>CM055900.1:55789184-55850528 GCA_029582155.1 Panopea generosa | reverse complement strand
CAAGGGTAAACATGGTTCATGGTATGTGAACAAGGGTAAGCATAGGTCATCGTATGTGAACAAGAGTAAACATGGGTCATGGTATGTGAACAAGGGTAAACATGGATCATGGTATGTGAACAAGGGGAAAACATGGGTCATCGTATGTGAACAAGGGTAAACATGGGTCATCGTATGTGAACAGGAATTAACATGGGTCATCGTACGTGAACAAGGGTAAACATGGGCCATCGTATTTGAACAAGGCTAAACATGGGTCTTCGTATTTGAACAAGAGTAAACATGGGTCGTCGTACGTGAACATCGTATTTAAACAAGGTAAACATGGGTCATCGTACGTGAACAAGGATAAACATGGGTCTTCGTATTTGAACAAGAGTAAACATGGGTCGTCGTATGTGAACATCGTATGTGAACAAGGGTAAACATGGGTCATCGTACGTGAACAAGGATAAACATGGGTCATCGTACGCAAACAAGTGGTAAACATGGGTCATCGTATGTGAACAATGTTAATCATGGATCATCGTATATGAACAAGGAAAACATGGGTATTCGTATGTGAACATCGTATGTGAACTAGGGTGAACATGGGTCATCGGATGTGAACAAGGGGTAAACATGGGTTATCGTATGTGGACAAGGGTAAACATAGGTCATCGTGTGTGAACAAGGGTAAACATGGGTCATCGTATGTGAACAGGGATAACATGGGTCTTCGTATTTGAACAAGGGTTAACATGGGTCATCGTATTTAAACAAGGTAAACATGGGTCATCGTATGTGAACAAGGATAAACATGGATCATCGTATTTGAACAAGGTAAACTTGGGTCATCGTATGTGAACAAGGAAAACATGGGTATTCGTATGTGAACATCGTATGTGAACTAGGGTAAACATGGGTCATCGTATGTAAACAAAGGAAAAAATGGGTCATCGTATGTGAACAAGGGTAAACATAGGTCATCGTGTGTGAACAAGGGTAAACATGGGTCATCGTATGTGAACAGGGATAAACATGGGTCTTCGTATTTGAACAAGGGTTAACATGGGTCATCGTATTGAACAAGGATAAACATGGATCATCGTATTTGAACAAGGTAAACTTGGGTCATCGTATGTGAACAAGGGTAAACTGGGTCATCGTATGTGAACAAGGTAAACTTGGGTCATCATACGTGAACAAGGGTAAACATGGGTCATCGTACGTGAACAAGGTAAACATGGGTCATCGTATGTGAACAAGGGTAAACATGGGTCATCGTATGTGAACAAGGATAAACATGGGTCATCGTATGTGAACAACGGTAAACATGGGTCATCGTATGTGAACAAGGGTAAACATGGGTCATCGTATGTGAACAAGGATAAACATGGGTCATCGTATGTGAACAAGGGTAAACATGGGTCATCGTATGTGAACAAGGGTAAACATGGGTCATCGTATGTGAACAAGGGTAAACATGGGTCATCGTATGTGAACAACGGTAAACATGGGTCATCGTATTTGAACTAGGGTAAACATGGTTATCGTATGTGAACAAGGTAAACATGGGTCATTGTATGGGTACTAGGGTAAACATGGGTCATCGTATGTGAACAAGGTAAACATGGGTCATTGTATGTGAACAAGGATAAACATGGGTCATCGTATGTGAATAAGGGTAAACATGAGTCATCGTATGTGAACAAGGTAAACATGGGTCATCGTATGTGAACAAGGTAAACATGGGTCATCGTATGGGTACTAGGGTAAACGTGAGTCATCGTATGTGAACAAGGCAAGCATGGGTCATTGTATGTGAACAAGGTAAACATGGGTCATCGTATGTCAACAGGGATAAACATGGGTCATCGTATGTGAACAAGGATAAACATGGTCTTCGTATTTGAACAAGAGTAAACATGGGTCATCGTATGTGAACATCGTATGTGAACAAGGGTAAACATGGGTCATCTTACGTGAACAAGGATAAACATGGGTTATCGTACGTGAACAAGGGGTAAACATGGGTCATGGTATATGAACAGGGGTAATCATGGATCATCGTATGTGAACAAGGAAAACACTGGTATTCGTATGTGAACATCGTATGTGAACTAGGATAAACATGGGTCATCGGATGTGAACAAGGGGTAAACATGGGTCATCGTATGTAAACAAGGATAAACATGGGTGATGGTATGTGAACAAGGGTAAACATAGGTCATCGTATGTGAACAAGGTAAACATGGGTCATCGTATGTGAACAAGGAAAAATGGGTCATCGTATGTGAACAATGGGTAAACATAGGTCATCGTATGTGAACAAGGGTAAACATGGGTTATCGTATGTGAACAGGAATTAACATGGGTCATCGTATTTGAACAAGGGTTAACATGGGTCATCGTATTTAAACAAGGTAAACATGGGTCATCGTATTTGAACAAGGATAAACATGGGTCTTCGTATTTGAACAAGAGTAAACATGGGTCATCGTATGTGAACATTGTATGTGAACAAGGGTAAACATGGGTCATCGTACGTGAACAAGGATAAACATGGGTCATCGTACGCAAACAAGTGGTAAACATGGGTCATCGTATGTGAACAGCGGTAGTCATGGATCATCGTATTTGAACAAGGAAACATGGGTCATCGTATGTGAACAAGGGGTAAACATAGGTCATCGTATGTAAACAAGAATAAACATCGGTCATGGTATGTGAACAAGGGTAAACATGGGTCATCGTATGTGAACAAGGGGTAAACATGTGTCATCGTATGTGAACAAGGAAATAATGGGTCATCGTATGTGAACAAAGGGTAAACATAGGTCATCGTATGTTACAAGGGTAACATGGGTCATCGTATGTGAACAGGTATAAACATGGGTCATCGTATTTGAAAAGGGTTAACATGGGTCATCGTATTTAAACAAGGTAAACATGGGTCATCGTATGAGAACAAGGATAAACATGGATCATCGTATTGAACAAGAGTAACATGGGTCATCGTATTTAAACAAGGTAAACATGCATCATCTTATATGAAAGGATAAACATGGGTCATCGTATTTGAACAAGGGTTAAACATGGGTCATCGTAAACAAGGATAAAAATGGGTGTTGAACAAGGTAAACATGGTATCTTATGTGAACAGGTAAACATGGTCATCGTATTTGAACAAGGGTAAATGGGTCATCGTATGTGAACAAGGATAAAATGGTCGTCGGTTGTGAACAAGGTAAACAAGGGTCATCGTATGTTAACATACGTATGTGAACGGTAAACTTTGGTCATCGTAAGTGAACAAGGTTAACATTGGTCTCGTATGTGAACAAGGGTAAACGTGAGTCATCGTATGTGTAAAAGGTAAACATGGGTCATCGTATATGAACATCGTATGTGAACAAGGATAACATGGGTCATCGTATGTGAACAAGGGTAAACATGTCATTGTATATTAATCGTATTAACAAGATAACATGGGTCATCGTATGTGAACAAGGGTAAACATAAGTCGTGAACATCGTATTGTAACAGGATAACATGGGTCATCGTATGTGAACTAGGGTAAACATTCTTCGTATGTGACAAAGGGTAACTGAGTCATCGTATGTGAACAAGGGATAAACAGACATCATTCTTCACAGACATAACTGCTTTTAATAAAATAAACTTATTTTATAAAAAAAATCGTAAATATATTATACCATTTAGAAGGTATAAACATAAACCTAGAAACAGCTTTCCTTCTTTCTGTTGAATACAAACGTTAATACAGTGTATGTATATTCTGTAAATACCTAAACGTTATTGTAAACACAAGATAAAGTATAGATGGCAGACCATATAAAATATTTATAGTAAATTCAAGTGATTTGATATTCAAATCCAATTTAAATGTCTAAATTGCTCTCTTGTAATAAGATAATGGCCGTATATTCACAGTTTAAAATCAATATAAATCAATAAGCATAATTATGCGATATATTTAATTAGTAAAAATCTGAAAAGCCGAAATAATTCTGGCCGATTTTATATACCATACATTGAATATTGTATGTAATCCTGTGTGTGATGTGGTGGATAGAATGTCGAATACTCACGCCATTGTTGTAGATTCGATCCACATCTCTACCTTATGCCTCTCAAAAAAACAACACTCAGAACTGTATCTGTCCAGGAATAGGAATCGAGAGCGGTTCTTATATGTCTTGAGCTTTATTTGCAACTGAGCTAAGATAAATTAGTATACTATACTAATCCTATATTGGTAGTTGTATTCCATCTGCAGAATACAGTTGTGAAATGACCATATATTCTGGCATCTATAACGCAAATTCTATTTTATACAAGTATGTTTAAAAAGCCCAACAATGCGGTAATTTGCCTTGCAGTTGTCAAATGAAATAGAAGTCAATTATAAGAACACTGTTATGTCCAATATCAGACTGGGCACACGTCCACCATAAATCTCTCCCCACTTAGTATATGGGGAAAATGGTCAGTAACTTGCAGAGATAAAGTTGGTCTAGTATCGCTTGACCGTTCAGAAGATCGTAGGAATGATTATACGGTACACTGAGCGCCATTAAAGAATTACAATATTGTTGGAAATAATGCATTTGCATATGTGTATATACAATAATGTTGGAAATAATGAATTTGTATATGTGTATATGCAATCATGTTCGAAATAATGAA
The DNA here is from genome assembly GCA_029582155.1 of Panopea generosa. Classification (NCBI taxonomy): domain Eukaryota; kingdom Metazoa; phylum Mollusca; class Bivalvia; order Adapedonta; family Hiatellidae; genus Panopea; species Panopea generosa. The sequence goes on along the minus strand of CM055900.1, from coordinate 55,845,836 downwards.
TTTGTATATGTATATATGCTAAGACAACATACTATATGTTTAAGTAAATAAAATATATGTTCAGTTCGGTTGAAAAAAAAATCCGAAAAAACAACATACAAACAATAACAATCGAACAACACACACATACAAAAACAGCACAAACAAATGTATTTTGTAATTAAATATTTTATTTCATAAAGGTATTCACAACATAAACATAGTCACATAAAACTACATTGTGTTGCATGCTTATACATAGGTTGATTAATGTGTAAAAAAGTATATAATTCTTATTGGTAAACGTAACAGTTGAACTGTATAAATAACTAAATAAATTGAGAAAAAACAAATCAATCAGCAGCAAAGTTAATGATACTTTTATATTGTGAATTTACCAACACGATATAGCCATATTTATTGTGTATTCAATGCATAGTTACATGTATAGATATATTAATTTCAATGCATACTGAAGAATAGACAATAGAGGTCAACCAAACAATTTATGACGAAAAAAATACTTATTTTCAGTTTCTAAAAATATTCAGAACGTGATTTAAGGTCTCGCTACACAGCCAGATTCCACTATATAATCTATACAAAACAATGTCTTTTGTTTTCATTTTTTTTAAAGTGGTTTCTTTCCAGAGAACGAATGTAGTTCTACCTTAAAATGCACATGAACTGGCATGTTGTCCACATTGTTTTTTTTTAAATGTAGTGGAGTCTATGTAGTGTAGTCTGTCACTTCACTTTTATTAAAAGCAGTCCGTGCTTGTCTTAAAATGCATCCGCCTCCAAAAATCAAATAAACTCAGTTCCTGTGGATCACAGTGGAGTCTCATCTCTATATATTTCAGCCAAGACTGTTTTTACACATCTGAAAAAAAAAATCATAATTTTCTTTGAACCCACTTTCAAAATATACCAAACCGAATAACGCAGTACTTTATTTTGGCGTAAGAATCATATAACCCCCAACAAAATAACAAATTAACATATACAGCAATATGATGATGATGAGTTTAATAATAACTATCACAATAGATAATAAAAAAAACAGGCATCCTAAAAGCTACAATCAGTACTGGTTCTATCCAGAAAGCCGACCTCGAGAGTGATTTCATGTAAGTTTTTTTCACAGAGCTAAAATATATTGGTATAAACTAATCGGATACGGTATAAACTATTACGCAATATGGTGGCAAAACAGTCGTCATTTTGACGTCGTATTGCTGAACAGCTCCTAAAATTGTTCAGTCTAACACAGTATCAAACAAATTGAAATGGATAAATACTTACAAAGTGTAAACGTTCCTTCTATAAAATGTTTATTCTTAAAAATTAAATATGTTTTAAATTAAATATCAGATGTTAAAGACACCGAATAACAGTTAACTGTATATTGATTTTTTGGAACTCTATCGAAATTGATAGTTGATTGGTTAAGATCAAACCACACGAAGTGCTACTAGATCAGTTTTATGGCGGTATAAATGAAACCCAAGAATACCATTACGTCTGATGTAAGGGTCCGAGTTTGATTCTGTATGGTCATTTACGAATGTTTATTTGTCTTGGAAAACGTAAAACAGTAAAGGATTATCATAAAGTTCTTGTTCGTTTGATGTACATTTAAGTCCGAGTGTAAACAACTCTTCCGTTGTCCACAAATGGACTTATTTACGCGTTTAGAGCGACTATGCGCCAATTGACAATAATTACGCCTAAACGATCTGCCGAGAAATTGCAAAAAGTATGCTGGTATATTTATTAAATACCTAACGAATATCTGGGTTGCGCATTCTTACATGACATAAGTGTGTGCATGCGTGTGTGTTTGCCCCCCCTCTCTCTCTCTCTCTCTCTCTCTCTCTCTCTCCTCTCTCTCTCTCTCTCTCACTCTCTCTCTCTCTATATATATATATATATATATTTCTCTTTCTTAAGTTGATAACATTGGAAGATAGCTGAAAAGTGATTACATTTCATCCTTTGCTTTTTTTTTTATATTCCCGCAAAATGCTTATTGAGTTGTGAATAACGTGTATGCAGTCATATCACGAACATTTAACTGATAGCGAGGTTACAGGGGTGATTGACAAACGGAATTCTTGTCTATCAGGTCACTTTCATGTTCGTTGCTTGTTCCAAGTACAGACACCTTGAAATATATGCTGTTTATGTTTTATTAGTGGACATCATTTCGAAATATGTTTAAATAATACTTATTTCACAGTTATAACACTTTGACATGTCAAAGTAAATGCTTGTGTGTTGCAAATAAAGTATATGCACAATTAATTATGATTAAAACGACAATACTTGTACAACGCTACGTAATATACATTTTCTACCTCTGATCTGAACAGTATTCCATTTATGATATTTATAATAATATATACCAAACTAAGACAGAACATGTATTAGCAAAACGACCAAATACAGAAACCCTGTCTGTCTGATATTCTCAGTTACTCCGAAGTTATGGTCTTTGAATTGTTTAAAAGGTTGCAAAAATATCAAATGTCTGCTTTTTTATTTGAATAATTTTGATTCAATCTTTACCAAACCTATTTACACTATTACAGATATATCTAGCTTGCAAAACTGGTATAACAGTTTTTTTTTCGGTACTTGATATTGTCCAAACGGGGGTATTTGTCATATGGCGGTGACACATTTTTGTTTAAAACTATTATTTGTTTTTCAATTTTCCTAATAAAGTATATTGTATATCGCCAAAGGCGTATGTTTCCTGAACGTTTGCCTATAGAACTGACCAATGTAGAAATGACTGACCTGACATTAAAACTGTTTGTACCATTTTACACGAAATGCAGCACTGAAATATATAAAACAAGGTGAAAAATAGAATGCTAACGCTGAAAACAATTGAAAATGTTTTACATAAATGTTATAACAGAAGGATCTTGTCATGTTTTTCCCAGTAAAAGCTACAATGATTTATTGAAAAGTTACTTGTGACATCTTAATAAAACATTAACTGAAAAAATTTTTTTTTTGTACATAGCACCAGAGGTTGCAATTTATTGCAACACCCATTCTGATAAAACATCAAAGGCAAACAAAGGGTCGATTGTGATTAGTAGATTAGTACAAAAGTAAATACAGTAACCCGTCATCAATCATACGGGAATACTATACACAATTTTATTCTAACTTACTTAAGACTAAGATGTATTATTACTTTTTTGTATCATTCTTCGAAGGTCGCTCGTCTAGGGACCATTACCTCTCATCGCTGAGATTGTGGGTTTGAGCCCAAAAATGCGAAAAAGTGTATTAGTAATTACTAGCGGGTTGAGGATGGATCTACTAAGGTTCGATCCGAGGTCATCCTCCGCTATTAAAACTCGATATGACACATAGATACATGTTATATATTGATAATGGCACTAAACCCCATTTATTAAATAATAATAATTACCTAATTTGTATGTGACTTTCTACTTTCATTTTCATGTCATTTTTGTAAATAAATTTGCTGAAAACAGGTATTTATTATTTATAAACAAAATTTATATGTTAACATGTGGTAAATACTTTTTTTTAATAAAATGTATGGTTCACAGATATATGAGAAATGAAAGAAAAAAGAAATTCTTCCTCCACTTTGTCAAAAATTTCAAATTCCATTCATTGACATTTACTTATATATACACATTTCATTCTCTAACTTATGAGTACTTATTATGAATGTATGTCCACGTATGCTGTTGCTTGATATCTATATTTGAATTATTTTACGTCGTACGATTTTTTCGTATTTCTTTTAAGAATATATTCTAGTAAAGAAATGTATACATACTTCTACATGATCACAGCTCGTACCACTATATTTCTATTGCTCTTTTTTTCTGAGAAAAGCTCCAGACGGTTGGATTAAAACACGCAATTCATTCCATTCAACGTGTAATTTGCCGTTTAAACAGGACTTGCTTGTAGCCATTAGTTATTCCGTTTGGGGCAATAAAACATCAATTACAGGCGATTAAGCTAACACAATGTCACGAACCTAGTCATTATGGTCCCCTTCTTTCCTAACTGGTTTTAAATAAACATATGTTTCAGCGCTGAAAACATTGATTTGGATCTTTTGGACAATAGCTTAAGCAAGACCTCACCCGTCATCATGTATTGGATAAACGATGGATGATAAAGTCACTTGACGTCATGGCTAGGCAAGCACCTGTGACAATTTAATAGCACCATTCTGGACTACACTCTTTGAAGAGGATAGCATATCTCTGTTTACGAACATAATACGTTACTATTTTCCTGCAATGTCCATTGTCTGTCTCGTTTTATGATCTGATAAAGGGGTGAGGGATGTGAAAAGCGAAGTTGGTTACAACCGAATACCATTTTTAAAGCTCCGCTATAGCCATTCTGTTATTATCTGTGACCACTGGTATCACATCTTTTGCATGCATAGTTTCTACCTTTCATGATTAGTCCATGTGTTTGGTTGCTGTGTAATTACATTGCTAAGTCGCCTGTTTTATATTATGCATGTTTTCTTCTTTCAATACGAACTATCCTAAAAAATGAACACCAAAACCAAATGATGAGTTAAAGGCGTTTGATAATTTATTACAGAAGAGCTACAAAGAGGAATTATGATATAAGGATATTGTCACATGTTAAACTTCCAACTATGTCTGATGTTACACATACAATTTCAGACTTTGGTTTAACTATTCTCCGGAAGCATAGAATGTAATAAAAAAATAATGTAATAGACTCAGTTTTAATGAGTCTGTGTTTAGAGGAGTCTAAATTCGATATAATGGAATTTTAAGAAACATTTGTAATATAATGTACAACCTACTGAAGTACTTTACCGCAATATGTATCTCGAATTCCTAATGCAAGAACTATGAAGCACTTTTGGAAACATTTTGCGACCTTTTTTTTCCTAACAAAAGTTAAGATTCAACAATAATCGTATCTGTTTCATAAAAAACTGTTTTAGTCTGAGAAAGAAAATCATATATTGAAATGATTCTCTATAGATTATCAAAATTATTATTCTTAAGATCTTTATTTTAATTGTTTTGTTAAAATATCCATAGGCTTGCTAAACATAAATTTCCCATATATATAGCGCGATGTTATACACAGACGCACTCGATCACTTTATAAACAAACCGACATATTTGTTTATAATTGATAATAACTATTAGAAACATAACTGGTAACATTGGAGCTAAAACTAATTAATAAAAATGCATCAATTGTACTAATTCAATTGTCAAAAAGTCACAATCGCAAGTATACACAGGAAAAAAAAACGCGTTTTAGGTTAAACAACAAACCTTGTGTGCTACATCTAACAAATTATAAATTCAACGTTGAACAGATTCTCAAATGATCAAAACTCTGCCCTCGAAATAATGATTTTATTTGCCTAAATAATTCAGTCAGTTAGCATTAATCATCTTTGTTCGAAAATTTTCATGTAGAACAAGTACACGTTGTATGTACTTTGATTTTGTTTTTATTATTATATTGAAATCGCACAATGGATTTAGACAGTATTAAGATATACAGATATAAACATTTATGCATTGCATTATCACAGTTACAAAATATACATATAAATGAAACAACAAAACGTACTTAAAAACAATCGCAGCCCTTCTAAAGAAATATAATTAAACATGTTATGAAGTGTCAGTCGATATCTGGTGTGTACACACCATTCGCACAACAGACAACCGAACATATTGCTCTCACTGACATGATATACCTTCTTACTACATATCTACACACATTTTTTGTTTTCTTATGTGTGGACCATGGACGGTACATAAACCTATATGATATATCTTTACAATAGCAAACTCAATTTGCCTTGATCTTGACTTTCGTCGACATCCGACAAACTAAAATAAACGATATTTGATTATCGTTTGTCTCACTATTTGACAACTCGCTGTGACAAGAAAGAAACGAAAGATAAAGATTGAAACAATGATTAACAATGATTTACATTTAAATCCGGAAAAATTATAACAGTAATTTAGATAAGTTGCGGATACGCACATACAATGAAATACGATGCTACACGTACATGTACTTGATGACTAAGCCAGAGAAACCATTTACGACAAGATTAATATCAAATTAAACGCATTAAAACAAACAATAAACATTACTATTTTATTTATCTCAGACATGCATATGATATGAAATTATAATAACCATTAAAACTTACGAGTAAATAACAATTATTATGCCTATGGCCAAAATGTTTCTTTTCTCTTTCCCTGGAGCAGTTTGTAATGAAATACAGTTTAAATTCACATTTACTTGTTTATGTTTGTACATTTTTAGAAATATGTTTTCATCATGGTAATTTTGTTTTCTCTTTATACTGTTTATTAGTCTGCTGACTGTATGGGTCAGGAAAGAAGGTAACTGGAGATATATTTTCTAACTTTAAACGTTCTTACACAGATGTTTTGCCTCAAAACAATGATTAATATTATCATTATTAATTCGGATTCAGTGAGCATCATACTAAGTACAATACAGACATTCAGAAGAAGTGATAACAGGTAAAACAGTCACTAGTCAACTTATACAGACATACAGAAGAAGTGACAACAGGTAAAACAGTCACTAGACAACTTATACAGACATACAGAAGAAGTGACAACAGGTAAAACAGTCACTAGACAACTTATACAGACATACAGAAGAAGTGACAACAGGTAAAACAGTCACTAGACAACTTATACAGAAGAAGTGACAACAAGTTAAACCGTCACTAGACAACTTGGATTCAGTGAGCATCATACTAAGTACAATACAGACATTCAGAAGAAGTGACATCAGGTAAAACCGTCACCAGACAACTTAAACTTGATTAACGGATCATTCCAACCTCGCCCTTCAATAAGTCGTAGCATCATAAAACAAGACAGATTAAATAAAAGTATGCAAAACCAAACAAATCACATAAATATAAATAAGAAATGCCAAGATCTTTACCCCTCTCCCCCAGCCCCACCCCACAGAAAACAACGGAATCCACAACAACACAATACAAATGATGTATATTAAAATAGTTAAAATTACAACATTAATTCACACACACATTTTTGCTGACCGTAGCATGAAGTCGATTTTTCAATACATTTGTATAGGACCACAAGGAAGAGTTGTTCCAAGTGTGTTTCTATGACATTATTATAATAATTATTTCTTGTTATAAGGTAAAACTCAGTCATTTATAAAATATGAACATTAGCACTTAATTATTTGCTTCTTGGTTTCTAATATAAACCCCGTTATAACAAAATGTGACAATTATACTTGCACGTGTTTTGGGAATTAAAACATCCTCGAACAATGTCTGCGATATATTCTGGTTCCCTAAGGGTATAAAATAGTAACAGGGAACCCGTCGCTATAAAATTGCATTTGTTCCGCTAGCTAACAATACAAATGCTGTCATAAAATGTCTGAGTCTTTGAAATTCTCGCCTGTCATGAATTGGTGGATAATATCGCCATTAACTGATGGTTAGATAGTAAAAAATCATTTTTATTTCATTAAATGAACATAAAAATCGCAGGAGTGAGAATGCTAGTTTCAGTAATAAAGTAAAATTTAATTGAAACTGCACTAAAATCAACAGTTTTTATTTGATGGTTAAACACATGGGAGAATATCGTTTTTTTTAATACCATACAATTTAAAAGTGAACTTATCAAAACAGTTATTGTGAAAATGGCCACACTGTAACAAAAAAAAAATCATAAAATATATGGCTTCTACTGAAACATGTACTGTCTGAACGTTCAATTGCATGAACAAATATTGTTTTAGTTAAGGACATTTTACAAAATTCAACTAAATATTTAATTACAAAAATATTATTTCTTATTTTATGAAATGATTGCACATGGTAAGGAAAATGAAATGTTGAAGAAGTCAAATATTATAATATCAAAATAACACGTGCACCATAATTATAGAGAATTATCTAATAAAGGAACAACAATCACAACAATCATATCAATAGCTACACATATAAACGTATAACCATATGGAGATATTATCTAAGCGTTAGTATCTGAAATGTCATAATTTTTACGCTTGATGTCAAATATGAGCACGTACGAAATAGATTAACTATTAATCATTTACGATAGATATACCCCTATCTAAAATAGAAATTCGAAAGAAACGGTCTTGATCATATTTTTATTTGTTTGTGTTATGTAGATATATACTGGTCATACCTAATACCGCGAGTCTAAAAAAAATTCAACCATGTAAGGAATGGCATCAATACTAAACAGTAATAAGGATACTTAAGTGTGCTGAGTAAAAAAACAGTTGCCGATACGAAATGTAAACAAATGCAGACGCTAACGGAAGTTGGAGCTTTGCGCATGTCTTCCCAGATTATTATAATACGGACATTCGTGGTGATAGGTATATCACGGTATTAGGTATACAAGGGATATAGTTTGTAGAAATAGTGTTAAGTAAAAATTTGTCGAAATTACCATGTGTATTTGTAATATATGTGATATATCTTCTTAAAATACCCGATTGTTATGCGTTTGATGTAGTGTGTACACTACATATTTTATTTAAGAATAATAATATAAGCTTAAGGTCATTATTTTTATTTTCACTTAACCGTCCTCCGTGTCCTTGTGATCTAATATGATGTGGTGTCGTCCAAAGACTACTTGAGGTTGCGGATTCTATCCAAGCTCAGACCTAAACCTTTAGGTCTCACTACACAGTTGAATTTTGTTCTATGTTTTATATAAAATAAGATCTTAGATTTCCATGGCAAAAAAAAGAAATCTACATAGAATTTTTTTTAAAGTATTTTTTGCATAGCAGGAATGTATATGCACTTAAAAAAGCACAATAAATGCTCATAAATACATGCATATGTTTAAATCCTATTAAAATCACTTTTAAAATAATAGCGATGTCTTATTGCAGTATATGCTTTGCCATCATTTACTCTACTTATCTGCAGCAATAAATCACACCCACTATAAACCATTTTGAAAATATTTCATAACCAAATTACATTGGCCTTTTTTATGCGTGAGAATCCGTGGGGGAAAAGGGCCGTAACTGTCTAGTGAGGCGTTGATGTGAGAAAGTGTTGAAGTTACTTACGGAAGAACGGTTGTTCTACTCAGATTCATTCAAACCACTGGAACTGAATTTGTCGTTTGTTATATTCTGCCATGTGTTGAAAATGGCATTAATACCAATTAAAATATGTTTCCTCCAACAATAAGTCATCAATATGTAATTAATAGGAACATATATAAAGAAAGGTGCAGCATTCAACGAACACAATCACCACAACGTCACAAGCACAATGCATAGAATGCTTATAAAATTACAGACTTGCAGAAAAAACGAACAACAGAGTGAGGGCTTACCGTCTTGAAACCTTTTACAACGGTCAAAAATCACCACAGGGAAGCTGAAACTTGTTTTATGTATACAATTAACATAGCCCTGTCCACGTTGTCACAGCATTATCATGTCTTGAATAATAACATGCTTTATTTCATTGACCATTAGAATGTGTGTCATTGATGCACTAAAAAATTGATCTGTTCTTGCTTAATATGGTTGTGTCCATGCAATATCTCGTTAAGCAATATGTTTACATTACAATACGCCATTTTTATATCAAGTTCGGAGAGTCCATGCCAAGTTTCGTAAAAATGGGTATGGGTAAAACAAGTATGGGAATATGAAAATATTACAGTTTTTAGCCAACATTTTCCTAACAACACATTTGTTATCCATTCAGTCAAATCTATTTGTTTATATTTAAGCTTATATTAGTCAAGATTGTCTAATAATTTGAAGATTTGCAATTTACACGCTGACGAATATATACAACAAAATATGTTACCAATTCGAAGAAAAATATAAAAGAAATGGAATTTAAATTTATATAAATTACCAAACTGAATCGAACGTATCGTTTGAAGGGATGAGATATTGTTGTTAAAAACTTACCAGTAGGAATCTCAATATTTGTTTTTTTTTTAAAATTCTTCACGTGTGTTTTAACTATTCTTCAATATTCATTGGCAAGCGCTACGACAACACTCACGCTCCCTTGCTTGTACATGTATAATGAATATCTGACTACGAATAAAAATAGTTTATTATTGTATCTTCGTGATAAGATCAGACTACAGGACAATCTAATCGTATTTATTTTTGTTCGATCCTAAATGTGTTACATCATTCGGAATTTTCACTTTTACAAAATTTTCATCGAAGCGCGACAACTCTCAAATTCGTCACACTCGATAGTTTCCCGAGTTATGTCTCTTTACAAAAGCTCGTTAAAGTCCACAGCCCAGTAATTTCCAGCCATACATCTATGACACGTTTACAAAGGTAGTTAAGACGACCTATGAGATAATTCAGGCAAAAGTGTGACCCGTTTTATGCTTAAAATATTGGTTAACTTTTTTTAAGTGGTCTTTTATCTCAATATCTACTACACATGCATCAATAAGACTTCACATGTATGTTCCCCGATATTAAAGGGATTCGAGAGGACAAATGTGATAAATCACTTTTAAAGTTGAATACTGAGAATATATGGTGCAAGGTGCATAACAAGTTTATCGTAGCTACCAGTCGTACAACAATGATATATCACAACTGTCCTCACCACCATAAAGGATATCGGAGAGTTGCCTCCGTTGTAAGAAAAAAATTGATCATTTTGATATTAAAGTATTTTGGAAAGTGTTTTAGTAAGCTCATATCAGAAACTTCTATAGGGATTTAAATGAAAATTAATTGATGTGTTCAGCACTGGCGAATCAAACTGATAAGGACAGATGTCATAACCTTTACTTGTATTTAGTTAGAACTCAACTGACGCAGGTTGTCAATCAAAGACGTCGGTACTCCAATCAACGATTGATATTTGTTGCAATGTCGACATTTTTCGCAGGCCAGCTGACTATATCTAAGTAAAAACTACATTGTATTTACTTGGACAAAAAAACGCAACGTGGACAGTTGGCGGAGCGATAGTCCTTCTCGCGGCAGGTCAGTTTTACTTCGTTTTTTAATACTTTGAATATTTAGTTAGATTTTTATATCAATTTATATCACAAAAAAGGGTCCTCTGTTGCAGAGATGGCTAAGGTGCCTCAAGATCAATACACTCTCATCGCTAAGGTTTTGTTTTTTGTTCTGATCGGTACAAATGTGGTTCTATTCAGATTTATTCTGTGATCATCCGCCAACAATAAAACTAGATATGAGCTTTATTCTTTTTTTTGAAACGTAATTTATGTTTAATCAACTGTAAACCTCAAACACATAGTTTCCTTTCAGATATTTTGACTAACATTTGTATATTCATAACATAAAACAGAAGATTGGGATTGATTTTGAGGTTAACAGTAAAGATCAGGGTCATTGTTAGTAAAACTAGAAAATTAGTTAAACTCCGTAACTTTTGTTTCCTTCAAGATATATAAAAAATTGTGTATATTTTGCAAATATGAAGAGGAAGCTTGGGATTGATTTTTCAGAATATTATTCAAGGTCATAACTAATAAAACAGAAAAAACGGTTTCTCCGCATTAACTTAGTGCGCTATCACAATACTCACCATAAAAGATAATAGGAAAAGGAAAACACTATTCAGACATTAAGTAATGGAAAATCTGCACGTTTATTTAAAGTAAACATTCTGCTGGGAGCTTTATGTATCAGCCAACTATTTCACCATTTATCCTGAAAAAGAGAAATCACGGTAAGTTGGAATTTAACTCTTCACATATCAAAATATGTACAAAAAATATACTATTCCTAAATAATATCAATACTATACAGAAACTCTTTAAATGGTATCAATGAAGATAAATTATAAAAGAAATCAATGAAGATTTAAATGAAATCAATGAAAATTTAAATGAAATCAATGAAGATTTAAATCAAATCAATGAAGATTTAAATGAAATCAATGAAGATTTAAATAAAATTAATGAAGATTTAAATGAAAACAATGAAGATTTAAATGGAAACTTTAAAAGAGATATCTACAAAAAATAAATGCTTTTAAATAAATAAAAAGAATAAAGTTAAAATTCTTCGTTAGATAATATCAGAAAATATTGGCTTGTCTTTTCCTTTCCTGAGTTTCCATGATAAAACATTAACTGAGACAGAAAACACTATGAGTAACATTTCAATAGATAATTTAATAAAAGAAACGAGTTCAATATAACAACTGATAAATAGAGCATCTTATATGTTCGCTCATTCATTATTGAATTAATTTTCTGAGAAACACACACTTTTTCTTAAGCATTCTGTGATTTGTGTATTAATTATACGGTATAAACAGTATGTTACTGTAACTGTATGTAATATAAAATTCTTGGGATGTTTCAAACACTTGGAAAATAAGAAATATACTTAACAGATATATATATATATATTAACTTACACCTCCTTCATCTCGCATATGAAATTGGCCCCAAAGAAACATTTATAATCATTCCAGTCTCCAGAAGAATACATGAGGACACAATTCTCGCTAGGCGTTCCATGATTATTTGGTTCACCGGTGTTCCAATTAGAGAATGTGAGGACTTCCTTTGACGTCATCCACATCCATGTGTTTTCTTCCGCTACGTCGGTTAACCCTATCCAGTAGTAAGGATCTAATGGGAGGTAATCAAGATATTCAGTCCGATTATTTGACAACTTTATAACAAAATCAAAGGTCAACATATATACAGCATGTTAAATAGATCTTAACAAAATATTCTTAAAAACATGAAGCCAGAATCGCTATTCGGTAATATCAATACCAGGTTAGGTTAATTCAGCTGGTAATGCGACTAACTGCCAATATAGGGATCGTTAATTAAAGTGGAGCACGTTGTCCAGTAGTAGAGCATCGGATCCATGATCGGAGTGTCGTGGGTCCAATCCACCGCCACGGCTTTGTTTGGTGTTCTTGAGCAAGATACATTTTCTGCATATGCTTAGTACTGGTTCAACCAAGGAAGACTTCGAGGGTGATTTGTCTAAGTTTAAATAACTTATTTTACAATCGAAAACTAAATTAAAATCCCCGCTTCGCAATATTTATCGAAACGTGATATAATGAGTATGTTAATCGTGAAATCGAAGCGGAAACCAAATTCTAACAATTAATACAATAAACCACGAAGGCTTGACGACCTTTACCTCGTAATTCGAACAAATACTGTCATGTCGAATGACTCATTAGATACGTTCCAAAATGTTACGTATATTTGCTTTGAAAATTCTGATGTACCATCTCAGGAAAGAATAACGTTGAAGTATAAAACGTGCAATGCATCTGATAAAAACGTACTTTTTAAGCTTGCAGCTACGGCTTTCAAATATGCTTGCTCCGACGCGTCATTAATTTCCACCAAATGTCCACCAAGTACTTTACACATTGTCTGAAATAACAATGAAAGCATATCAAATGTAATTAAATGATAAACTTCTTTAATTAGTACTTATTAAAGTTTAAGAAACCATCGATTCTATATAATTTTTTGAACAACAAATATCCGTTTTAAATAACTAGATAAAATCAGATAATAAGGAGTAAATTATGATTTTATTGTTTATGTAGCATACGTAGCGTCACACATATTCTTCTTGACTGATATTACAATAAGTAACGAAGCTTTAACGAAAATACACATGCAATAATATCGACTCCAAGCAGACGACCACACATGAAAGTCCTGTCTTAATTTAACACGATCACATCGACTCCAAGCAGACGACCACACATGAAAGTCCTGTCTTAATTTAACACGATCACATAGACTCCAAGCAGACCACATATGAAAGTCCTGTCTTAATTTAACATGATCACATCGACTCCAAGCAGACGGCAAACAATCCAAACAGTTAACGATATAGTGTTGCAAAACGAAATAATTAATCAAACAGTGAAATGTTTCGGCTGTAGTGTATTACAAATATAACCACATTCAGCATTTGACCACTTATTATAGATGTAACAAGCTGATTTCCAGGAATATTCAAAAATCAAAATCCCAGAATGGCAGGGAAGTTATACCTCTATCCATTAATAAAACTTCAGGATGAATAAAATAATTTGTTTTATTAGAGATTTTATTTCTATGGAAAAAAACTATTTTAGTTCTTATAATTGCATTATTTGAAAGCACTGGTATTTTTACGTCTGCTTTTTTAATTTGTGTATAAACAAATGGACTGTCACATGGATATTCAAGCATGGTTTAAATGGTAGGATTGGTTTCTTGAATAAAATTGTGTGCTATGTTTAGGAGATTCTTAGCCGCTGTTACAAATAACAGTGCCCATAGGAAATAGATTAGCGAACCGAAACCTGTAGGTAAGAGAATAATATACACATGGAAAAGAAAAAAGCACTATTTCCCCAAATTTTAACACGTCCACAATTGCAAACTCTAAAAACCTGGGTTGCAAGATACAGAAGCTGGATCCTTCAGTAGCCAATCGGGAAGAACTGGCACAAATTTTGCACCGATAATAGCAAAGTTTACCCCGGGCCAGGATCCGACGTCTGAGGAGGAAAGTTGAAGCTGTCACCCAGGCACGCGGTGGCTATACCCGTTACTGACAATTATGTCACAGAATGTCATGTTAGGGCAATATCCGCCATTTTTAGGAAACCTATTCTCTTGAAAACGTACTTTAAATTCCACAGGCCCATACTTAAAACATGTATAATTTTGGTAAAAAACCCAACAAACCTGTGCTTGTGATTCGATATTTTGATTAAAAGGTACACTAAATTGATAATTGTGCAGACTTTTTATTGTTGAAAGGTTCTCGCTACACATAACATTGTTTTTTCTTCGTTCAATTTGTCGGTCATCTAATGACAGCACTAGTGTTGTCATTCATTGTCAAATTTCCGGGGGTGCTTAATCTTTTGTTCCAGGTATATACTTAAGGATACAACAAGAGGGAGATAATGATAAGTATTTAGCGCTTCCCTGTGCTTGACGCTTCAGCTCGAACTCGCCATCATTTATTGCAGTCATTCCTGTCACCGCACAATCAAAGCAGAAAGCATGATGGCCAACTGTAAAAATTTCAACCACCACCAAGTATGCAGTATGTTGTAGAATTAATGAAGCATATTGCCTTTTGATCGTGTTTGGCAAATATGAGTTTGAAGTAAAAATGACTCGAGATATTTCGAAGCTTGAAGTTCAAGTCAACATGGAAGTCAGGTGAAAACAAACTATATCACATCATTGTTTTTAAATCGAAATTGCATTTGCAAATGAGTAGAGAAATAAGGGAAATAAATCAGAAACCGCCTCACATGATATGCGGTAACAATAACTCTGTTTTAAGAATTGTTTTAATGATAAACATAATTTTATTACGTTGATAAAATTCCACAAAAGAGCTTTATCCTGCATATACTCACTTTTTTGTACGTTTTTAAGCAAAGAAAGAAATATGAAATTAGGTATTAATCAGATGGTAACAAACCTTTAATACTTCATATATAAATTTAGAATTATTAACAAGTAGTTTTCGTCTTTTCGTGGATAAAAAAATTATAAATTTAATTGACGTAGGCCATGCCGTCCGTGGAATATATTCACGACGTAAATCGTAGTATTTTGGACATATTAGTAAAAATTGGTATTCGGATTCTATATTGTTGTTTGTAAACACATTTGGCAAATTCTATTCTGTCTTTCAACACCAATATATCTTCCGGATTAAATCGCAAGATTATGTAAACTTAAGCTAAAACAGCTCAATTGTTTTCGTTTGGTATCATCTGTAATTAAAGATAAATATTCAGCATATTTAAAATTAGTTTTAGAATTACAGTAATAATTGTGTTTTGGCATTGCATGAATATTTTCTCTCCAAAACTGGATGTATTGATCTCGCAGTCGTTGTTTAATAATTGGCAAATATTTGACTTTACTATACAAATTATTTCAAATATAACTATAACCCAAATAGTCTAATATTGTTTTAGTTCTTTGAACCCAATTTTATTTTTGTTGTTGATTATTTATATGTATATATTGATCCATGAAAAGTCGATGGATAACAGAATCAGGATTGCTTTTGATTTTTATCCAATCTTAATCGCTCGTTCTTTGCAAATAATCGATAAAGGATAGGTGTCTAGATCACCCAGCACAGCAAGATTAGGTGTTTGAGTTTTAACTCTTAAAATACGCTTACCGAATTTTATATGTATTTTATCGATATCTTTGTAGTCATACACTCCACATACCTCTGAGTGTAAAAGAGAATATGTACTACCATTGTATCAAAAAGTGATAATTTGTTTTAATATTGAGTTTAATTCTTGTGAACAATGATAATAAATTATTCATAGCTATAAGAGCTTGGTCTGCTAGTCTAAGAGTTTTTGCAATTTTCATATTACCGTTTTACATATTTTTGGTTCCTAAGTAGCAGAATTTGTCTACAATATTCAATTTTTTACCATTTATGAGTCATTCTAGATTATGAACTTGTTTTCTGTTTTCAAAAATACGAACTAAATTTTATTGGTAATTATTTTCAATCACCATTTCAATGAGAATTAAAAGAGATTATTAAGTTGTAATTGTAGACTGTTGGGATCAGTAGTAAACAAAACAATATCATCTGCAAATAATAATTAGTATATACACAAGTGATTAATATCATATTAATGTTGATATAATAATCATTGTGATATTGTGCATTCGCATCTATTTGACACTCATGTATATCCGTAACTTAATTATCAGTATCTGAACGTAAATAGTGATATTATTGTTAATAAACCAATACCAATACTTATCAAATCGGCATCATCACATTCACAAGTAGTTGTACGGAAAGGGCATATAAACGCCGGAACATATTGGCGAAGATTAATGAGTGGCAGGTAAAACCTTACGAACAATACACCGTTTTACCTCGAAATATACTGCTGATATATAGAAATCTTGAGCTTTTGTTGTCAGATTGACGTCTATATATGAGTAATAATGAGGTTTGGTCTCCCTAAATCTTATCATTATGTCTCCGACAATGTGACATTTAACCCAATCCTATTCATCTGGACAATAGTAAATACAAGACTATTGGGGTCACTAGGGGACATGTTTACCAGCTGATGAAATTGCCATGTAAGTCAAGCGGACAAAGGTCTTTGGATCAGTTTAAACATTGCAGATCAATACAACTTACACCATGAAATTGACCTTGCTACAGATAAGGCATATTCGTGACATTACTGCAGATAAGCCATATGCGTACTTACCAACGCTTCCGTCCATGGTTCGTTGTCGTGACTGAAGTGGTAGCACGAGTAATTGTGTGTCAACCATCCGTTCGGACAATGGCACACTATATTGTTTAAAAAATAGTACAAATAGGAGTATTAAACTCGTATACTTAAATATATTGTTTTTAACGTATAGGGGCATAACAGATTCCGGATTTTAATTTCATGAAATCATATTCTCAGCAAAGTGTCATAATTTATTGTTTCACACGCTGGAATGTGTATTTACTGTACCGTTCTTAACTTAGCCAAATTTATTTATTTTGCTTTCAGAATAGGAAACATAACCTAATGTATAGATTAAAAAAAAATAAAAATAAAAAATAAAATAAATTTTGTGCTTCTTGGTAAATCTGATCTAGGTTGATGTTATAGCTATAACTAATGATGGTTTAAATGTTCATGTTCTCACTATATTTATATTTTCGTGTATTTGTGTAGGCTATAAACATGTTATAAGTTTAATTGCTGAATAAAGATATTTGTATTTATTTTTGTTTCTTTTGTTGTTTTTTATGGGGTTTAACGCCATTTTCTATACATTTCAGGTTATATATGGCATATCCAGTTTAACTCCTAGAGGAAAACATCAGACTTAGTCAGACTGAGTAGAACCACCGTCCTTCCGCAAGTAAATGGAAACTTTCTCACATAAAGATTTTGGAGCGAGCGGGACTCGAACCTACGACTTTAGCGGTGAGAGGAAAGTGTTCTTGAGACGGCGCCTTAGATCACTTGGCCACGGATGACCCACTTTTGTATTTGTATATTTGTATTTAGAAAATAATAATCAGTATACATGTATTATACTATACCGCCACCAAGCGTGTAATTTTAATTGAATGCAACAACTTTAGTTTAAACAATATTTATTCGTTTTCGACATATTACATATAAATATATTCAAATATACAGCGATACATAACAATAGAATTGAGAAGAAAGCTATTTCTAGCTTATACAAAGTCTGTCTTCTGAATATCTTGCAAGGACTATACAATGGTGTTACAAATGCAATGAAAACAAATTAATTACTAGACAAACGGATTATAAGCAGCGCTTGAGATGAAAATAATGAATATGTATAAAAAAATATGTGAGTAGAAATAAAGTGGAAAGGGTAGATAAAGTAGATAGACAGAAACAGGAAAAGAGAGGTGTGATCACAGGATGCCTTTTGAGGTGTTGTGGGTCACTCTTATTGAATAAATGATAGTTCAATTCAATGAATAAAACGCTTGGTCTTCGAAATGTATGTTTGGACATGGTGAAATATTTTACGATTGACATCATCAGAAAGAGAGTTGTTGCCGAACAGTAGTGTGTTTAGGTCTAGACGAGTAATAGGACGAAGGACGTCATGGAGTAGAGTTCTTTGGCGTTGATATAAAGGGCACGTGAAGAAAAGGTGATACGTATCCTCAATTTCTGCACAGACACAGGTAGAGCTTTCTACAATGTTTTTGGAAAATAGGTGCTCTTTCAAGGAACTGCAGTGCATCCGTAACTGTGCATGCTGAATTGCCGAATCTCTTCTACTATCGTAATAAAATTTTGGAACAGTCTTCTTGTTAGAATTAAGATCGTGCTTGAAAGACAAAACGGAAGCGGCAGACCGGGTGGCAGGAGGTAGTTTGTTCCATTCTGATATAGTTGAGGGGAGGAAAGATGTAGAGAAGTTTTGGGTATTGAAGGAAACGTTCCTAATAAGGTCAGAATTGCGTAGGCCATAGGTTGCAACATTACCTACTGTCATGGGGATCATATTAGATAAGTAGGAAGGGATAGAGGGACTGTTGAGCATTTTATAGAAGTGGATCAATTTGGTTTTTTTCGTCTGCGGGACTTCAAAGGCTCAAGAGCGAATTTTTTGTATACGTTATTAAGTGATACCAGACTTGTTGCTCCCGTAATGATTCTAGCTGCTTCGATTTGGATTTTTTCGAGGTCTTCTTCTTCAGCTTTCGTTATATAATCCCAAACGACGTCAGAGTATTCGAGTGTAGATCTAATGAAAGATGTGTAGATAGTTTCAAGCGACCGACGATCAAGAGTGAATTTGAGAGAGCGCAGATTGTTGACTCGATTCCAAGCTTTTTTGGTGATGTCTTCAATGTGTTTGTGCCATGTGCTATCGTTAGATAGAGTTATTCCAAGGTGTTTGTGATTATCAGCGTCCTGTATTTGAATAGATTTCATGAATATGGGCGGTGCTGGGTTTGACGTGTTTACGAGAAATAAGTAGAGATTCAGTTTTGGCAGGATTAAACGTTACTAGCAAGGTTGAAATCCAGTAATTGATCTTTTGTAGGTCAGAATTTAAACGGAGAGCAGCATGTTGAGGCTTATCGACAATAACATAAAGGGTTGTGTCGTCAACAAAGAGGCGAATTGCAGAGCCTATTTCAGAAACAATATCATTGATATAAACAAGAAATAGTAATGGACCAAGAATTGAGCCTTGAGGAACACCAGCCGATATTGGAACCGTGTCAGATGTGGATCTGGAAAGGACTACATATTGTGTTCTGCCAGCTAAATAATCTTTGAACCAAAGAAGAAGAGAGGCAGAGATATCACTGCGTTCAAGTTTGAATAAGAGTCCCTTATGCCACACGCGGTCGAAAGCTTTAGATATATCACAAAAGACAGCTCGAACCTCTTTACCATCATCTAGAGCCTTGCAAAAGGTATGGTAAGTATATGTAAGCTGATTGACAGTAGAGTCCTTGGGAACGAAGCCAGACTGAAAAGAAGAGATGAAGTTGTTGTCATGGAAGAAGTTAAATACATGTTTGTGGATAATCCTTTCGAGGTCTTTACTGATTGCACTGAGTAGGGAGATTGGCCTGTAGTTGCTAACATCGTGAGGGTCTTTCTTCTTGTAGACTGCACAGACGTGGGCTAGTTTCCATTGACGGGGAACTTTGGATAGACGTACGGAGAAGTTGAAGAGATTACAGAGAGGTCGGGATAGTTCGTTTGAGAGTTCTTTGAGCACTATGTTATTGATGGTATCGGTACCGGTGGCTTTCCCTGATTTAAGAATTTTAAGGGCGTCAGTAACCTCTTTAGGCTGGATGTTAATATTGGTGAGTTTAGGACCGTGATCGCTGATGGTAAGGTTTGGGAGACCTTTATTCATATCATCTAGGAGTGTTTGTGCTTGAAACAATGTGTTGAGTATGTCTGCTTTTTTGTGTTTGTTTCGTATGTGTTGTTGTTTTGATAAAGTGTTGGGATGCTTGTTGTAGAGGAAATAGGATTAATGAAGCCTTTTAGAGGTTTCCTGTAGTCGGACGAGTTGTGTTGTGACAGATGGTGCTTTGGTATTTCGGCCATTTTGGTGTTGTGTACGTGTTTGGCATTGCATACGAGTGAGTTAGTTTTGTTGCGTATGGTGTTGTTTGTATTCCAATGGTTTGGGTTGTTTGTTTTGCGTGCTCTGATATATGCTCGTTTTCGTCTTAGAATATGGTTTCTAATTGTGTTGTGCATCGAAAGTGGGTCGATGGGTCGTATTGTTACAGTTTTGTTAGGAATACACTCATCACATAAAGAAAGTAAAGCTGCAGTGAGACTAGAAGAACATACATCAATATCAGCGTCAAAACAAATTTCCCAATCAAACTCGGATACATTGATATGCAACAGATCAAAATTGGCTTCAGAAAATTTCCAGACTTTTCGCTTGAAGGGTGTGTGTCGGGGTCTAGGATATCTGATACAACAGAATACTGGACAATGATAGCGAATATTCTGTTCAAGGAAGGGTTCACCTACACCACAAATGGATACAAGATTGGGACAGGATACAATGCCGAATTGCATGCAGATGTTGTCAATTTTCATTCGGGATGCAGGTTTGCGACAATCGAGATTAAATCACCAGTAACCACTATGTCTTTAATCTGAGTATCTACAGATAGGGCTATGGAATCCTGTATACACGAAAGGACAGCTGCATTGGAATTCGGTGGACGGTAGAAAACGCCGAACAGATAGGTTCATGTTTCACTTTCAATTCTAACCATATACATTCAATGTCGTTTAACTCTAAGTCTTGCCTTCGGCGAGCAGTGGTCGTTTCCTTAACATAGACTAGGACACCGCCATATCTGTCAGTCGGGCGATCCTTACGGAAGGGTGTTTGGTAGTTGGAAAAGGCAAGATCCGATGTAGATGTATTGTTATTCAACCAGGTTTCCGTGAAAGCCAATACATTAAATGAGCATAAATCAGCATACAGTTGGTGTGTATCTTTGGGGCAAAGCTTTGAACATTATAATGAACAAATGAGAGATGGCTAGAAATAGGTTCTGAGATGTCAAATGATCCGGAAGACAAAATGGATGACGAGCCGGATCTCAAATCGGACGTACAAGATGAAGCTGGACCGCAATTTTCGTGGACGTCACCGGACAGAATTAGTAAAACGGATAGCCGCCAAATAATCAAATCGAAACTGTTCATCGGTTTTAACCCTTTTTGCTTAAGATGATAGTGACCAAAATGACCCACTCTCGCTCTGTAAACAGATATATCAATAGACATTATGTAATACCAGGGTGATAAGTCTGTGTGAGCGAGTATCCTCCGTGGAACATGTGATCATACGAGAACAAAGGAAGTATGAGTGCATAGGATGTGAAGGGGTAATGCAAAGAGGAAAGTAAATGTTGGATGAGAAAACAGCAGAAATAAAAAACTGCAACAACTTTGAAAGCATTCATCAATAAAGCATGCGTTTGGGTAATACTAACCGGAACAAAACTATTGAGAAAAACATTGTTGCTTCATAAAACCCTTTTATCATGTCATTGGTAATGGTGTCTATCTCTTCATACTCAATTATCTGTATACTCTCCGTATAGTTCACGTGTTCTTTAAATATACGGACTCGTGTATATCCAGATCACTCCCATATAACCGTGACGGTCATTGATGAGAAGGGTGCAAATATAAAAACTGTGGTCCAATCTTACAAGTTGATCGAATTTGTCTAGTAAATTTAGTTTAATTTTTCATTCAAAAAAATGTTTTAAGTATGGGTTTATTATTTATTTGAATTTCACATTTGTACTTTTATTAAGTATAGTTAATACCGCCATGTTGACTGTAGTTTAGTTTAGTTTAAACTTATTTATTTTACTTCGATTGTGAAACAAGTTTTTACATCTTAGGCAATTCATGCTCGAAGTCTTCCTGGTTAGAACCAGTACTAAGCATATGTGGATAAAGTATCTTGCTCAAGGACATCGCACATAGCCGTGGCGGAGGATCGAACCCACAACCCTCCGATCATGGGTTCGGTGCTTTACCACTTGGCCACGAGCTCCGCTCACACCGGGTAGACCAGACCTTAACCTATCTTCTCAATGATGAGCACAAACGAAAATTCTATTACCTTTTATCAAATATTTGGTATGACCCGACCAGGGATCAAACCCAAGTCGTTCCGCATGCGAGGCGGACGCTCTACCTCTAGACCACACCCTTCCGCATGCGAGGCGAACGCTCTACCTCTAGACCACGCCCTTCCGCATGCGAGGCGGACGGTCTACCTCTAGACCACACCCTTCCGCATGCGAGGCGGACGCTCTACCTCTAGACCACAACTGCGGTTTACATTTATTGTATACATTATCGTGTTTGAATTTTATATATTTCAATTATTCATTGATAGTGCCTGATAATCTCAATCTATCGGGTGCGGTAAAGAATATAAAGAGGCACAAACCTATATGTGTCACATCGTCCTCTGAGTTGTTTTATTAATTTTATTATAAAAAATAACGTTTATTTCAAATAATGACGTCATCAATTTATATAAAAATATTCCTTGCCAATGAGGCAACAGTTTCTCTAACCCCCGCTTTTTTCGTTAAATAATACTCTAAAAAAGGTCATCATGATCACACTGTATTTCTTGTTTTTTTTGTAGTCGATGTAAAAATGAGCATATTACTAAATTAACATATGATTTTAGTGTGATGATTCGATCTTTATTTAAGCATGCCAGTAATATTAATATAAAGTAGTGTACCGTATTATTCCCATTAGTATCGTATCATATCGTTTATAGTTTAATGCTATCTGATAAGTCATTCCACATTTTTCCTATTATGGTTCATATTGGCCAAGTTTGATTATATGGACCGAGTCCTTGTCATATGACGGCATAATTTTCCCCGATAACAGAGCTAATTATGCAATGAAATTAATCAATAATATATGACACCAATGGAAATAGTTCACATTTATATGCTTTGACACGATATTAAACAACCTGACACGTGAACCGTTTCAGTTCACTTGTACATAGTACATGTGCATAGCTGAAATGCAATGATTAAAATCTAAGAGTTGAACTACAATAGTTTTTACTTCACGCTTCTTACTGACAATGTAGTTTGTCCCAATCTCTGTAAGTATTGATTCCATGGTATTGAATCTTCCATGATCTATAAAAATGTGGGAAGGCAGTCAGTAATGTACATGGTGTGGCAAGTACCTGTCAAATGCCTAACAGTTGTTGCAACGATGACTAGGAACGCTTACTGTCGATATCTAACTGGACTATTTTTAAAAATGCGCAAAAATTCATAAAAACAGATACATAATTAAACAAACAGAACAATAATTAATTGCTTACCTATTCCATTCATCAAAAGGAAAATCGAAAGTAAGGAACAAAGCCAAGTCATTTTTGCCAACTTCCTTCTCACAACATGTCTGGCAATTAAAGATATATTTATATGTGTCAGTGACCTAACTTCGCTTTATCATTTTGACCTGAATACTAACGTTCGTATGTGAAACCAATCCTAGAAGCTACTGTAACGATAGTATAAACATATATCGGACATAGTTTGTGAACACGAATACGGTTTTATGTATAATTGAGAAATGAGATCAATATGTTTCACTTATTTTCGATAGAAACTTAACAAGAGACCAAAAATGAAGCACAAAAAGCAAACTTAAGATCATTTAGAAATTATTTTGTCAAAGTTGAAAGTAAAATGTTCAATATGTGCAGAGTAGATATTACTTAATATGTGTAAATCTTATAACAGGCATTGCCCGCCCGCGCAGCAATTTTAGATGAATGTTGGTAACACAAGATTATAAAAAAATCACCACGTGCTTATACGAGAAGTGTTTTATAAATAACGCAACCGTTATGAAATCTCGAAATACACGTGCACTACAGCCAGTTAAACCGGTTATAATATATGGTCAATCGTTTAACTAGTCTTGCGTGAACTTTTGTACATATATATTGTACCATTATCAGTACGGCCATTTTCAAATAAGTCGCTTGATACCACTGCATACAAAAATGGTTGGAAAACGTTTTGAAAATTCAAGCTAGGTAAATATTTGCAATTTTCAACGAAATTTGTGATATATATGGGCATAATGGAATTTCGTATAGTACAGTTACGAGGTGGATATCTTGGGTCAAATCTGGAAGGGAGCAGTTAGGAGACCTAAGACATTGTGGACGTCCAAAATCAGCAGCGACTAAGAAATATGTTCATTTAATTAAGAATTTAATAGAGAACGATGCTCGGTTAACCATATGTGATCTAGCCCGTCGATCAGAGATATCACCGGCACGAGCTTGTTTCATTCTTCGCAAAATCCTGCTTGTTAAAAAGAAATGTGCACGTTGGACACGCCATAAGTTGTATATATATATATATTTCTTTTTCTTAAGTTGATAACATTGGAAGTTAGCTGAAAATTGATTACATTTCATCATTTCCTTTCTTTTATATTCCCACAAAATGCTAAGTGGGTTGTGAATAACGTATATGCAGTCATATCACGAACACTTTACTGATAGCCAGGTTATAGAGGTGATTGGCAAACGGAATACTTGTCTATCAGGTCACTTTCATGTTTGGTGCTTGTTCCAAGTACAGACACCTTGAAATATATGCTGTTTATATTTGTTTAGTGGACATCATTTCGAAATATGTTTAAACAATACTTATTTCACAGCTATAACACTTTGATATGTCAAAGTAAATGATTGTGTGTTGCAAATAAAGTACATGCACAAATTATCATGATTAAAACGACGATACTTATACTACGTAATATACATTTTTTACCTCTGATCCGAATCTGAGTATTTCATTTTTAATATTCATTATAATATATACCAAACTAAGACAGAACATGTATTAGCAAAAAAAACAAGTATAAAAACCCGTCTGTCTGATATCCTCAGTAACTCCGAAGTTATGGTCTTTGAATTGTTTGAAATTTGCAAAAATATCAAATGTCTGCTCTTTTATTTGAATAACTTTGATTCAATCTTTACCAAACCTTTTCACACTATTGCAAATATATCTAGTTTGCAAACTGGTATTACAGTTTTTTTTCGGTACTTGATATTGTTCAAACTGGGGTATTTGTCATAGGGTGCTGACACATTTTTGTTTAAAACTATCATTTGATTTTTCAATTTTCCTACTGAGGTATATTGTATATCGGCAAAGGAATATGTTTCCTGAACGTTTGCCTAAAGAATTGAATTGAATTAAATTGAATTTACCAATGTAGAAATGACTGACCTCACATTAAAACTGTTTGTACCATTTAACACGATAAATACAGCACTGAAAAATATAAAACAAGGTGAAAATGAGAATGCTAACGCTAAAAAAAATTGTAAATGTTTTACATAATATTATAACAGGAGGGTCTTGTCATGTTTTACCCAGTAGATGAAACAATGACTTATTGAAAGCTACTTGTGCAAAACAAAGCTTATCTTAACAAAACAATAACTGTAAAGTTGTTTTTGTACATAGCACCAATTTATTGCAACACCCATTCTGATAAAACAACACAGGCAAGCAAAGGTTCGATTGCGATTAGTAGATTAGTACAAAAGTAAATACAGTAACCCGTCATCAATCATACGGATATACTTTACACGATTTAATTCTAACTTACTTATGACTGAGATGTATTATTACTTTTTTGTATCATTCTTTGAAGGTCACTCGTCTAGTGACCATTACCTCTCATCTCTGAGATTATGGGTTAGAGCCCAAAAAATGCGAAAAAGTGTATTAGTTATTACTTGCGGATGGAAATATGGTTCTACTTAGATTCGATCCGAGGTCATCCTCCGCTATCAAAACTCAATATGACACATATATAACATGTTATATATATATATTGATAATGGCACTAAACCCGATTTATTAAATAATAATAATTCCCTGATTTGTGTGTGACTTTCTACTTTCATTATCATGTCATTTTTGTGAATAAATTTGCTGAAAACAGGTATTCATTATTAATAAACAAAATATATTTGTTGAGATCGGGTAAACACTTTTTTTTTTATAAAATATATGGTTCACAGATATATGAGAAATGAAAAAAAGAAAAGAAATTCGTCCTCCACTTCGCCAAAATGTTCAAATGTCATTCGTTGATAATAATTTACTTATATATATACACATTTTATTTTCTAACTTATGAGTACTTATTATGAATGTATGTTAACGTATGCTATTGCTTGATATCTATATTTGAATGATTTTACATCAAATTATTTTTTCGTATTTCTTTTAAGAATATATTCTAGTATAGAGATGCATATGTACTTCTACATGATCACAGCTCGTACCACTATATTTCTATTGCTCTTTTTCTTAGAAAAGCTCCAGACGGTTGGATTAAAACACGCAATTCATTCCATTCAACGTGTAATTTGCCGTTTAAACAGGACTTGCTTGTAGCCATTAGTTATTCCGTTTGGGGCAATAAAACATCAATTACTGGCGATTAAGCTAACACAATGTCACGAACCTAGTCATTATGGTCCCCTTCTTTCCTAACTGGTTTTAAATAAACATATGTTTCAGCGCTGAAAACATTGATTTGGATCTTTTGGACAATAGCTTAAGCAAGACCTCACCCGTCATCATGTATTGGATAAACGATGGATGATAAAGTCACTTGACGTCATGGCTAGGCAAGCACCTGTGACAATTTAATAGCACCATTCTGGACTACACTCTTTGAAGAGGATAGCATATCTCTGTTTACGAACATAATACGTTACTATTTTCCTGCAATGTCCATTGTCTGTCTCGTTTTATGATCTGATAACGGGGTGAGGGATGTGAAAAGCGAAGTTGGTTTCAACCGAATACCATTTTTAAAGCTCCGCTATAGCTATTCTGTTATTATCTGTGACCACTGTTATCACATCTTTTGCATGCATAGTTTCTACCTTTCATGATTAGTCCATGTGTTTGGTTGCTGTGTTATTACATTGCTAAGTCGCCTGTTTTATATAAGGCATGTTTTCTTCTTTCAATACGAACTATCCTTAAAAATGAAATAAATGAACGTCAAAATCAAATGATGAGTTAAAGGTGTTTGGTAATTTATTAAAGAAGAGCTACAAGGAGGAATTATGATATAAGGATATTGTCACATGTTGAACTTCCAACTATGTTTCACATACAATTTCAGACTTTGGTTTAGCTTTTCTCTGGCAGTATAGAATGTAATAAAAAAATAATGTAATAGACTCAGTTTTAATGAGTCTGTGTTTAGAGGAATCTGAATTCGATATAATGGAATTTTAAGAAACATTCGTAATATAATGTACAATCTACTGAAGTACATTACCGCAATGTGTATCTCGAATTCCTAATGCAAGAACTATGAAGCACTTTCGGAAACATTTTGCGACCTTTTATTTCCTTACAAAAGTTAGGATTCAACAATAATCGTCTCTGTTTCATAAAAAAATGTTTAGTCTTAGTGAGAAAGAAAATCATATATTGAAATGATTCTCTATAGATTATCAAAATTAATATTTTTAAAATCATTATTTTAATTGTTTTGGTAAAATATCTATAGGCTTGCTAAACATAAATCTCCCATATATATAGCGCGATGTTATACACAGACGCACTCGATGACTTTATAAACGAAACCGACATATTTGTTTATAATTGATAATAACTATAAGAAACATAACTGGTTACATTGGGGCTAAACCTAATTAATATAAATGCATCAATTGAACTAATTCAATTGTCGAAAAAGTCACAATCGCAAGTATACACAGGAAAATAACGCGTTTTAGGTTAAACTATAAACCTTGTGTACTACATCTAACAAATTATAAATTCAACGTTGAACAGATTCTCAAAAGATCAAAACTCTGCTTTCGAAATCATGATTTTATTTGCCTAAATAATTCAGTCAGTTAGCATAAATTACCTTTGTTCGAGAATTTTCATGTAGAACAAGTACACGTTGTAAGTACTTTAATTTTGCTTTTGTTATTATTTTGAAATTGCATAATAGATTTAGACAGTATTCAGATATGCAGATCAAAACGTTTATGCATTGGATTATCACAGTTACAAAATATACATATAAATGAAACAACAACTCGTACTTAAAAACAATCGCACCCCTTCTAAAGAAATATGATTAAAAATGTTATGAAGTGTCAGTCGATATCTGGATGTACACCATTCGCACAACAGACAACCAAACATCTTGCTCTCACTGACTTGACATGATATACATTCTAACTACATATCTACACACACTTTTTTGTTTTCTTATGTGTGGACCATGGACGGTACATAAACCTATGTAATATATCTTTACAATAGCAAACTCAATTTGCCTTGATCTTGACTTTCGTCGACATCCAACAAACTAAAATAAACGATATTTGATTATCGTTTGTCTCACTATTTGACAACTGGCTGTGACAAGAAAGAAACGAAAGATTGAAACAATGATTAACAATGATTTACATTTAAATCCGGAAAAATTATAACAGTAATTTAGATAAGTTGCGGATACGCACATACATTGAAATACGACGCTACACGTACATGTACTTGATGACTAAGCCAGAAAAACCAGTTACGACAAAATTAATATCAAATTAATATCCGCCGATTGTGATGTTTTTTCACGATTACAAAAATCACTTTTTGTTCTATGTAAAACAACACCATATAATGAGGATACAACTTTAAATTTTACAAATAAAGTTAAATGAAAATATATGAAACGCATTAAAACAAACAATAAACATTACTATTTTATTTATCTCAAACATGCATATGCCAACATAAGATATGAAATTATAATAACAATAAAAACATACGAGTAAATAACAATTATTATGCCTATGGCCAAAATGTTTTATTTTCTCTTTCCCTGGAGCAGATTGTAATGAAATACAGTTTAAATTCACATTTACTTGTTTATGTTTGTACATTTTCAGAAATATGTTTTCATCATGGTAATTTTGTTATCTTTTTATACTGTGTATTAGTCTGCTGACTGTATGTGTCGGGAAAGAAGGTAACTGAAGATATATTTCCTAACTTTAAACGTTCTTACACAGATGTTTTGCCTCAAAACAATGATTATTACTATCATTATTAATTCGGATTCAGTGAGCATCATACTAAGTACAATACAGACATTCAGAAGAAGTGATAACAGGTAAAACAGTCACTAGACAACTTATACAGACATACAGAAGAAGTGATAA
Organism: Panopea generosa; assembly: GCA_029582155.1. Lineage (NCBI taxonomy): Eukaryota > Metazoa > Mollusca > Bivalvia > Adapedonta > Hiatellidae > Panopea > Panopea generosa. The sequence continues at coordinate 55,815,882 of CM055900.1, read as the reverse complement.
CAGGTAAAACAGTCTCTAGACAACTTATACAGACATACAGAAGAAGTGACAACAGGTAAAACAGTCACTAGACAACTTATTCAGACATACAGAAGCAGTAACAACAGGTAAAACAGTCACTAGACAACTTATACAGACATACAGAAGAAGTGACAACAGGTAAAACAGTCACTAGACAACTTATACAGACATACAGAAGCAGTAACAACAGGTAAAACAGTCGCTAGACAACTTATACAGACATACAGAAGAAGTGACAACAGGTAAAATAGTCACTAGACAACTTATACAGACATACAGAAGAAGTGACAACAGGTAAAACAGTCACTAGACAACTTATACAGAAGAAGTGACAACAGGTAAAACCGTCACTTGACAACTTGGATTCAGTGAGCATCATACTAAGTACAATACAGACATTCAGAAGAAGTGACATCAGGTAAAACCGTCACCAGACAACTTAAACTTGATTAACGGATCATTCCAACCTCACCTTTCAATAAGTCGTAGCATCATAAAACAAGACAGATTAAATAAAAGTATGCAAAAACCAAACAAATAACATAAATATAAATAGGAAATGCCAAGATCTCTGCCCCTCTCCCCCAGCCCCACCCCACAGAAAACAACGGAATACACATCAACACAATACAAATAATGTATATTAAAATAGTTAAAATTACAACATTAATTCACACAAACATTTTTGCTGACCGTAGCATGAAGTCGATATTTCAATACATTTGTATAGGACCACAAGGAAGAGTTAACATTGTTCCAAGTGTGTTTCCATGACATTATTATAATAATTATTTCTTGTTATAAGGTAAAACTCAGTCATTTATAAAATATGAACATTAGCACTTAATTATTCGCTTCTTGGTTTCTAATATAAACCCCGTTATAACAAAATGTGACAATTATACTTGCACGTGTTTTGGGAATTAAAACATCCTCGAACAATGTCTGCGATATATTCTGGTTCCCTAAGGGTATAAAATAGTAACAGGGAACCCATCGCTATAAAATTGCATTTGTTCCGCTAGCTAACAATACAAATGTTGTCATAAAATGTCTGAGTCTTTGAAATTCTCGCCTGTCATGAATTGGTGGATAATATCGCCATTAACTGATGGTTAGATAGTAAAAAATCATTTTTATTTCATTAAATGAACATAAAAATCGCAGGAGTGAGAATGCCAGTTTCAGTAATAAAGTAAAATTTAATTGAAACTGCACTAAAATCAACAGTTTTTATTTGATGGTTAAACACATGGGAGAATATCGTTTTTTATACCATACAATTTAAAAGTGAACTTATCAAAACAGTTATTGTGAAAATGGCCACACTGTAACAAAAAAAATCATAAAATATATGGCTTCTACTGAAACATGTACTGTCTGAACGTTCAATTGCATGAACAAATATTGTTTTAGTTAAGGACATTTTACAAATTTCAACTAAATATTTAATTACAAAAATATTATTTCTTATTTTATGAAATTATTGCACATGGTAAGGAAAATGAAATTTTGAAGAAATCAAATATTATAATATCAAAATAACACGTGCACAACAATTATAGAGAATTATCTAATAAAGGAACAACAATCACAACAATCATATCAATAGTTACACATATGAACGTATAACCATATGGAGATATTATCAAAGTGTTAGTATCTGAAATGTCATATCTATAAAACGTCTAACATTTGATTAAAACTAGTTATGTCATGTTAGTTTTGAAATTTACAAATTGACGTTTCCCTAATTTTTACGCTTGATGTCAAAGATGAGCACGTACGAAATAGATTAACTATTAATCATTTACGATAGATATACCTATATCTAAAATAGAAATTCGAAAGAAACGGTCTGGATCATATTTTTATTTGTTTGTGTTATGTAGATATATACTGGTCATACCTAATACCGCGAGTCTAAAAAAAATTCAACCATGTAAGGAATGGCATCAATAATAAACAGTAATAAGGATACTTAAGTGTGCTGAGTAAAAAAACAGTTGCCGATACGAAATGTAAACAAATGCAGACGCTAACGGAAGTTGGAGCTTTGCGCATGTCTTCCCAGATTATTATCATACGGACATTCGTGGTGATAGGTATATCACGGTATTAGGTATACAAGGGATATAGTTTGTAGAAATAGTGTAAAGTAAAAATTTGTCGAAATTACCATGTGTATTTGTAATATATGTGATATATCTTCTTAAAATACCCGATTGTTATGCGTTTGATGTAGTGTGTACACTACATATTTTATTTAAGAATAGTAATAAAAGCTTAATGTCATTTTTTTTCCACTTAACCGTCCTCCGTGTCCTTGTGATCTAATATGATGTGGTGTCGTCCAAAGACTACTTGAGGTTGCGGATTCTATCCAAGCTCAGACCTAAACCTTTAGGTCTCACTACACTGTTGAATTTTGTTCTATGTTTTTCTATTAAATAAGATCTAAGATTTCCATGGTAAAAAAAGAAATCCACATAGAATTTTTTTAAAGTATTTTTTGCATAGCAAGAATGTATATGCACATAAAAATTCACAATAACTGGTAGGTTAACCAGCTTGTTTTTTTAAAGAGGATGCAGTTACACAGTGAGATGTTTTGAAAAAAGAAGTCCTCAAATGCTCATAAATACATGCATATGTTGAAATCCTATTAAAGTCACTTTTATAATAATAGTGATGTCTTATTGCAATATATGCTATGCCATCATTTACTCTACTTATCTGCAGCAAGAAATAACATCCACTATGAACCATTTTGAAAATATTTCATAACCAAATTACATTTTTTATGCATAAGAATCACGTTACCTTGGGGAAAAGGGCCGTAACTGTCTAGTAAGGCGTTGATGTGAGAACGTGTTGCAGTTTCTTAAGGAAGAACGGTTGTTCTACTCAGATTCATTCAAACCACTGGAACTGAATTTGCCGTTTGTAATATTCTGCCATGTGTTGAAAATGGCATTGATACCAATTAAAATATGTTTCCTCCAACAATAAGTCATCAATATGTAATTAACAGGAACATATATAAAGAAAGGTGCAGCATTCAACGGACACAATCACCACAACGTCACAAGCACAATGCATAGAATGCTTATAAAAGTACAGGCATGCAGAACAAACGAACAACAGAGTGAGGGCTTACCGTCTTGAAACCGTCTACAACGGTCAAAAATCACCACAGGGAAGCTGAAACTTGTTTTATGTATACAATCAACATAGCCCTGTCCACGTTGTCACAGCATTATCATGTCTTGAATAATAACATGCTTTATTTCATTGACCATTAGAATGTGTGTCATTTTATATGTGTATGTATGATGGCGTGTTAAGTTTTATTTAGTGTTAGCTGTGATATGTTTATTGGATGCACTAAAAAAATTGATGTGTTCTTGCTTAATACGGTTGAGTCCATGCAATATCTCGTTAAGCAATATGTTTACATTACAATACGCCTATTTTATATAAAGTTCGGAGAGTCCATGCCAAGTTTTGTAAAAATGGGTATGGGTAAAAAAAGTATGGGAATATGAAAATATTACAGTTTTAAGCCAAAATTTTCCTAACAACACATTTGTTATCCATTCAGTCAAATATATTTGTTTATATTTAAGCTTATATTAGTAAAGATTGTCTAATAATTTGAAGATTTGCAATTTACACGCTGACGAATATATACAACAAAATATGTTACCAATTCGAAGAAAAATATAAAAGAAATGGAATTTAAATTTATATAAATTACCAAACTGAATCGAACGTATCGTTTGAAGGGATGAGATATTGTTGTTAAAAACTTACCGGTAGGAATTTCAATATTTGTAGTTTTTTTTTTAAAATTCTTCACGTGTGTTTTAACTATTCTTCAATATTCATTGGCAAAGCGCTACGACAACACTCACGCTCCCTTGCTTGTACATGTATAATGAATATCTGACTACGAATAAAAATAGTTTATTATTGTATCTTCGTGATAAGATCAGACTACAGGACAATCTAATCTTATTTATTTTTGTTCGATCCTAAATGTGTAACATTCATCAAACGAATACGAAAAAGATAGTTCATTATTGAATCTTTGTTTTAAGATCAGATAACAGGGCTATCTAATCTCATTTATTTTTGTACAAGTGTAAATGTGTAACATCATTCGGAATTTTCATTTAAATTATCACTTTTACAAAATTTTCAACGAAGCGCGACAACTCTCAAATTCGTCACACTCGATAGTTTCCTGAGTTATGTCTCTTTTACAAAAGCTCGTTAAAGTCCACAGCCCAGTTATTTCCAGCCATACATCTATGACACGTTTACAAAGGTAGTTAAGACGACCTATGAGATAATTCAGGCAAAAGTGTGACCGGTTTTACGCTTAAAATATTGGTTAACTTTTTTTAAGTGGTCTTTTATCTCAATATCTACTACACATGCATCAATAAGACTTCACATGTATGTTCCCCGATATTAAAGGGACTCGAGAGGACAAATGTGATAAATCTCTTTTAAAGTTGAATACTGAGAATATATGGTGCAAGGTGCATAACAAGTTTATCGTAGCTACCAGTCGTACAACAATGATATATCACAACTGTCCTCACCACCATAAAGGATATCGGAGAGTTGCCTCCGTTGTAAGAAAAAAATTGATCATTTTGATATTAAAGTATTTTGGAAAGTGTTTTAGGAAGCTCATATCAGAAACTTCTATAGGGATTTAAATGAAAATTAATTGATATGTTCAGCACTGGCGAATCAAACTGATAAGGACAGATGTCATAACCTTTACTTGTATTTAGTTAGAACTCAACTGACGCAGGTTGTCAATCAAACACGTCGGTACTCCAATCAACGATTGATATTTGTTGCAATGTCGACATTTTATGCAGGCCAGCTGACTATGTCTAAGTAAAAACTACATTGTATTTACTTGGACAAAAAAACGCAACGTGGACAGTTGGCGGAGCGAAAGTCCTTCTCGCGGCAGGTCAGTTTTACTTCGTTTTTTAATACTTTGAATATTTAGTTAGATTTTTATATCAATTTATATCACAAAAAGGGTCCTCTGTTGCAGAGATGGCTAAGGTGCCTCAAGATCAATACACTCTCATCGCTAAGGTTTTGTTTTTTGTTCTGATCGGTACAAATGTGGTTCTATTCAGATTTATTCTGTGATCATCCGCCAACAATAAAACTAGATATGAGCTTTATTCTTTTTTTTGAAACGTAATTTATGTTTAATCAACTGTAAACCTCAAACACACAGTTTCCTTTCAGATATTTTGACCAATATTTGTATATTCATAACATAAAACAGAAGATTGGGATTGATTTTGAGGTTAACAGTAAAGATCAGGGTCATTGTTAGTAAAACTAGAAAATTAGTTTAAACTCCGTAACTTTTGTTTCCTTCAAGATATATAGAAATTTGTGTATATTTTGCAAATATGAAGAGGAAGCTTGGGATTGATTTTTAAGAATATTATTCAAGGTCATAACTAATAAAACAGAAAAAACGGTTTCTCCGCATTAACTTAGTGCGCTATCACAATACTCACCGTACAAGATAATAAAGTCATAGGAAAAGGAAAACACTATTCAGAAAATCTGCACGTTTATTTAAAGTAAACATTCTGCTGGGAGCTTTATGTATCAGCCAACTATTTCACCATTTATCCTGAAAAAGAGAAATCACGGTAAGTTGGAATTTAAATCTTCACATATCAATATATGTACAAAAAATATACTATTACTAAATAATATCAATACTATGCAGAAACTCTTTAAATGGCATCAATGAAGATAAATTATAAAAGAAATCAATGAAGATTTAAATGAAATCAATGAATATTTAAATGAAATCAATGAAGATTTCAATGGAATCAATGAAGACTAAAATGAAATCAATGAAGATTTCAATGGAATCAATGAAGATTTAAATGAAATCAATGAAGATTTCAATGGAATCAATGAAGATTTAAATGAAATCAATGAAGATTTCAATGGAATCAATGGATATTTAAATGAAATCAATGAAGATTTAAATGGAAACTTTAAAAGAGATATCTGCAAAAAACAAATGCTTTTAAATAAATTAAAAGAATAAAGTTAAAATTCTTTGTTAGATAATATCAGAAAATATTGGCTTATCTTTTCCTTTCCTGAGTTCCCATGATAAAACATTAACTGAGATAGAAAACACTATGAGTAACATTTCAATAGATAATTTAATAAAAGAAACGAGTTCAATATAACATATGATAAATAGAGCATCTTGCATGTTTGCTCATTAATTATTGAATTAAACACACACTATTTCTTAAGCATTTTGGGATTTATATATTAATTATACGGTATAAACAGTATGTTACTGTAACTGTATGTATTATAAAATTCTTTGAATGTTTCAAACGCTTGGAAAATAAGAAATATACTTAACAGATATATATATATATATATATAATTTGTCCACCCTATCCAGATGTAATATAATTCCATAGTATATAGGTCATGGTCGACACCAAATTTATTGGTTTGGCAGAGGCCTTGATATTGTATCTATGGATTGCATTGTAGCTAGGCGCACTCGCCGTAGTCTGGTCTGTACATTTATGTCTTGGTTATTCACAAATAATTATCTCCATATATATATATATTTATATATATATCATGCATTGTGAATGAGCACCTGAAAAGACCCATAAAATCGTAAATATATATATATTAACTTACACTTCCTTCATCTCGCATATAAAGTTGGCCTCAAAGAAACATTTATGATCATTCCAGACTCCAGAAGATTACATGAGGGCACAATTCTCACCAACGGTTCCAAGATTATTTGGTTCACCGGTATCCCAATTAGAGAATGTGAGGACTTCCTTTGACGTCAACCACATCCATGTGCTTTCTTCCGCTACGTCGGTTAGCCCTATCCAGTAGTAAGGATCTAATGGGAGGTAATCAAGATATTCAGTCCGGTTACTTGACAACTTTATTGACAAAATCAAAGGTCAACATATAAACAACATGTTTAATAGATCTTTACAAAATACTCATATGAAAGATGAAGCCAAAATCGATATTCGGTAATATCAATACCAGGTTAGGTTAATTCAGCTGGTAATGCGACTAACTGCCAATATAGGGATCGTTAATTAAAGTGGAGCACGTGGTCCAGTAGTAGAGCATCGGATCCATGATCGGAGTGCCGTGGGTCCAATCCACCGCCACGGCTATGTTTGGTGTTCTTGAGCAAGATATATTTTCCCCATATGCTTAGTACTTGTTCTACCCAGGAAGACTTCGAGGGTGATTTGTCTAAGTTTAAATAACTTATTTTACAATCGAAAACTAAATTAAAATCACCGCTTCGCAATATTTATCGAAACGTGATATAACGAGTATTTTAATCGTGAAATCGAAGTGGAAACCAAATTCTAACAATTAATACAATAAACAACGAATGCTTGACGACCTTTACCTCGTAATTCGGAGAAATACTGTCATGCCGAATGACTCATTAGATACGTTCCAAAATGCTACGCATATTTGCTTTGAAAATTCTGATGTACCATCACAGGAAAGAATAGCGTTGAAGTATAAAACGTGCAATGCATCTGTTAAAAACGTACGTTTTAAGCTTGCAGCTTCAGCTTTCAAATATGCTTGCTCCGAGGCGTCATTAATTTCCACCAAATGTCCACCAAGTACTTTACACATTGTCTGAAATAACAATGAAAGCATATCAGATGTAATTAAATAATAAACTTCTTTAATTAATACTGATAAAAGTTTAAGAGACCATCAATTCTACATAATTTATTCAACAGCAAATATCAGTTTTAAATAACTGGATAAAATCAGATAATAATGAGTAAATTATTATTTTATTGTTTATGTAGCATACGTAGCGTCACACTTATCTTCTTCTTGACTAATATTACAATAAATAACGGAGCTATAACAAAAATACACATGCAATCACATCGACTCCAAGCAGACGACCACACATGAAAGTCCTGTCTTAATTTAACACGATCACATTGACTCCAAGCAGACCACATATGAAAGTCCTGTCTTAATTTAACATGATCACATCGACTCCAAGCAGACGACAAACAATCCAAACAGTCATCGATATAGTGTTGCAAAACGAAATAATTAATCAAACAGTGAAATGTTTCGACTGAAGTGTATTCCAAATATAACCACATTCAACAGTTGACTACTTATTATAGATGAAACAAGCTCATTTCAAGGAATATTGAAAAATCAAAATCCCATAATGGCAGGGAAGTTATACCTCCATTCATTAATAAAACTTCAGGATGAATAAAATAATTTGTTTTATTAGAGATTCTATTTCTATGGAAAACTAAATATCTGAGTTCTAATAATTGCATTATTTAAAAGCACTGGTATTTTTACCTCTGCTTTTTTAATTTGTGTATAAACAAATGGACTGTCACATGAATATTCAAGCGTAGTTTAAATTGTAGTACTGGTTTCTTGAATATAATTGTGTGCTATGTTTAGGAGATTCTTAGCCGCTGTTACAAATAACAGTGCCCATAGGAAATAGATTAGCGAACCGAAACCTGAAGGCAAGAGAATAATATACACATGGAAAACAACACTCTTTCCCCAAATTTTAGCACTTCCACAATTGCAAACTCTAAAAACCTGGGTTGCAAGATACAGAAGCTGGATCCTTCAGTAGCCAATCGGGAAGAACTGGCACAAATTTTGCACTGATAATAGCAAAGTTTACCCCGGGCCAGGATCCGACGTCTTACTAGTGCCATGAGGAGGAAAATTGAAGCTGCTACCGGGCACACGGTGGCTATACCCGTTACTGACAATTATGTCACAGAATGTCATTTTTAGGAAACCTATTCTCTTGAAACGTACTTTAAATTCCACAGGCCCATACTTAAAACATATATAATTTTGGTAAAAAAACCCAACAAACCTGTGCTTGTGATTCGATATTTTGATTAAAAGGTACGCTAAATTGATAATCGTGCAGACTTTTTATTGTTGAAAGGTTCTCGCTACACATAACATTGTTTTTTCTTCGCTTAATTTGTCGGTCATCTAATGACAGCACTAGTGTTGTCATTCATTGTCAAATTTCCTGGGAAGCTTAATCTTTTGTTCCAGGTATATACTTAAGGATACAACAAGAGGGAGATAATGATAAGTATTTAGCGCTTCCCTGTGCCTGACGCTTCAGCTCGAACTCGCCATTATTTATTGCAGTCATTCCTGTCACCGCACAATCAAAGCGGAAAGCATGATGGCCAACTGTAAAAATTTCAACCACCACCAAGTATACAGTATGTTGTAGAAATAATGAAGCATACTGCCTTTTGATCGTGTTTGGCAAATATGAGTTTGAAGTAGAAATGACTCGAGATATTTCGAAGCTTGTAATTCAAATCAACATGGAAGTCAGATGAAAACAAACTATATCGCAGCATTGTTTTAAAATCGAAATTGCATTTGCAAATGAGTAGAGAAATAAGGGAAATAAATCATAACCGCCTCACATGATATGTGGTAACAATAACAATGGCTATATCATGCATATACTCACTTTTTTCTTCGTTTTTAAGCAAAGAAAGAAATATGAAATTAGGTATTAATCAGATGGTTACGAACCTTAAATTCTTCATATATAAATTTAGAAATATTAACAAGTAGTTTTCGTCTTTTCGTGGATAATAAATTTACAAATGTATTAGACGTAGGCCATGCCATCCGTGGAATATATTTACGACGTAAATCGTAGTATCTCGGACATATTAGTAAAAATTGGTATTCGAACTCTATATTGTTGTTTGTAAACACATTTGGCAAATTCTATTCTGTCTTTCAACACCAGTATATATTCCGGATTAAATCGCAAGATTATGTAAACTTAATCTAAAACAGCTCAATTGTTTTCGTTTGGTATCATCTGTAATTAAAGATAAATATTCCTCATATTTAAAATCAGTTTTAGATTTACAGTAATAATTATGTTTTGGCATTGCATGAATATTTTCTCTGCAAAACTAGATGTATTGATCTCGCTGTCGTTGTTTAATAATTGGCAAATATTTGACTTTACTATAAAAATTATTACAAATATAACTATAACCCAAATCGTCTAATATTGTTTTAGTTCTTTGAACCCAGCTTTGTTTATGTTGTTGATTATTCATATTTATATATTGATCCATGAAAACTCGATGGATAACAGAACCAGGATTGCTTTTGATTTTTATCCAAAATTTAATCGCTCGTTCTTTGCAAATAATTGATAAAGGATATCAGCATAGATCATCCAGCGCAGCAAGATTAGTTGTTTGAGTTTTAACTCCTAAAAAACGCTTACCGAATTTCATATGTATTTTATCGATATCTTTGTAGTCATACACTCCCCATATCTCTGAGTGTATAAGAGAATAAGTAATACCATTGTATCAAAAAGTGATATTTTTGTTTTAATATTGAGTTTAATTCTTGTGAACAATGATAATAAATTATTCATAGCTCTAAGAGCTTGGTCTGCTAGTTTTTGCAATTTTCATATTACCGTTATGCATAATTTTGGTTCCTAAGTAGCAGAATTTGTCTTCAATATTCAATTTTCACCATTTATGAGTCATTCTAGATTATGAACTTGTTTTCTGTTTTCAAAAATACAAACTTAATTTTATTGATATCTATTTTCAATCCCCATTTCAATGAGTATTCATATAGATTATTAAGTTGCAATTGTAGACTGTTGGTATCAATAGTAAACAAAACAATATCATCTGCAAATAATAGTAAGTATATACACAAGTGATTAATATCATATTATATAATATGATATATTGATATAATAATCATTGTGATATTGTGCGTTCGAATCTATTTGACACTCATGTATATCCGTAACTTAATTATCAGTATCTGAACGTAAATAGTGATATTATTGCTAATAAACCGACACCAATACATTATTAAATCGACATTTTATCGCACTCACAAGTAGTTGTACGGAAAGGGCGTTTAAACGTCCGAACATTTTGGCGAATATTAATGAGTGTGATGTAAAACCTTACGGACAATACAACCGTTTTACCTCGAAATATACTACTGGTATATTGAAATATTGAGCTTTTGTTGTCAGATTTACATCTATATATGAGTAATAGTGAGGTTTGATCTCCGTTAGTCTTATTATTATGTGACATTTAAGTCTATTCATCTGGGCAATAGTAAATACAAGACTATTTGGGTCACTAGACATGTTTACCAGCTGATGAAATTGCCATGTAAGTCAAGCGGACAAAGGTCTTTGGATCAGTTTAAATATTGCCGATAAATACAACTTACACCATGAAATTGACCTTGTTACAGATAAGGCGTACTCGTGACATTACTGCAGATAAGCCATATGCGTCATACTTACCAACGCTTCCGTCCATGGTTCGGTATCGTGACTGAAGTGGTAGCACGAGGAACTGTGTGTCAACCATCCGTTCGGACAATGGCACACTATATTGTTTATAAAATAGTACAAATAGGAATATTAAACTCGTATACTTCAATATATTGTTCTTAACGTATAGGGGCATAACAGATTCCGGATTTTATTTTTATGAAATCATATTCTCATCAAAGTGTCATAGTTTATTGTTTCACACGCTGGAATGTGTATTTACTGTACCGTTCTTAACTCAGCCAAATTTATTTATTTTGCTTTCAGATTAGGAAAATATAACCTAACGTATTAATTAAAAAAATAAAAATAAAAAATAAAATAAATTTTGTGCTTCTTGGTTAATCTGATCTACGTTGATGTTGTAGGTATAACTAATGATAGGTTTAATTGTTCATGTTTTCACTATATTCATATTTTCGTGTATTTGTGTAGGCTATAAACATGTTGTATGTTCAATTGGTGAATAAAGATATTTGTATTTGTATATTTGTATTAAGAGAATATCGACGACGTAATCAGTATACATGTAGTATACTATACCGTCACCAAGCGTGTAACTTTAATTAAATGCAACAAGTTTGAAAGCATTCATCAATAAAGCATGCGTTTGGGTAATACTAACCGGAACAAAACTATTGAGACAAACATTGTCGCTTCATAAAACCCTTTTATCATGTCATTGGTAATGGGGTCTATCTCTTCATACTCAATTGTCTGTATACTCACCGTATAATTTACGTATTCTTTAAATATACGGACTCGTGTATATCCCGGGCACTCCCGTATAACCGTGACGGTCATTGATGAGAATGGTGCAAATATAAAGACTGTGGTCCAATCTTACAAGTTGATCGAATTTGGCTAATACGTTTAGTTTACTATGTCATTTAAAAATTGTTTAAAGGTGTGGGAGTATGGAATTAATATTTATTTGAATTTCACATTTGTACTTCAATTTAGTGTAGTTAATACGCCATGTTGACTGTAGTTTAGTTTAGTTTAAACTTATTTATTTTACTTCGATTGTGAAACAATGTCTTACAACTTAGACAAATCATGCTCCAAATCTTCCTGGGTAGAACGAGTACAAAGCATATGTGGAATAAGTGTCTTGCTCAAGGACACCACACATAGCCTGGCGGAGGATCGAACCCACCACCCTCCGATCATGGGCTCGGTATTTTACCACTGGACCACGCGCTCCACTCACACCGGGTCGACCTAACCTAGAATTATCTTCTAAATGATGAGCGCAAAGGAAAATTCTATTACCGTTTTTAAAATATTTGGTATGACCCGACCGGGAATCAAACCCACGCCTTTCCGCATGCGAGGCGGACGCTCTACCACTAGACCAAACCCTTCCGCATGGAGGCGGACGCTCTACCACTTGACCACACCCTTCCACATGCGAGGCGGACGCTCTACCTCTAGACTACAACTGCGGTTTACATTTATTGTATACTTTATCGTGTTTGAATTTTATGCGTATAATATATTTCAAGTATTCAATGATAGTGCCTGATAATCTCAATCTATCGGTAGCAGCACAAATATATATGTGTCACATCGTCCTCTGCGTTGTTTTATTAATATTATTATAAAAAATAAAAGTTTTGATTACTACACATAACGTTTATTTCAAATGATGACGTCATCAATTTATATATAAATATTCCTTGCCAATGAGGCAACAGTTAATCTAACCCCCGCTTTATTTCGTTAAATAACACACTTTATTCCTTGTTATTTTTGTAGTCGATGTAAAAATGAGCATATTACTAAATTAACTTATGATTTCAGTGTGATGATTTGATCTTAATTTAAGCATGCCAGTTATATTAATATAAAGTAGTGTACCGTATTATCATTCCAAGTCATTCTATATTTTCCTATTTTGGTTCATATTGGCCGAATTTGGTTCATATGGGCCGAGTCCTTGTCATATGACGGCATGATTTCCCCCGATAACAAGGCTAATTATGCAATGAAGTTAATCAATACTATATGACACCAATGGAAATAATTCACCACTATATGCTTTGACACGATATTAAACAACCTGACACGTAAACGGTTTCAGTTCACTTGTACATAGTACATGTGCATAGCTGAAATGCAATAATTAAAATCTAAGAGTTGAACTACAATACTTTTTACTTCACGCTTCTTACTGACAATCTAGTCTGTCACGGTCTTTGTGAGTAGTGGTTCCATGGTAATGAATCTTCCATGATCTATAATAACGTGGGAAGGCAGTCAGTAATATACAGGGTGTTGCAAATACCTGTCAAATGCCTTGCAGTTGTTGCGACGATGACTAGGAGTGCTTACTGCCGATATATAACTGCGCAAACCTCCATAAAAACAAATACATAATTAAACAAACAGAACAATAATTAATTGCTTACCTATTCCATTTATCAAAAAGAAAATCTAAAGTAAGGAACAAAGCCCAGACATTTTTGCAAACGTCCTTATCATAATATGTCTGGCAATTAAAGATATATTTACACGTGTCGGTGTCTTAACTTCACTTTATCATTTTGACCTAAATACTTACGTTCGTATGTGAAACCAATCCTAGAAGCTACTGTAACGACAGTATAAACATTTAAAGATCTCAGATCTTTTATCGAATTGCGTATACGGTTTTATGTATAATTTAGAAATCCACGTGTTTTGTTTTCGATAGAAACTTAACTAGAGACCAAAAAAATGAAGCACAATAAGCAAATTGATGATCATTTAGAAACTATTTTGTCAAATTTGAAAGTAAAATGTTCAATATTTTCAGAGTAAATATTGCTTAATATGTGTAACTCTTATGACAGGCATTGCCCGCGCATCAGTCTTAGATGGATGTTGTTAACACCCAATTATAAAAAAATCACCATATGCTTATACGAGGAGTGTTTTATAAATAATGCAACCGTAACGAAATCTCGAAATACACATACACTACAGCCAGTTAAACCGGTTATAATATATGGTCAATCATTTAACTAGTCTAGCGTAAAATTTTGTACATATATATTGTACCATTATCTGTACGTCCTTTTTCAAATAAGTCGCTTGATACCACTGCATACAAAAATGGTTGGAAAACGTTTTGAAAAGTGACAACAAATTCGGTCATACAGTTAAGCTAGGTAAAAATTTGCAGTTTTCAACGAAATTTGTGATATATATGGGCATAATGAAATTTCGTATAGCACAGTTACGAGGTGGATATCTCGGTTCAAATCTGGAAGGGAGCAGTTAGGAGACCTTAGACATTGTGGACGTCCAAAATCAGCCCGTCGATCAGCGATATCACAAGTACGAGTTTATTTCATTATTAAAAAAAATCATGTTTGTTAAAAAGAAATATACAAGTTGGATACGCCATTTGTTCACAAAAGAACAGAAACAACAACGTGTTAAAAAGGCAGGAATTTTTTATAAGTTTTACCCGAAACGTGACAAGAGTTTTTCCGACTTAATTACTGATGATGAGACCTTGGTAAATTTTTGAGCCACAACGAAAGTGTTCGAATCGTGTATGGTTTACGAAACATGCCAAGCGGCCAGTTATTGTCAAACGAAAGGCAACGGTGAAAAAGGTGTATTGTATTTTGTTCTTAATTCACGGACCTGCAAGACAAATGCCTGTTCCCAATGTTAAAAGTGTGACTGCCAATTTCTTTAAAATCGCTGTTTTTAAGAAATGAACAAATATTTCAAGGTTCGTCGACCTAAACATGGCAATATATACGTTTCGCTCCCTCCGGATAACGCATCCTCACATTAGGTTCATATAGTGAAGTATTATTTAAACATGGAAAAAGTGCGAGTGTTTGAGCATCCGCCCTATTCGCAGACATGGCACCCTGCGAATATGTTCTGTTCCCTTAGGTGAAATCTATTCTCGCTAGGAGGCACTATGCTTCGCGAAAAGCACTTGGATGTGCTGCTGTTTGCCAGTACCTTAGACGTATACCCATCGCGAAATATCAAAAATGCTTTCAGAACTTGATAAAAAGAACTTGTGTGCGAAGGCAAAAGGAAAGTACTTCAAGGGAATGCACGGACTTAATTGGATAAAAAAATCGATAAATAAATGGTTACAAACACTCCTCGTACCTCTTGCAATATATCAGCTCTACTTCTCCTAGACATCTCAAAATATGTTCAACAAAATTTTTAGGTGTATCAGTTTGATGTTTTGTAAACCATAGAGTCATTGTGTTCTTGTCCATCGACTTTTGGCGAGTTATGTTCCTGTATTTATTGTTAATGGTAAATCTCACAATTTGCTGTAAGCTCTACTCCTCCTAAACTTGCCAACAGATTTTGTTTAAATTTGCTACAGAATATTGGTACGAAGTTAAGCATACTGCCGTCGTGTTCCGTTCCATTAATTATTTATTCTTATAGTAAATATTGTCATCACTTCTATTTTCATACCTTTGTCAAACATACACATTTGTAGTATGATATCCAGCTATCTATGTTGCCGATGGATTTCTGACTATTGATTTATTGTGAGGTTATGTGTCATTAATACTTTTAATTGTAAATCCTGTCAGCACTACTTTTCTTAAACATCACAACTGATTTTGACACAACTTGTTTCGGATATATAATGCTCTCATCATCATCATGTTTTGTTCTATCGACTTATGGCAAAGTTACAGCCCTTAAATTATTTTTACATCTAATTTCTAGTTTTAGATTAATCGTTTTTAATTTAAGTTTGACTATTCAATGGAAAGGTGTAATTCTGTGATATTCAAATTGTCGGCGGCGTCGGCGTCCAACATGTCACATTCGCCCAATAACTCGAATAAATGTTGCTTATCACCATATTTATTATTTTACATTTCCCTTTTACAAATTTACTTCATGATTTCAGCTATTCCTACCGTTCGCTTGGGATTCAATTTAAATTCAATATATCTCATTAACATCAAATGGAAATGTGCACATTGTTGGGACATACCGATCTGACTTGTTTCATGCTTTAATGCCCCTTTTCGACTTTACGGTAATTATTACATAGTAAGATTACTATATATGTACTTCCTGGTTTCAACTCCTCCCGTGTCGTTAAATACCTAAGTTTTATATAGCTTATGTTTATTGTTTTATATCTCATGCCGACTATAAAATGTTGTGTCTTGTATCTTGCAGTCCACATCTAATTCAATTCAAACTTGTTATACGTCACCAAAACCAAGTGGACAGGCGTCTGTTATCGTGACTTTTCAGTCTCTTAGCCTTTCATCATTTAATGCCATTTTCTCGACATAACAATATGACTTGATGTTAGAATTACTATATATGTACATGATTTACACTCCTCCTAATGTTTGAATGGAATTCTATTAAAACTTAAAACAGTATTGACGCTGGATCACCTATACTTTCAACAGTGTCAATTACTGTCCTAACAAGTGAACTGATAGTTATGCGCACACTTTAATTGTTATGTCATCCGGGAATGCTAGTATCAAATTTAGGCCCGGGCAAAGGTATTAATAATTGGTTAAAACACATTATTTGATTTGAATTTAGTTTAAACATATTTTATTGCCAAATAAACACAAATTACAATATTTATCATGCATATAAGTCAAATACAATTTAAGGCAAAAGGGTCTGGCCACAAGTTCTCTCAACATTAGATTCGGCCATTCCCTTTCAACTATATTTTGCAATTTTTAACGATGGTTAAGATATATTACATTCCTGGCAAGTAAATATGAATGACATAAAGTGTAGTTAATGAGAAAGTATACATGCGTACCCACGCAAACACACACGGACACACACACACACACACACACGCGCACGCACGCACACATACGCACACACGCCCGCACACACATATATACACAGACATTCACATGCAAACATACATACACGCACACACATATGAATGTATGTTGAGGTATTTATTGAAAAGCGGGAATCATTTTATTTTTTGCTTTTTTTTTTAATGAAATTAAATATTAAATTATTAGAAAATATACACACACACACACACACACACACACATATATGTATATAAATTATTATCTGGTTAGTCACTGATATCCACGCGATCGGTTATGGTGTGGTAGCTGTTACAGAGTCAGGGGAGAAAAACAAAGTACTATAACGAAATTAATTATTGGAATCTTCTGGATTCGTGAATGAAAGTTTGAACACTTTCGAAGAGATTTATGTTGTCTTCATATGAATGATCGTCTGATCCATATAACAGCTTTTTGACATTGAGTGGATGGAACAACCTTGTGTTTTGAAATAATTTAATTCTTTGTTGTAAAAAAAGAATGCAGTTAAAAAAGTAATGTTCAGCATCTTCCACTCCATGCGTACAGATACATGTTGGATAATTTTCTATATGATTAACGTCAAGATCATGATTTAAGTTACTACAATTATTTCTTAGTCTTGCATGCTGTGCAGATAATATTCGTATACCATAGTTAAAGTGTTTTGGAACTATAACTGGATGAAAACAAGTATTTATAAGGTTTCGTTTATATATTGATAATGATGGTGCTTCCCTTAAAGCAACTGATAGTTTATTCCACAACGAAACTGTTGATGGAATGAAAGAATTTGCAAAGAGCTCAGTTCGTCTGGTAATGATATCAAGATCTTGTGAGTTTCTAAGATCGTATGTTGTTCTAATACTAACTGTATCGGGAAATAAATGTATTAAGTAGTTCGGTGTCATACCATGTTTTATTTTGTATGCCAATATCAATTTTTGATACTTTCTTCTGTCTGACAGAGATAACCAGCCAATTTCTTTATATAATTTTGAAATGGATATTGATCTTGCTGTGCCAGTAGCAATTCTGGCAGCTTCATGTTGAATTTTTTCTAAGTTGTCTTTCTCGTAGCAGGTACAGTTATCCCACACTACCGAGGCGTATTCTAAAATTGGGCGAATAAATGATATATAAATTTGATTAAGAGAGTCCCTACGTATTTTAAATTTAACTTTTCTCATCATGCCAAGAATTTTGGATGCAGACTGTATTATGTTTTCAATATGAGCGTGCCATTTACCATTATTACTGATTTTAAGGCCCAAGCGTTTGTGATTTTCAACAAATGTTACAGGAATATTTTTAAACAATAGTGATGGATTACGAACTTATTTTGATGTGAATAATATTGCTTCAGTTTTCAAGGGATTGAACGTAACTAACCACTGTTTTGACCAAGCAGATAACATAATTAGATCGTGATTTATTATACCTTCAAGATCTGATATATTTGTGGCAGAGCTCGCTAAGGAAGTGTCATCTGCAAACAAACGTGCAAGACTTAATAAGTTGTCTGCTATATCATTTACGTAAATTAGAAATAGTAATGGAACAAGGACAGACCCCTGCGGTACACCTGCATTGACGGACATTGTATGAGAAGAGGATGTGCCGAAAAATACCTTGTGGCTCATACCTGAAAGATTGAACCAATTTAAGATTTTGCCATTTATACCGTAGTGTTGCATTTTGAATAGAAGGCCTTTGTGCCAGACACGGTCGAATGCTTTAGAAATATCACAGAAAACCATACAAGTGTTAAGTTTAGAGTCAGTTGAATTAACAATTTGGTGGTATATGTCGATTAATTGGTATACAGTGGAATGACCAGTTAAAAAACCTGATTGTCTAGAATATATAAGATTATCAGAGATAAGGTAATTATATATATACTTATACACACAACGTTCCATAAGTTTACCAATACAACTTAACAGGGAAATAGGTCTGTAATTACTAACACACGATGAATCGCCTCTCTTATAAAGGGGCATAACAATTGCATGTTTCCAGTTACATGGAAAAGATTCCTCGCGAATAGACTTATTAAATAAAATACATAAAGGTTTAGAAATTGTACCCTTGGTTAGTTTTAAAATTCTGTGACTTACTAGGTCTGGCCCTACAGCTTTATTAATACCTAAACAAGAAATCATATCTTCAATGTCGTTCTTTAATATAGTTATGTCGTTAATTGTTCTGTTTGTCCGTATGCTCGGTTCTGGTAGGGTTGACCCTCTATCATCAACGTTAGAGATAAAGCAAAAAAACTCATTTAAACAATTTGCTTTCTCATTGTCTGAGAAACATATATTTTCTGAGCTGTTGTTAAATGTTGTTTTCAGTATTGGGATTGTTTCGGATTTACTATTATTTTTAACTAAGTTCCTTAAGATTTTCCAGTATCGATTTGGATTGTCTGTCCGAGATGTGGCAATATTTTGTTCCAAGTTGCTGAAAAAGCGTTCTTTTGCATGTTTTTTCAAGTTGTTAACCTTGTTCCTTAAACGTTTGTATTTTGTCCAATCATTTTTGTTTGTACTTTTGGTCGCTATTTTCTTTTGTCTGTCTCTTTGTCTTGGAGTTGTTCGTAACTGTGAGTCGTACCAGGGTTTGTCATTAGGTCGAATTGTTACTTCTTTGGATGGGATAAATTTAGTCATAAGTGATAGTAATGTCTCTGTAAATCGTGAACATGAGTCATTTATGTCAAGTTCTTCAATAAAGTCCCAGTCTTGGTCGGATATCATGCGGTTTAACGTTTCATAGTCAGCTTTTTTGTAATTCCAGATTTTTCGCTTTGAACATGTTTGTTTGTAATCGTGAAACTTTATTATTAAGAGTGTAGCTTTGTGGTCGCTAACTCGTCTATCAATGTCTATTACGTCAGAGGTTAAAGGTAGTATACTGTCGGATATGATAATAGGGTCAAGTAAGGTTGCTGAGGTATCTGTCACTCGTGTCGGTTTATCGATTATATTTTTCATGTTATTTATGATGATAATGTTACGTAAGTGGCAGTCTGTTTTGCTCAATAAATCTTGGTTGAGATCACCAACAATAACAATATTGGAATTTGATTCGAGAGCACGTTCGATAGAAATATTAAAATTTTCCCAAAAACAAACTGGTGTATTTGGAGAACGATATAATTATATTACAAAGTAAAAAGGAAGACAATTTGTAACAAATCTCTACCCATATTGCATGGACTGCTGTGCTTTCGAGATCCGTACGTCTTTTCGACATAATTGTCTTTGAAACATAAGTTAAAAGACTTCCCGAATGAGAAGTACAATCCTCTCTGTAGATACATCCGTCAAAGTTATCAATAACTAAATCGTCAGAAGGTACCAAGTTGTTAAGATGAGTTTCAGTAAAGCACATTATGTCAATATCAGTAAAGTTTTGGGAAATAAAATCAAATTTATGGATAATGCTCCTTATATTTAAATGGAGAATTGAAATAGCACCTAGTATGTTAACAGTATCCGTAAAGTCGGGACCGGGATTTGTCTCAACACCTCCTGACATCAAAACTAATAACAGGATGACCAAAGCACATTGGAAATTGACAATACTTTGTTGAAAATACACAGAAGTAAATTTGAAATAGAAACCTGCGATGGTAAATATAAACTCAAGAAACATAAACAACTCTTTCAAATGGTTATATTTTAGAGTAAGTCTCCCGAATACTCCGCTTGTGCAATTGTGAAACATACCGATTGCCACACGCCATGAATTTATGTCATTACCCATTGGGATATTGTCTCATACAAAAAGCAAATTGTTGGAACAACCGGTTTGTTTTCATACAAATTAAAACTACACCACGCTCATGACAAACCGCATAAACCAGGACCAAACCAGATAAAACAATGGAATATTCATTTAGTAATAAAATAAATAAGAATATTGAAATAGTGACTTTGAAAAATAAAATAAATCATACTAAGTCAGAGAATAGACTGACTGGCCTAATTAGAATGATGATTTATAAACATTTTTTTTTTCAATGTCACCGTATTACTTTCGTTTTAGAAGTAGTATTAAAAACTAATTCAGACTTTAGTGGAAAACAAAATGTACACATGAAAATTCAATAATTTGTAACAAGTAGGTTTCAAAGCACATATATTTATACTATATAAGCATGTATGCGCTTAAAAATATAAATGTTCTGCACTTGCAAGATGAAAACTCAAAAACAAATTTGTATATTATACAATAATCACACAAAGTATCTCTTGGTATGTCGATGAACAAACCGTATCATTTTTTGGTAGTTATAATTCAATAAAACTACAAACCAGTGATATTAAATAAACAAACGCATCACATAATTACAATATATTATACTTAATCTTAATACAAATGTAATAGGTGATAGCTATAATCATCATATATTTTATCTTTAATTTCAATTTCAATGTAACTTTAGGTATGTTCATCATTATCATCATCATCATCATCATCATCATCATCATTAACAATATCATAATAATCATAATAATCATCATCATCATCATCATCATCATCATCATCATCATCATCATCATTAATTAACAATATCATAATAATCATCATAATCATCAGCATTATCATCGTCACCATCATTATCATCCTTATCATCATCATCACCATTAACAATATCATAATAATCATCATCATCATCATAATCATAATCATCATCATCATCTTCATCATTATCATCATCATCACCATTAACAATGTCATAATAATCATCATCATCATCAGTAACAATGAAACATTTTACATAAGGATACCAAACAAAAATAGCATAAAATGACAGTTCAACATAAGTGTTAAAGATCATCATCATTTAATTACCTCATTGTATTGACGACGACAACG
Source organism: Panopea generosa (assembly GCA_029582155.1). Lineage (NCBI taxonomy): Eukaryota > Metazoa > Mollusca > Bivalvia > Adapedonta > Hiatellidae > Panopea > Panopea generosa. The sequence continues at coordinate 55,793,661 of CM055900.1, read as the reverse complement.
ACGGCGATAATCACATTATTGAAGGTGACGACGTTAACATGACCATCATAATCACGACGTCATCATTAATTAACCATCGTCATAATCCATTTAATTACTCCCATTGTATTGACGACGAAAAAGACGACGTCAACGACGACAATCACCGCTATTACCAATAAGTACTTACTATATTGGTGACTATGACGTCAACACAAATTAACTATCATCATCCTTCCCTATATTCAACCCCAGTGTATTGACGACGAAAAAGATGACGACAGTCTCCACAATCCAAAATAAGTACTCACTATATTGTTGACGACGACGTCAACATTAACTAACCATCATCATCGTCCCTTTTAACCACCCCCTTGTATTGACGACGAAAAAGACGACGACAACGACGACAATTACCACTATCCCGTAAAAAATTCCCCAATTATATTGATGACGACGACTTCATCATAAATTAACAAATTCATTATAATCCCATATAATCCTCGCATTGTGCTGACGACGAAAAAGACGACGACAACTATCAGTGAGCGCAATTAGGTACATGTATGTGTCATAATTATAAATGTTATACATGTCATAAAGATCATCATGTTTATGTTTTGTATAGCAAGAGATAAAAAAAAACATAAAAAATAATACAATATCAGAGAAATTTATGTTTAGATTTAGATTTATCATAACCATTTTAGTAATCGGGAGAGAGTACAGAAAAACAGAAAAACTGCTCTTCTTAAACAACAATATGTCAGATGTCAACATTAACTAACCATCATCATCGTCCCTTTTAACCACCCCCTTGTATTGACGACGAAAAAGACGACGACAACGACGACAATTACCACTATCCCGTAAAAAAGACGACGACAACTATCATTGAGCGCAATTAGGTACATGTATGTGTCATAATTATAAATGTTATACATGTCATAAAGATCATCATGTTTATGTTTTGTATAGCAAGAGATAAAAAAAACCATAAAAAATAATACAATTTCAGAGAAATTTATGTTTAGATTTAGATTTATCATAACCATTTTAGTAATCGGGAGAGAGTACAGAAAAACAGAAAAACTGCTCTTCTTAAACAACAATATGTCAGATGTCAATCGTCCCTTGTTAGTAAAACTTTTTATTCGACATTCTACACAGCTAATGCATGCACGCTCTTTTCAAGGCGTAATAAATATTTGGAGAATGGCTGGTTAATTTGAATGAACACTGTTGTAAACAAATAGTAAATTTGATAGTAGAATATAGCAGCCAGTTATAAAGTTGTATAACTGCTTATTCTATTGATAAATAAATTAATTTTCAATAAAATGTGTAAAAAGGTTACATATATATTTATTGTAAGGTGTTTGACTATTTAAGTATGGAAAAAAACTTACTATTTTAATATCAATGTACCAGTCACATATGAAATGTAATAATGTATATGTACATGTAAATAAAACTTTTTACTCGACATTCTACACAGCTAATGCATGCACGCACTTTTCAAGGCGTAGTAAATATTTGAAGAATGGTTGGTTAATTTGAATGAACACTGTTGTAAACAAATAGTAAATTTGATAGTAGAATATAGCAGCCAGTTATAAAGTTGTATAACTGCTGATTCTATTGATAAATAAATTAATTTTCAATAAAATGTGTAAAAATGTTACATATATATTTATTGTAAGGTGTTTGACTATTTAAGTATGGAAAAAAACATACTATTTTAATATCAATGTACCAGTCACATATGAAATGTAATAATGTTCATGTACAATACAAATAATTTATATGTTATAATATTCAAAACTGCTTAAGGTCACCCAGTGAGTGGATCAGATGTTTCTGGTCGTGATTGTCTTTCACATAGATGCGACCGTCTCTTGAAAATGCTTGCTTCAAAATATTTTGCCTGACTAGTTTTCTCGATTCATATAGAATGTTGCTACGTTTTTTGGTCAGGTCTTCGTTTATAAACACATTTCTATATAAGTCACTCTCCTTTAGCTTTGATTTTGCACCGATGAAGTTGGCTCGTGATCTATATGAAACAAATTTTACAATGATATCTGCTGGTTTTGACGCAGTAGTTGTATTTCTCCTTTTAACTCTGTGGGAACGATCAATATCAACGAGATTAATTTGAGTGTTGCACTTTGAGGCAATGTCGAGCACAATCTCGTCAGTAGTTTCAGCAGCGGTGACCGGAATACCACTTATCCTGAGACAGTTGCGGCGGGAGTACTGTTCTGATTCGTCTAGTGCAGATTCGAGTGACGCACATTTAGATACAAAGTCATCGACCTGACTGCGGAGGGTGCTCACTTCTGCAGTGATTTGAATTTTGTCCTGCTCTAGCTGTTCAACCTTCTTTGTGAACGAAGAAGAAACAATGTCTGCCACGGATTGTTCCAGAGATTTCATAGTTGTATTTACTGTTTCTTCTATATACAGTTTTAGCTCATCTCGTACAACCGAAGCAACATTTTTGGCAATGGTTGCCATGTCGCTGTCCGACAATGCTACTGTTTGTGGTGTGTTTGGGAATCGAACCTCGGACGATTCAGCAATAGTGTCAAGGATTATTTCCATTTCGGTGGGGTTCTATGACTTTTTCGTTGGATTTGAACTGACCGGACTAGGCGTGCTTGGTGAATAAGTACGTTTTTTATCAATGCTGTTGGTATTCTTTGGCGTAGATGGAGCCGTATTTGATTTGGTGGCCATTTTCTTATGCTTTGGCATTTGGAAAGTTTATTACATGTAAAAGTAGAACAATTTATTCATGTAAACCGGACTGTAGGTAGTCGAATGTATGTAGGTAGTCGAATGTCTCATTATAACTACTACAGAACAATGCAAAGAATGTTACCTTTACGCAATAAAAAATCGCACGTTGTACACACAGGTGTTATCTATTGTTCTCCTTTGTTCATGTAAAAAATTTGTTTAAACCACAAAATTACACTTTAGTCCAACGTTTTATACACTTTAAAATGCACAACATCAATTATTAGACCATTTATTACACCATTATCCACTTTTTAATGAAATTATACTTCTAAAACATTGCAAAAAGCGTCATTCTAATCAGACCAGAAATTTTGCGACCTATCGCGCCATCGTGTCACGTGTCAAACTTTTCAAATTTGAATGTTTCTCATCATTCTATCACAAACATACATTATTTGAGAAATTTCATTTAATAAATTAATCTATAGTGAAATTTCAGCAGACTTTTCTTAAACTCATAACATTTTGACGAATTCATTGAATTTTATTCCTATTTTTAAAATAATTGATCTGTGTTCGCTAACCATATTTTGACAATTGCTGAAAACGCACTCTGGATTGTTTTCCCGTTGATGCCATGTCGCACCACCATGTCGAGTACAGTATTTTTTGTATTTAACAAACATGCACCACAGTTAATGAGTATGGCCCAAAATAGTATATACAATGTTTTTTTGTCGCATGAATTTACATTCCTTGCTGATTGATTAAGTTCTGGCAACGACTCTGCCTGTTTGTTTCACTGACGATGCATGGAGCACAAAAAATATATACATTCATTTTTATCCTCAACATGACGTGGCATGGAGTAAAAGTCATTATGTGAGGTACATTAAATGCAAAACAAGAATGATAATAATAACAGTAATGAATAAATATAATAATAATTCTGAAAAGATAGACAATGCTCATATTCGTTTCTACAAGCACTATGTTTGACTTATACTGTTAGTAACTTTGCTTTAAGTGAATGTGGAGAAGTCATCTATCCTTGCATAATTATATCCCTAACTGTATCTAATACTGGTTAGAAATAATTAGTGCGCTCAACAGGTTACAGTGGTTATATGAAGTTAAAACAATTGGAATATTTAGGAAGAATCAAAATCAAACGTTAAAAATAGGTAAAACTCAGTCATTTATAAAATATGAACATTAGCACTTAGTTATTTGCTTCTTGGTTTCTGATATAAACCCAATTATAACAAAATGTGACAATTATGCTTGCACGTGTTTTGGGAATTAAACCATTCTCGAACAATGTCTGCGATATATTCTGGTTCCCTAAGGATATAAAATATTAACAGGGAACCCATCGCTACAGAATTGCATTTATTCCGCTAGCTAACAATACAAATGTTGTCATAAAATGCCCGAGTCTTTGAAATTCTCGCCTGTCATGAGTTTGTGGATAAAATCGCCATTAACTGATTGTTAGATAGTTAAAAATAATTTTTAATGAAATAAAAATAGTAATGTCATGTTAGTTTTTAAAATTACAAATTGATATCTCCTTAGTTTTTACACTTGGTGTCAAAGATGAGCAAGTATTTTTTGTCATAGCAGGAATGTATATAATAATTCACACTTACTGGTAGGTTGACCAGCTTGTTTTTTAAGAGGGTGCAATGACAAAAAGTCCTCAAATGCTCATTAATACATGCATATGTTGAAATCCTATTGAAGTCAC
>CM055900.1:55589684-55788684 GCA_029582155.1 Panopea generosa | reverse complement strand
TATAGTGGTCCTCTGACAAATGTGGTATCATGTACGTATGTATTATGTGAAACATAGAGTTTACATGTATATATTACATAAACGAAACGGTGAAATCTTATTTTTAAATATTTGAAAATGTATATGAAATTCAAAGATTTGGGTATATACCACACCCACCAAATATACTGCACCAAATGGCAAATGTTTATTTAAAACTACTGAAAAAGTAAACTTTTTATCGACCTGCAAATAAACCGTATCAAATGGCAAGTGTTTATTTAAAATTACTGACCTGCAAACATACAACACTAAATGGCAAATGTTTATTTAAAATTACTAAAGTAGTAAACTATTTACCGACCTGCAAATATACCGCACCAAATGGCACATAATATAATCCTTCTTCCATGCTCCATGGTTGACTTCTAAAGTAACAAGGCGAGGTGCGTATTTATTCTGCTCATGAATAATCAAGGAAACCCTTGTCTAATATATCTTCAATATTTTAATGAGGCACTATAAACCAAGTTTTTTATTAAACTAATTAAATTAAACAATATCCTATTCATTAGACATAGGATTTAATTAATGCGTACATGCTAAATAGTGCACTGCTGAAGGCAACGCACACACAACAGGAATTAAAATTTAAACAAAAGTGTTTTTTTTGTGTGGCTAAAGTAGCCGGTGCTGCGGTCAATGAAACATTTTTACGTGTTGTCGTATTTCCGTCTTTTTTATAGGTTGTAAATTTATTATGACGTCAGTACGTATCTGATTTCATCTACATGTATATAAAGGTATGTCCACACAGTTCATGTACAACGTTTATAAAATAAGAACTATATCATATAGATGAACTATACCATTTAAAATGTAAAATATGAAATAGATGTACACAGAATAGAAACTATTATGTAATCATGTAGCTACAAACACGGTACAATGAACAGGGCAGTTGACGTTGGCATCGCTTAAACGTTCCTTTCAGTGTTGGAATTACAACCTATTGATACTAAAATATCTGCGAAGTGAATGTGTCTTACATTGTTTGGATTACACCGTATTGATACTAACATATTTGCTAGGTGAAGGTGTCTTACACTTTTTGGATTACACTCTATTTATTATTTCCACATATCAACTCAATAAAGAAAACAGATTCAGGATAATAATAACACCAATGGTGGTTTGGATCTTCAATAAAACGAATATACTCACAATACGGTGATTCAAAATGGCAAATTTGGGATTCGTTTTTTTTTTTTCAAATCGATATTTGTTTTTGAAAACAAATCAATTTCATAGAAAAACAATTCAAAACAATAAATAAACACCATTCCCGCGATGTTCCTGTAATACCATGAGTATATTCACCAGGAGGCGATTCAAAATTTCCAGTTGGGGATTCGCGGCGAATCGCCAACTACCAACCAGTTGCCAGTTGGGGATTCGGATTTTTTTAAAATCATTGTTTTATTTTTTTAATCAATCAATTCAATTAAAAATAAGTTTATAATAATAAATAACACAGTTTTGCCGGGTTGGTTCTTCAATATAATGAGAATACTCACCAGACGGTGATTGAAAATGTCCAGTTGGGGATTCGCCGCGAATCGCCAACTACCAACCAGCTGCCAGTTGGGGATTCGGATTTTTTTTTTAAATCGCTGTTTTATTATTTTAACATATCAACTCAATAAAAAAACAGATTTAGGATAATAATAATAACACCAATGGTTGTTTGGTTCTTCAATAAAACGAATATACTCACAATACGGTGATTCAAAATGGCCAATTATGGAATCGGATTTTTTTTCAAATCGATATTTGTTTTCGAAAACAAATCAATTCTATAGAAAAACAGTTCATAACAATAAATAAATATCGTTCCCGCACTGTTCCTTCAATACCATGATTATATTCACCAGGAAGCGATTCAAAATTTCCAGTTGGGGATTCGCGGCGAATCGCTAACTACCAACCAGTTGCCAGTTGGGGATTCGGATTTTTTTTTTAATCGTTGTTTTATTTTTTTAATCAATCAATTCAATTAAAAATAAGTTTATAATAATAAATAACACACTTTTGCCGTGTTGCTTCTTCAATAAAATGAGTATCCTCACCAAACGGCGATTCAAAATGTCCAGTTGGGGATTCGCCGCGAATCTCCAACTACCAACTAGCTGTCAGTTGGGGATTCGGATTTTTTTTTTAAATCGCTGTTTTATTATTTTAACATATCAATTCAATAAAAAAACTGATTTAGGATGATAATAACACCAATGGTGGTTTGGTTCTTCAATAAAACGAATATACTCACAATACGGTGATTCAAAATGGCCAATTATGGAATCGGATTATTTTCAAATCGATATTTGTTTTCGAAAACAAATCAATTCTATAGAAAAACAGTTCATAACAATAAATAAACATCGTTCCCGCACTGTTCCTTCAATACCATGAATATATTCACCCGGAAGCGATTCAAAATTTCCAGTTGGGGATTCGCGGCGAATCGCTAACTACCAACCAGTTGCCAGTTGGGGATTCGGATTTTTTTTTTAAATCGCTGTTTTATTCTTTTAACATATCAATTCAATAAAGAAAACAGATTCAGGATAATAATAACACCAATGGTGGTTTGTTTCTTCAATAGAACGAATATACTCACAATACGGTGATTCAAAATCAAATTTGGAATTCGTTTTTTTTTTTCAAATCGATATTTGTTTTTGAAAACAAATCATTTCCATAGAAAAACAGTTCATAACAATAAATAAACACCGTTCCCGCACTGTTCCTTCGATACCATGAATATATTCACCAGGAGGCGATTCAAAATTTCCAGTTGGGGATTCGCGGCGAATCGCCAACTACCAACCAGTTGCCAGTTGGGGATTCGGATTTTTTTTAAATCGTTGTTTTATTTTTTTAATCAATCAATTCAATTAAAAATAAGTTTATAATAATAAATAACACACTTTTGCCGGGTTGGTTCTTCAATAAAATGAGTATACTCACCAGACGGCGATTCATAATGTCCAGTTGGGGATTCGCCGCGAATCGCCAACTACCAACTAGCTGCCAGTTGGGGATTCGGATTTTTTTTTTAAAATCGCTGTTTTATTATTTTAACATATCAATTCAATAAAGAAAACAGATTTAGGATAATAATAACACCAATGGTGGTTTGGTTCTTCAATACAACGGATATACTCACAATACGGTGATTCAAAATGGCCAATTATGGAATCGGATTTTTTTCAAATCGATATTTGTTTTCGAAAACAAATCAATTCTATAGAAAAACACTTCATAACAATAAATAAACACCGTTCCCGCAATGTTCCTTCAATACCATGAGTATATTCACCAGAAAGCGATTCAAATTTTCCAGTTGGGGATTCGCGGCGAATCGCCAACTACCAACCAGTTGCCAGTTGGAGATTCGGATTTTTTTTTAAATCGTTGTTTTATTTTTGTAATAAATCAATTCAATTAAAAATGAGTTAATAATAATCAATAACACACTTTTGCCGTGTTTGTTCTTCAATATAATGAGTATACTCACCAGACGGTGATACAAAATGTCCAGTTGGGGATTCGCAGCGAATTGCCAACTACCAACTAGCTGCCAGTTGGGGATTCGGATTTTTTTTTAAAACCGCTGTTTTATTATTTTAACATATCAATTCAATAAAGAGAAACAGATTCAGGATAATAATAACACAAATGGTAGTTTGGTTCTTCAATTAAACGAATAAACTCACAATACGGTGATTCAAAATGGCAAATTTGGGATTCTTTTTTTTTTTCAAATCGATATTTGTTTTTGAAAACAAATCAATTGCATAGAAAGACAGTTCATAACAATGAACAAACACCGTTCCCGCGCTGTTCCTTCAATACCATGAGTATATTCACCAGGAGGCGATTCAAAATTTCCAGTTGGGGATTCGCGGCGAATCGCCAACTACCAACCAGTTGCCAGTTGGGGATTCGGATTTTTTTTGAAATCGTTGTTTTATTTTTTTAATCAATCAATTCAATTAAAAATAAGTTAATAATAATAAATAACACACCTTTGCCGGGTTGGTTCTTCAATATAATGAATATACTCACCAGACGATGATTCAAAATGTCCAGTTGGGGATTCGCCGCGAATCGCCAACTACCAACCAGCTGCCAGTTGGGGATTCGGATTTTTTTTTTAAATCGCTGTTTTATTATTTTAACATATCAACTCAATAAAAAAACAGATTCAGGATAATAATAACACCAATGGTTGTTTGGTTCTTCAATAAAACGAATATACTCACAATACGGTGATTCAAAATGGCCAATTATGGAATCGGATTTTTTTTCAAATCGATATTTGTTTTCGAAAACAAATCAATTCTATAGAAAAACAGTTCATAACAATAAATAAATATCGTTCCCGCACTGTTCCTTCAATACCATGATTATATTCACCAGGAAGCGATTCAAAATTTCCAGTTGGGGATTCGCGGCGAATCGCTAACTACCAACCAGCTGCCAGTTGGGGATTCGGATATTTTTTTTTAAACCGCTGTTTTATTATTTTAACATAACAATTCAATAAAGATAACAGATTCAGGATAATAATAACACCAATGGTTGTTTGGTTCTTCAATAGAACGAATATACTCACAATACGGTGATTCAAAATGGCAAATTTGGAATTCTTTTTTTTTTTAAATCGATATTTGTTTTTTAAAACAAATCAGTTTGATAGAAAAACAGTTCATAACAATAAATAAACACCGTTCCCGCGATGTTCCTTCAATACCATGAGTATATTCACCAGGAGGCGATTCAAAATTTCCAGTTGGGGATTCGCGGCGAATCGCCAACTACCAACCAGTTGCCAGTTGGGGATTCGGATTTTTTTTTAAATCGTTGTTTTATTTTTTTAATCAATCAATTCAATTAAAAATAAGTTTATAATAATAAATAACACACTTTTGCCGGGTTGGTTCTTCAATATAATGAGTATACTCACCAGACGGTGATTGAAAATGTCCAGTTGGGGATTCGCCGCGAATCGCCAACTACCAACCAGCTGCCAGTTGGGGATTCGGATTTTTTTTTAAATCGCTGTTTTATTATTTTAATATATCAATTCAATAAAGAAAACAGATTCAGGATAATAATAACACCAATGGTGGTTTGGTTCTTCAATAAAACGAATAAACTCACAATACGGTGATTCAAAATGGCAAATTTGGGATTCTTTTTTTTTTTCAAATCGATATTTGTTTTTGAAAACAAATCAATTGCATAGAAAAACAGTTCATAACAATAAATAAACACCGTTCCCGCGCTGTTCCTTCAATACCATGAGTATATTCACCAGGAGGCGATTCAAAATTTCCAGTTGGGGATTCGCGGCGAATCGCCAACTACCAACCAGTTGCCAGTTGGGGATTCGGATTTTTTTTGAAATCGTTGTTTTATTTTTTTTAATCAATCAATTCAATTAAAAATAAGTTATTAATAATAAATAACACACTTTTGCCGGGTTGGTTCTTCAATATAATGAATATACTCACCAGACGGCGATTCAAAATGTCCAGTTGGGGATTCGCCGTGAATCGCCAACTACCAACCAGCTGCCAGTTGGGGATTCAGATTTTATATTAATTTACATACATTTATTATTGATTATATTTTTAAACATATTAACACGAGTAAAATATGTAAATGAAATAGTAATTATAATAACGATTCCGAATCCCCAACTGGCAGCTGGTCGGTAGTTGGTTATTCGAATCCCCAACTACCAACTGCGAACTACCTACTAACTTAACAGTCATAGATGTCTTACAATGTTGGGATTACACCGTATCGATACTAACATATCTGCTAGGTGAAGATGTCTTTCAGTGTTTGGATGACACCCTATTGATACTTATACATTTGCTAGGTGAAGGTGCCTTACAATGTTGGGATTACACCGTATTTATACTAACATATTTGCATGGTGAGGCAGTCTTTCAGCGATGGGATTACACCGTAGTGATACTAACATATTTGCTTGGTGAAAGTGTCTTTCAGCAATGGGATTACACCGTATTGATACTAACATATTTGCTTGGTGAAGGTGTCTTTCAGTGTTGGGATTACACCGTATTGATACTAACATATTTGCTTGGTGAAGGTGTCTTTCAGTGTTGGGATTACACCGTAGTGATACAAACATATTTGCTAGGTGAAGGTGTCTTTCAGTGTTGGGATTACACATTAGTGATATAAACATATTTGCTTGGTGAAAGTGTCTTTCAGTATTGGGATTACGCCTTATTTATACTAACATATTTGCTGGGTGAAGTTGTCTTTCAGTGTTGAGATTACACCGTAGTGATACTAACATATGTGCTAGGTGAATGTGTTTTTCAGTGGTGGAATATCATCGTATTGATACTAACATAATTGCAAGGTGAATGTGTCTTTCAGTGATGGGATTACACTGAATTGGTACAAAAATATTTGCTAGGTGAAGAAATTTTTCAGTGTTGGGATGACACCCTATTGATACAAACATATTTGCTTGGTGAAGGTGTCTTTCAGTGTTGGGATGACAGCGTATTGATACTAACATATTTGCTTGATGAAGGTGTCTTTCAGTGTTGGGATTACACCGTATTGATACTAACATATTTGCTAAGTGAATGTGTTTTTCAGTGTTGGGATTACACCGTATTGATACTAACATATTTGCTTGGTGAATGTGTTTTACAGTGGTGGGATATCATCGTATTGATACTAACATAATTGCAAGGTTAATGTGTCTTTCAGTGGTGGGATTACACTGTATTGATACTAACACATTTGCTAGGTGAAGTTGTCTTTCAGTGATGGGATTACACTGTATTGGTACCAACATATTTGCTAGGTGAATGTGTTTTTCAGTGGTGGGATATCATCGTATTGATACTAACATAATTGCAAGGTGAATGTGTCATTCAGTGGTGGGATTACACTGAATCGGTACAAAAATATTTGCTAGGTGAAGATATTTTTCAGTGTTGGGATGACACCCTATTGATACAAACATATTTGCTTGGTGAAGGTGTCTTTCAGGGTTGGGATGACAGCGTATTGATACTAACATATTTGCTTGATGAAGGTGTCTTTCAGTGTCGGGATTACACCGTATTGATACTAACATATTTGCTAGGTGAATGTGTTTTTAAGTGTTGGGATTACACCGTATTGATACTAACATATTTGCTAGGTGAAGGTGTCTTTCAGTATTGGGATAACACCGTATTGATACTAACATATTTGCTAGGTGAATGTGTTTTTCAGTAATGGGGTATCATCGTATTGATACTAACATAATTGCAAGGCGAATGTGTCATTCAGTGGTAGGATTACACTGAGTCAGTACAAAAATATTTGCTAGGTGAAGATATTTTTCAGTGTTGGGATGACAGCATATTGATACTAACATATTTGCTAGGTAAAGGTGTCTTTCAGTGTTGGGATGACAGCGTATTGATACTAGCATATGTGCTAGGTGAATGTGTTTTTCAGTGCTGGGATTACACCGTATTGATACTAGCATATTTGCTTTGGTGAAAGTGTCTTTCAGTGTTTGGGTACATCGTATTGATACTAACATATTTGCTTTGTTGGGATTACACATTAGTGATACTACATATTTGCTGGGTGAAAGTGTCTTTCAGTGTTGAGATTAAACCGTATTGATACTAACATATTTGCTAGGTGAAGGTGTCTTTTAATGTTGGGATTACACATCAGTGATATAAACATATTTGCTGGGTGAAGGTGTCTTTCAGTGTTGAGATCACACCTTATTTATACTAACAAATTTGCTTGGTGAAGGTGTCTTTCAGTGTTGGGATTACACCGTATTGATACTAACATATTTGCTAGGAGAAGTTGTCTTTCAGTGATGGGATTACACTGTATCGGTACCAACATATTTGCTAGGTTGAATTATCTTTCAGTACTGGGATTACACCGTATTGATACTAACATATTTGCTAGGTGGAATTATCTTTCATTACTGGGATTACACCGTATTGATTCTAACATATTTGCTAGGTGAAGTTGTCTTTCAGTATAGAATAACACCGTGTTGATACTAACATATTTGCTAGGTGAATGTGTTTTTCAGTGGTGGGATATCATCGTATTGATACTAACATAATTGCAAGGTGAATGTGTCTTTCAGTGGTGGGATGACACTGAATCGGTACAAAAATATTTGCTAGGTTAAGATATTTTTCAGTGTTGGGATGACACCCTATTGATACAAACATATTTGCTTAGTGAAGGTGTCTCAGTGTTGGGATGACAGCGTATTGATACTAGCATATTTGCTTGATGAAGGTGTCTTTCAGTGTTGGGATTACACCGTATTGATATTAACATATTTGCTTGGTGAATGTGTTTTACAGTGGTGGGATATCATCGTATTGATACTAACATAATTGCAAGGTTAATGTGTCTTTCAGTGGTGGGATTACACTGTATTGATACTAACACATTTGCTAGGTGAAGTTGTCTTTCAGTGATGGGATTACACTGTATTGGTACCAACATATTTGCTAGGTTAATGTGTTTTTCAGTGGTGGGATATCATCGTATTGATACTAACTTAATTGGAAGGTGAATGTGTCTTTCAGTGGTGTGATTACACTGAATCGGTACAAAAATATTGGCTAGGTGAAGATATTTTTCAGTGTTGGGATGACACCCTATTGATACTAACATATTTGCTAGGTGAAGGGGTCTTTTAGTGTTGGGATGACACCCTATTGATACTAGCATATTTGCTTGGTGAATGTGTCTTTCAGTGTTGAGATTACACCGTATTGATACTAACATATTTGCTAGGTGAATGTGTTTTTCAGTGTTGGGATTACACCGTATTGATACTAATATAATTGCTTGGTGAAGGTGTCTTTCAGTGTTGGGATTACACCGTATTGATACTAACATATTTGCTTGGTGAAGGTTTCTTTTAGTGTTGGGATTACACCGTATTGATACTATCATATTTGCTTGTTGAAGGTGTCTTTCAGTGTTTGGATTACACCCTATTGATACTAACATGTTTGCTAAGTGAATGTGTCTTTCAATGTTGGGATTACACATTAGTGCTATAAACATATTTGCTGGGTGAAAGTGTCTTTTAGTGTTGAGATTACACCGTATTGATACCAACATATTTGCTGGGTGAAGGTGTCTTTCAGAGTTGGGATTACACATAAGTGATATAGATATATTTGCTTGGTGAAGGTGTATTTCAGTGTTGGGATTACACCGTATTGATACTAACATATTTGCTAGATGAAGTTGTCTTTCAGTGTTGGGATAACACCGTATTGATACTAACATATTTGTTTGGTGAAGGTATATTTCAGTGTTTGGATTACACCGTATTGATACTAACATATTTGCTTGGTGAAGGTTTCTTTCAGTGTTGGGATGACACCCTATTGAAACTAACATATTTGCTAGGTGAATGTGTCTTTCAATGTTGGGATTACACATTAATGATATAAACATATTTGCTGGGTGAAAGTTTCTTTCAGTGTTGAGATTACACCGTATTGATACTAACATATTTGCTAGGTGAAGATGTCTTTCAATGTTTGGATAACACATTAGTGATATAAACATATTTGCTTGGTGAAGGTGTCTTTCAGTGTTGAGATTACACCTTATTGATACTAACATATTTGCTAGGTGAAGTTGTCTTTCAATGTTGGGATTACACATTAATGATATAAACATATTTGCTGGGTGAAAGTGTCTTTCAGTGTTGAGATTACACCGTTTTGATACTAACATATTTGCTAGGTGAAGATGTCTTTCAATGTTTGGATTACACATTAGTGATATAAACATATTTGCTTGGTGAATGTGTCTTTCAGTGTTGGGATTACACCTTATTTATACTAACATATTTGCTTGGTTAAGGTGTCTTTCAGTGTTGGGATTACACCGTAGTGATACTAACATATTTGCTAGGTGTCTTTCATATTGGGTTTACACAATATTGATAACAAGATATTTGTTAGGTGAAGGTGTCTTTCAGTGTTTGGGTTACACCGTATTGATATTAACATATTTCTTGGTGAATGTGTCTCTCAGTGTTGGAATTACACTGTATTGATACTAACATATTTGCTAGGTGAAGGTGGTCTTTCATTGTTGGGATGACACCATGTTGATACTAATATATTTACTATGTGAAGATTTCTTACTCTTTTTTGGAATTGCACCGTATTGATACTAGCATATTTTCTAGGTGAAAGTGTCTTCTAGTGTTGGGATAACACCATATTGATACTAACATATTTTTTAGGTTAAGGTGTCTTTTCAATTATTGTAATTAACTTATTATTCTAAAACTAACAGAAAGTGGTGATAAAATACAACATAATGATATTTCAAATGTATGAAGTTTGAAGAGCTTTGTGTAAAAACAATGTATGTTTGTTTGTTTTAGAAATTTATAAAACATAACGCAAATATATAATAATAAAGAAGGCTTAATCTCTTGAGGACCAGTATGTCACTGTTAGATACAAGATTTTACGAGATCTAGAACATCAAAATAACAACAAAGTATTGGACGATCAACCAATAGTTTATTGAACTACGATTTGTAAATGCATTTATTTTATAAAATTTCCGCTCTAACTTGCGCCATTAATATTATTCATTTTATCAACATTTTACAAAATAATCCTTTATTTGAAGAGTTGATATGGTCTTTTGTGCATTTATTACTATTTATATCCTAATTTGAACACGATTGACACTTTTTATATTTTAATTTTTGTTACATGTATTTGTTTACATGATTTCCACCAATATGTTGCCAATAACAATCGAATAAGCCCTCATATGTGTCAATACACTGATTGTGTGAACCTTCTATAATCAAATTGATCAAATGATTTGTTAATCGACAATAATTTGTTGTTTTTGCTGATTTCTGATTTTTCTAATTTTAAAGATTGGCATTTTCCTCCAATATATCATGTTTATATTTACTCACTGATGTCGTAGCTAAAACGATATTTATTTAATCATTCCAAAACGATATATTTGAAAGTGATTTTCTAACTTGAGCTACGCGCCGAAATTAGATTTAAAAATAGATTTCCCGCTTGAAATTGCACATAGCATAACGTATTAAATGAGTCACGCAATTTCATTTTGATTTAAATTTTATCTGTTATAGAGGTTTACACAAATTTATCTATTAATGACACCGAGATGCTTTATATTATCCATCTTAATTATTAATTTATTTTAAAGACATTCATAGATTGTTTTCTCTGATTTATGGTTATATATTTTGTTTACAAATAAATTTAGTTCCTTATGACATATACGTATATTTCATTAAGCAAAAACACTAACACCGTCTCACCAGAACAATTTCTCACAAACGACAGCGTCACAGTCAAAACATTTGATAGTGTTTAACAACCCCTTCCAAAAAATTAAAATAACACAAAATGTTTTCAGGTGTGTTAGCCCAAACGGCAGTACACAAAACCAAATGTTACAAATGTATAATACTATTTCTATTTTCGTCTCATCTATGTACATACCATATAAAAAAAACATATACATGAACGTTTAAACGTGTATACAGCCATTCTAAAAGAATTATAAGAGACATTTGTACATACATTGTACATACCAATACCAAGCACACTTATCTGAAATGAAAAGCTATGTAAACTATCTCTAATCTTTATACTAAAAACTGTAATAAGCCAAGTTTTGAAATAAAAAGTTGAAGAAGAAAAAACGCAGTATTGCGCAAATCTAAAAAGTATCTTAAAATACCGATTATCTCCATTGATCAGATCAGTTGAGAACTGATTAGCATTATTTTCATAGATAAAACAAAATAAAGCAAATAACTGTCATAAGGAGAGCATAATTTACATAGATAAACAGTACGACACTATTTTAAAACAATTTTTGGCATATATCCGAATCAATGCCGGATCGCAGAATTCAAGGGCTTCTTTTTAAAATGAAAATTATCTTAATTCATCAAACTGGGTACATTCTAAAATAACAAGACTTTTATCCTCTTCAACATTACAAAACGGGCATTTACGATCATCTCTTTAAGGTACTCATACCTATCAGTTTTAATGCGTATTAGAGCTACTCCACTTCTGAATTTATTGAAACCTGATCGGTGTCTTATTGGTTAAAACAAAGTACAATACAATTCGGATCATATTTAAAAAATCTTATTTTGATCTTTTCCAGAAACACAACTATCTTTCTGAATAGAATACATGTATTGCCATTCCATTAAAAACTGATTTAAACATCGTTCCGTTGAACTATTGACAAAATTTCCTTAGTTAACCTTAATTCTATAGTTTTATGTTGTTGAAGGCCAAATGAGTTTAATATCTTTTTAACATTATGAAACCAATATTTACAAGACCTGTTTGCTTTACTGTTTGCCCATTTTGCATTTTGTATATATAAGAATAACTAACAATTTGCAGATGCAACTTAACATTGTTACGGACATTCGCTAAAGTAAACATCCGTTATCGCAAAGGGAGACTACAAAATAGTGAATTTTCAAAGATTAAATAAATTAATGGTTATTTTGAACAATATAATACCCATTGCCTTTTGTTATCGGTCTAATTATAACTTCTACTCAGTGAAAGTAAGTAAGTATTGTTTTAATATACCAGTGACATGTATAACAATCATCACAGAAACTATTGCCGGACCGGCATTATAAAATATGAAGTTTCAAATGGTACTATCCATATTGTTATACGGTTGCAGGTGCGGAACTTGATGTGATTTGTGACAGCGACTTTTTTCATATCCATGAAGTGTCTTAATTTAAGACCTCTTCATGTATGAAATCGCGTTTGTCTCAATATATGAACACTTATAAATCATTTTAATTGAATGGTCTTGTGTACGAATAAAGTGTTTGTTCGAATACAATTAACATGGCTCATCAGTTATTCATCATATATTCCTCTTAACTAATTGGCGAATTAGGCAAGGCTGTAGTGGATGGGTGTTGACCACTCACACCACAAGTGACACATTTGGCAAATATTCGCCACAGAATAAGACTGAAAAACAGGTAGAAATCAACATATTGGAATTACATTATTTAGGCTACTGTTACATATGTTGGTAGCAATTTGAAACTCAAATAAAAATAAAATTATAACATATATTGACAAGGAGGCGTAGCATATCACTACATCAAAAAAAATAAATCATTAATGATCAATAAAGACCACGAGTATACAGGAGAAAATGAGAATATAATATTATTAATTAAGTGATTCTATATTGGCCGAGTTTTTTATCTAAGGATTGTCTTACTGACAATATCATTGTCCGAGGATCAAAATTTGGCCACAATGAATTCTCTTTATTAATGACAATTTCATTAGTTAACTGCTTCTAATAAAGAGTTGATTTGAAATCGTTTTGTTTATATAAGTTGATAAAATAAAAGTAGACTAAACAAATATTTTGTATTTCATTGTGCATGGGATATATGGAACTGGATTCTGGTTTAGATGAGCAAGGCAACATATTATGATTATATTGGTTTCTGTTCTAGATGAGTAAGGCAACATATTATGTGTATATTGGTTTCTGTTCCAGATGAGTAAGGCAACATATTATGTATACACTGGTTTCTGTTCTAGATGGGGAAGGCAACATATTATGTATACACTGGTTTCTGTTCTAGATGGGGAAGGCAACATATTATGTATACACTGGTTTCTGTTATAGATGGGGAAGGCAACATATTATGTATACACTGGTTTCTGTTCTAGATAGGGAAGGCAACATATTACGTATACACTGGTTTCTGTTCTAGATGGGGAAGGCAACATATTATGTATACACTGGTTTCTGTTCTAGATGGGGAAGGCAACATATTATATATATATATATTGGTTTCTGTACTGGATGAGGAAGGCAACATATTATGTATATATTGGTTTTTGCTCTAGATGGGGAAGGCAATATATTATATATATACATATTGGTTTCTGTACTGGATGAGTAAGGCAACATATTATGTGTATATTGGTTTCTGTTCCAGATGAGTAAGGCAACATATTATGTGTATATTGGTTTTTGTTCTAGATGGGGAAGGCAACATATTATATATACACTGGTTTCTGTTTTAGATGGGGAAGGCAACATATTATGTATACACTGGTTTCTGTTCTAGATGGGGTAGGCAACATATTATGTATACACTGGTTTCTGTTCTTGATGGGGAAGACAACATATTATATATATATATTGGTTTCTGCACTGAATGAGGAAGGCAACATATTATGTATATATTGGTTTCTGTTCTTGATGAGTAAGGCAACATAGTATGTGTATATTGTTTTCAGTTTAGATGAGTAAGGCAACATATGTGTAATTGGTTTCTGTTCTAGATAAGGAAAGCAGCATATTATGTATATATTGGTTTTTGCTCTAGATGAGGAAGGCAACATATGTTTATACTGCTTTTTGCTCTAGATGAGGAAGGTAAAATATTACGTATATATTGGTTTCTGTTCTAGATGAGGAAGGCAACAAAACAATGTGTATATAATAGGTTTCAATGCACTTTAACATATATAAATATATACCTTCAATAGTGTCAACCTTAACATTACAATGTCTTTTTAATCACGATTCTTATATAATGATTGGCTTTAGATTCAAACAACCGGAAGTAGTCGTATTGGACCAGTTCAGGCTCAAATTGGCCTTGTTATTTTCGTATTGGCCGAACTCTGTTCGCACCATATGACGTGATATTTCCCTCGATAACAAGGCCAATACAGTAAAGTTAATTAATAGCAGAGAGTATCGATTTACCGATGCATCTTACCAAGCTATGTTGTCAATTCTGAACATCTCCATATGCAAGTGTGCTATCTATAGACAATGTTTATTTTAAAAACTAACTTTCACTTTTTAACTTCATTACAATAATTAAATGTATACGTAAAACTTTAGCATTACATTCTGACACTCTCAGCAAATATACTACATTGTATTTTCATTAATACCACGTGACGATATATATTATAAAATATAACGGGATTATTTATTTAAAATAAACTTTTGTGGATTCCTATTTACTAAACTTTTATTTTCTTACATATATATCGCACAGAGGGCAACCTGTAACAAATATAATTGATATCGTAACTTACAAAACAATTACAGGCCCTTTATAATCATGCAAATATAAAATATGATTTAATTTACATACTAGTTTTATCAAATTATATCATACATTAAACACTTATTTAAAAATTGCATGTCGAATACGTTTTATTTGTTTGCGGCAAACTGTTTTAAAATAGGTAATTCATTACTACACAATATTTCCGTAATATCGTATTTGAAACATTTTATTTCATAAACAGCTAAATTCGACTTACCACCATGATAATACTTTAAACTCAACACATAAGTGTATAAAGTTGTAGTGTCTTTTTGTCTTGGTGTCTGTCATTTATGAATAATATTTTTATTGAATTCAGTTTACCAGACATATTAGTATTAATAACATTATTACAAATTATTGTAGAAAATAAATAAATAGATTACCTGAGAAATAAATAGTCAACCGCTTATATGATGATGCTCATGCCGTTTTTTGGCAAGCGTGATATATCAAGTGTTTATATATAAAATCATGGGCGTTGTCATGCCTTGCAAAGATTAGTTATCTGTATTTGCATAATCAGAACTGATACTAGCATTGATCAAATAGTGTTATGAATTCAGAGACATGCCACATATGGCAATTTATAATGAAAGTGATTTTTTTACTAAATGTTGATTTTTACTAAATGTTGATGTTACAACTAACAAACTTATTTTTTCAAAATTTTACACATAAAGATTAAAAGTCTAATTTTTAGTTTTCATCTGGTGTTGAAAAACATTAGGTCATTTTAATATCTCGGCAACAATAAACTAATCTCATGTTACAACTACTCAAAAACTTATTTTTTTCATATCATACACTTGAGGACTAAAAGTCCAATTTTTAAATTTCATCCGGTGTTGAAAAACATTAGGTCAGTTAAATGTTTCGGCAACATTAAACTAATCTAATGTTTTTTTTCAAAATTCGGATTTCAATTCTTATATTTACATTATATTTTCCAATTATTTAAGATGAAACAATTACGTTATTTTTGCCAGTTTGATACTTAAAAAGCAAATTATACGCATTAAACTGCAAAGCCAATATAATTGATGTAACGGCGACGTTGTCAACATACTGAACAGTAGTAGTGGTAACTGGACCAGAGCAGGTCATGGCTATAGCAACAGCAATAATGGGCGTCGCAACAACAACCGAGGTCAGAATAACCGAGCTCAGAGCAATCGTACTTAGCTCACAGCCGGGTTTTGGAACGTTCGTGGCTGGAGTGTTGACTGTGAATCTGACAATTATAATTTAAGATCATTATGTGTTTTAAATACTGGAATTGAAATTTTAGCATTAGCAGAAACTCATCTACTTCATGATCACAAATTGACCTTAGAAGGTTATACATGGTTTGGATTGAATTGAAAAATTATACGTAAAAATTATACATAAAAATGCTAGAGCCGGTTCTGGTGGAGTTGGTTTCTTTGTCAAGAACGAATTATTTAATGAATTTAAAATATCCATCTTAGAAAGCTCGTTTGAAGGAATTTTATGACTGAAGTTAAATCACAGGGTTGAAAATTTCACTCTTTTACCATGTGTATGTTATTTACCCCCTGAAAATTCTTCAAGATCTTTTGATGTAACTGCTTTTTATGATACTCTTTTAACAGATATCTATAAATATCAGAATGAAGGTCTTTTATATATATGTGGCGACTTCAATAGTAGATGTAGAGATTTGGAAGATTTTATTAACGGCGTTGATAAGATTATTGATCGGGATGTTATCGATTTTAAAACAAATCATTATGGTGAGCTATTTATATATTTTCTTATCAATAATAATATGTGTTTGTTAAATGGGAGAAATTTTTGTAACAACGATTTTACATCTGTTTCTACTAAGGGTTTGTCAGTGGTAGATTATTGCATTTGCGGTCATGATGATTTGTCTTGTTTTACAGATTTTTCTGTTGTAACGACTGTTGATTTAATAAACAGGTCAGGTTGTCTGAGTTTTCTTGCACCAGCTTGTAAACCAGATCATTCTTTGTTAAAATGGAACATTGCTTTTATCATGTTGCGTTGTGAAAACAAAACATCACAAAGTAGTAGTTATGATAAATTTGATTGAACTGAATTACCAGACTCATTTCTAAATAATACAGAAGTGCTTACTAATGTTAATATTGCTATTGACAAGTTGGAACAAGGATTACAAACACAACATGATATCGATAGTGTTTATCAAGATTGGTGTAGTATAGTTAAGAATAATATGAATAACCAAATACCCTATAAAACAATACAGTCTTATCAACAGAATAAAAGATGTAGACCTGGTAAACAGTGGTGGACCGAGAGATTATCAGAAATGTGGACTGATGTTAGTAATGCCAAACGAAGGTGGCTTAAGTGTACTTATCGAAATGTTAAAAAAGATCTTAAATCTGAATATGTACAAGTTCGTAAATTATTTGACCGTGAGGTACAAAAATCAAAGCGTTTTTATTGGTACTCTTTACAAAATTAATTACTTAATGATTGTAATGTTGATCAGTCCAAGTTCTGGAAGTCTATCGGTAAGGTGTAAACAAGTATAAAACTAAATGTATACATTTTGAAGTTAAACTTCATGATGGCTCTATTTCGACTTCTGTTTTCGATGTTTTGAACAAGTGGACAATTGACTTTAGTTCGTTATTTCATAATACCAGTGATAGACATGCTCAGGTACATTTGCATTCAGATATTTCGGATGATAGTAACACTATAAATCTGTCTTTCAATGATAATATATCTGTCTTTGAAGTGAAAAAAGCCGTTGAAAATGCAAAGCGAAGTAAAGCTTGTGGTATTGATAATATTCCAAGTGAGGTACTGTGTAATTATACGGCCATTTTATTTCTTCACGCTTTATTTAATGTTTGTTTAAGTAATGGCACAGTTCCATCTATCTGGGGTAAATGTGTCATTAACGCAATACCCAAGCCTTCTACTGCGGACCCAAGGGACCCCCTTTCTTATAGAGGGATTGCATTAGCAACTAGCATGTATAAAATGTATTGTAATATTTTAAATAGCCGTTTAAGTGATTTTTGTGAACATAACTCGAAAATAGTCGATGAACAGAACAGGTTTAGGAAGAAGCGTAGTACCACGGATCACATCTCATCACTTACTAGTATTATTGACACGAGGAAAAAACAAAAGAAGTCTACATTTTGAGCTTTCATAGACTTTCGTAAACCTAATGACTATATAAATAGGGATATGCTTTGGAAAAGACTTTTTGATAATGGTATCTGTGGTAAAATACTTCTTGCTTTAAAATCATTATACGTCTCTGTTTCGTCATGTGTTAGAGTGAATAACCTAAATACAGAGTGGTTTGATGTGCACTGTTGGTTAAGACAAGGTTGTATCTTATCTCCTTTGTTGTTTAATTTATTCGTTAATGATTTGGCTTTATATTTGAAAAGCCTTAATATTGGAATATCGGTTAAAAAATGATAACATTTGTATTTTAATGTATGCCGATGATATCGTACTATTAGCCGAAAATGAAACTGATTTACAGAGATTATTATCAGGCCTATCTGATTGGTGTGATTTAAATGATATGTCTATTAATAGTAACAAGAGTAATGTTATACATTTTCGACCAAATTCAACTCCTAAAACTGATTGTGTATTCCAGTGTGGTAATGAAATCTTACACATGGTTAGTAAATACACTTAGCTTGGTATAGTGCTACAAGAACATTTGGATTTTAATGTTACAGCTAAAGCTGTCGCGCAGAGTGGAAGTCGTGCGCTTGGTCTTTTAATTGCTAAATGCAAAATAATTGGAGGAGTTCCTTATAATGTATATACAAAACTTTATGACTCCATTGTATGGCCTGTAATTAATTATGGGGCTGCAATATGGGGTTGTAAATCATTTTCTTGTATTGATGCTGTTCATAATCGTGCTATGCGATTCTTTTTGGGGGTTGGCAACTATACGCCAAATTCAGCTATTGTTGGTGAAATGGCTTGGCAACCTACTATTGTTCGTCAATGGAAAACTATTTCTTCATACTGGTGTCGCCTATCCTCTATGAATGAAGGTAGACTCAATAAACGGATTGCACTCTGGTCTTACTTAAAAACTAATGTTTCTTGTAAAAATTGGATTTATATGGTGAAAAAACAATTTATATCACTAAATCTTCAACAGTTTTCGAATATTAATGTTAACATCCCTATGCGTACTTTTGTTGATGACGTCACAAAGATAGTTATGGATATTTATACCAGTGATTGGTTTTCATCTATAAGGCGAATGGACAGTATTTGTGGTAAAGGACGAAACAAACTACGCACCTACCGCTTATTTAAATTTCATTTTGAAGTTTAAAGCACAGGTCTGCTTTTAGTAAGTTTCGTTGTGGTGTTGCCCCAATAAGAATTGAGACCGATAGATATGACAATCTCAAATTAGAAGATAGAAAATGTTCCTTTTGTAGCACAGTGGAACATGAAAGTCATGTTATTTTAGACTGTCATCTTTATAATGATCTTATAAATATTTTATTTGAAAAAGCAGCTGCAATTAATGATAATTTTAATAATTTGTCAAATGTTGATAAGACAAAATTCTTATTTTCCCACTCTTCTTTGATTCGTGTTTGTGCCAAACCCTGTTTTAAAATATTACAAAGACGTGCATTTTACCTCTGTAAATAATGCATTTTTTGTTTTATATGTATACTATTACCTTTTTATCAACTCCTATGTGTATGCTGCAAATCAGTTCTTTTCTGATCTGATCAGAGGGGATAATCGATACTTTAAGATATTTTTTATATTGCGCACTAGTGCTTTTTTTTTCTTGTCAGAATTTTAAAATGTTGTTTATCTTAATACTTTTTTAATAAATCGATTTGCAGCATTACACATAGTCTTATTATGTGAATAAATAATTGTATTTTGCATTGTGTGATAGTCTCTTGTGATTCATATATTTGAATGGCTATGTACATATACTGTATGCTATTAATGTTATTGTTATTGCGATGTACATAGATGAGACTGAAATAAAGATTAAATATATACTGAATACGTGCACGCATTCAAAGCAAGACAATCCGTATCGTCTTATCTGACCTACTGTACAGTTTTGTCTCCCCTTGTAATCGATGTTCTTTTACTTCAAATTCCGTCGTTTTCTTCTTCCACGAGCTTTTCTGCTTCAACGGATGACTATGGATTCCAAGATTTGTAGGAGAGATGTGCCAACTTAACAAGTACGTCAGTTTCGTTTTTATTCATACATTTAGAAAATATCAGTTTGGATGTTTATTCTTAGAAAATTGACACTGTCGAAAACAGATTGTTTTTTTTTCTAAAATGCGTCCATTTTAAATGAGTTCGGTTTGTTTAGTTCACTTATATTTATCTTTTGCTACTTTTTACTCCTTGTCGACAAATATTTAACTGTTTTTTTGTTCCATTTTTTATTATTGTGTATCAATTCTCTATATCTACAGGTATTTATACCATCTAGTCATTTTTCAGCATCCAGATTCGATTTCTTATAAAATATACTCTTATTTAAACTTTTGTGGTGTACGGCTTCCACCATGGTGGTATTTATTTTCACGTCTTTATCATTTACATTTGTACGACTTCCATTATGTTCTTTCTTGCAAACATTAAAGAAATTGATTTTCTGATAGAGATATGTGGTTATACGGTGTTTCATTAAGGCCATCGCTGCGGCATATTTATTAAGTTAATAAGTATAGTCGAAGCAAGAGCTGTCGGAGTGACTGCACGCTCGACTGTTCGTATATTTGTCGTAGAAGCACAAATTTGATTGTGACTGATGACTATTCAAAGCAACCAAGAGTTATATAACTTACAAAATTGACAAAATTGAGTAGGTCTTATAACTGCAATATCTTCTATGAAGTTTCAATCAAATACATTCAGTGACTGCTCAGTTATACAATTTCTAAGTACAGTCGAAACTCGTTATTTCGAATTCCTTGGGACCGTAAAAATAATTCGAAATATCCGAAGTTCGATTTATCAGGAGTCTATTTTTGTTCAACTTTTTACCGTTACCCCACCCACTTCATAAATCGTTGAAAATATACATGCTGTACATATAAATACCTCTATTTGTTGTTTTTTGGTCCTAGCTGTTTTCTTCGGGTTATTGTTTTATAGATTTTTTAGGTTCAGCGATTTAACCAGGCGTCACAATCAGACCATGAGTTGTTTTGAGAAACAATAAAGTAAGTCATAAAATGTTCGGATTTGAGATGTATAGTGTACAATTGAACACAACCCTGGTTTACCGAACGTGAATGCTAGTCGTTGACAAAAATTTCCTAAGGAAAAATTAAATAAAAACATGTACATGTAGATCTAGTTGAAGTTCAAAAGAAGACGATCGTGAGACTATGTAAATACGCAAACCTTGCACGTAAAAGTCGTTTAAAACGTTCAAAATTCGGGTTCTCCATCAATGAGCGTGAATTTATATGACCTTCATAAATATTGACACATTTTTTAAAAACAAGCGTGTAGACAAAAACTAAACAATGACGTCAGCGTCTACGTATATAAAGACATACACTGCGTGGCTATTTCCTGAAATTACTGATTTTTTATTTATCAAAATCGAGAGATAAAAGGCGGGTGTTTAATTTTTTCAACGCAATATATTTCGTCATTTTACCTTAAACCAACAAATGATACAGAGTTCATGTGATAATGGAAACAATAGCCGTTACGATATCATTGGATATTAAATCTAGAGAATTTGATGTCGACCAGGACAGAGGTGATGTATTCTTACGCGGTTATTTTGTAGCGTATAGTTATTTTTGTTTTGTTTTTTTATTCACTTGAGGAGTCTCATATTAAATATAATCATCAGGATTGGAATTATAAGTATTAAATTCATTTTTTCTGGTTTTTATACATGTGTAACGAATGTCGAATCACGCACAAATCTGACATAAAGTCCTTTGGACTTTCTTTGATTTGTGCGTGATTCGACATTCTTTACACATGCATAAAAAACAGAAAAAATGAATTTAATCCTATAATAAAAGCAGCATAATATTAGTATATAGTTTTATATATGTATGGTGAGTGAAAATGAGCTAAATTGAAAAAATAGGTGCTAAAAATGACAATTTAGAAAAGTGTTTGACAAAGAGCATTTGAAGAATATAAAGGTTCTAAACATACCATTTCATATGTATACACACCTAAACACACGTACTCACACAAACACGCACAAAAACAAAAACACTTATGTATGTACGTAAACACATACTGACACACATTAACATACATATAAATATATTTATCGCATGCGCACCATTACGGACACATGCACAATCACACAAAAGTACAACAAACAAAACAGCAATAAGTAATATCACAAACTCGAATGCACCCGCACACAGCGCGCGCACACGCAAAATACAAAACAAAAACAAAAGAAAAACACAGTATTAGAAATAGATCGGGTCACACAGTCTACCGCATTGATGTAAACGTATATGTGTACATATTAATCCAACAGAAAAGGACTTGACGCCCTGACACACTCGTAAACGCTCACAAGCGTACGTATGTACATTATGTACGCCAGGGTGCGCAAACAGGTACGTCCGAATACACATTCATACACACGCATGCAAGCTCGCACGCATACACACACACGCGCGCACGAGCACGCACACACGTACGCACGCACGCACAAATACATGCACGCATACACGTACTCTTTCTCGAAGCCAAACCTACGCTTATGCATTCGTAACAAAAATATAGACTTAAACTATGTATTTTGTTTTTATGATGACACTATACTCACAGATTTCAAAATATATTTTAGTTTAATTATACTTATTTATATTAGCTTGATTGCGAAGAAGTATCAGAGCTAATATGAACCGCACTTGAGTGTCCACTTCCTTGGTAGAAGCAGTACTGAGTGTTGATTTGAGAGGCATTGGATTGGACTTGAAATCGAACCGCAACCTTTCGCGTGACCGGTCAACACGCTTTCAACTTCACTAATGCATTGTTTCATTTGTATTAACACTATATCATATCAAAATTATGCCGTATGTTTAACTATTTTTTCAATGATATACTTATTAAAATTTGACCTAGAACTTTAAACGATAATCTATGATCGATGACCAACGTGTCATTAATCATTGCTCGAAAAAACATCATCTGATTTTGCATCTTTTATGTTTCAATAAAAAATATTGTTGTTTTGTTAGATAAAAGCAACCGATTGTTCACTGACTGATGCATTAAGTGGTCACGTGTATCAGTATATGAATCTGTAAACATAAAGATCTATGTTAAAGATAGTTGTTTGATTGGATAAACACACCTGACGTAGTGTATCTTTCACACTGTAAATATTTACATAAACTGTATATCCTGTTTGCCAAGTCCAAACATCCTGGATGGCAGAGCGTATAAAAAAAATTAGCGTACTTGAAGATTTACACTTCCTGACTGAACAAGTATATATATATATATATTATGTATATGTATAATGTGTGCAAATAGTGAATGTTATTCGACGTGGGCAGGTCCGAATAAAATGAGAGTCCTCATTGTACTAATCGTTTGGATATGTATCTCTCAATTTACTGTGAACGCAGGTAAGAGTTTTGAAAACAACTTTAAACTGTAATAATCTAGTTTCACTTTATTACTTGCTAATACATGTCATGATTTTAAAATTTCCAAATAATTAAAGAAGACGTATTGATGAAACCATCTCTAACATGATTGTTTATTTATCTGTCATTTATCAATAAACGTTTTATTTCATAATAAACCCTCGGTAGTTTTCTAGTGGCAAAGCGTCCGCCTCGCTGATTGGTGTACGTCCAATCCTCGGTTGTGTCGTACAAAAACTTAAACTATGGTAAACAAATTTATGAATTATTATTATCAACTTTATTTCCTCCATGTTAATGAAGATTGTACAAATACAAATATATATTAAACAGTGAACAAAAATTATCAACATTGAAATTTGAATACAATACAACATTTCGATAAACACTATTTTTTATGCGCGTCAGTAGTCGAATTCTATATATGCATACATTAACACGCAAATAATACGCATCTTATCATCATTATCAAATAAATATTTTTATGCTTTATATATCGGTTACTCAGGTTATACCAGCGAATTGCTTCTGTTTGGTTGACACTGATCTTTTTGTCCGTTTTATCATAGTTTACATATTAAAAACATTTATTAGTGCACCCATATCTCACTTAGTTAATCAAATCAACAAAATGTGTATTCTATGAGGCGTATAACATTTTGATGTATAATCCATTAAGCGTCATAAATTTTGGAAATTGCTCTATTGCTAAAACATTTTGTAGTCGTCCGTCTACCATGCCAAGCATGTATAAAAGATTTGTTTTAGGGTCAACGTTTCGAACCATATCACTTAGTTTTTCGAAATTTCTGAATAATACTCTGAACAGATGTAAATACTTTTCTGACCGATACACATAGTTAGTAAGTGGCACAGTTCGTCACCGATATTATTATTATATCTAATACATTGTCAAGGAATGATCTGCCGACAGAAAAACTTTGGAAAGAACGTCATTACGTCTAAGCAGTTTGGTACTTCCAGGGCAACCCGCCATAGGTTCGATGGGTTAAACACGGATGAACATTATTGATTGAATATTTAGCATCAATTTTATGCCATCGAGGGCTAACAGACGATCAATTAACCAAACCACTCTTTCCTGGGATCCTGAAAAGATAACCAATTCTCGAGTACACCCCATCTCCTCAAGTAACTGATAACTTACACTTAAATCAGCGGTGAGAGACGAATGATAATAAGACACAATGCAGTTCATCAATCATCACGAAGACTGCTGCCGGGTGGGGATTTGACCCCTGAATTGATAGTCAGACGAGTAACCGACTGAGCTAATCGGGCCTGGCCCTGTATAATAGAACATATCGTCGGAAATAGAAAATTGGGGGTAAAAATTAACAAACATAACCTTTTAAGAGAGATAAAAAACAACAACATTTTTATAAACAGTTATTACCTTCAATAAAACTGTTAACACCGACGACTTACCTTACTCAATCAGTGTGAATATTTTCGGTAAGTTTACAAGTTTATTAGCATATCAGCAAGTTAGTGAAAAACTTCAATAGTTAATTACTTGTTGTTATTTTAAATCAGTTTACAAGTTTATTGGTATATCAGCAAAATATTGCCTATGGCCATTTACACATTCAAATTAATTTAAATATGGCATAAACATACAATAATATGAAAAACAAACACATAAATATCACATATTCAAATTGAAGCAATCAAAAATACTTGTCAAAATATAAATTCATCATACTGGACTATTTCAGACATTTCCCAAGAGTTATCCGATAATTGCCCCTGCGCATTTCGATGATATTGGAGATGACTCCAATTACTTCCCTTAGACCGTGATAAAACATACAGGTATCGTTCCGCTCTGACACTAAGATCAAGTAGGCGTGACGTGTTATATGCCCTCGGGATATATCTATTCGTTTTGATAAGCAAGTTTTGGTGATTTTGATGTGTAGTATAAAAAAGAAATTAATGAATTTTACTTATTAATAAACGCTAAAATCATTTGATTAAATTAATTGTGCAAAATTATAACATAGATTAATGATTTTAATTACAAATTTCAATATACTTTGATAAAGTTTATTTTACTATCAGTCAACAGATAAATATTGATTATTTTGTGTTACTGTTATTAATAAATTTAGTTTAAATTATATATTTTACTTCGATTGTGAAACAAGTTCTTTCAACTTAGGCAAATCACGCTCGAAGTCTTCCTGGTTAGAACCAGTACTAAGCATATGCGGAAAAGTGTCTTGCTAAAGGACACCACACATAGCCTTGGCGGAGGATCGAACCCACGACCCTCTGATCATGGGTTCGGTGCTCTACCACTGGACCTCGCGCTCCACACGAATTTATTACGGTTATTAGATTATATAAACATATATTTGAAGGGACAGAGTGACAATAAAACATAATGTAAATCAATCATCAAAGAGACTGGTGCCGTCGGGGATTCGAATTCACGAGGGTCGATAGTCGGACGCATTACTGTCTGAGTTAACGGGACAAGTGCTATGATATTCAAATGATATTTTAAACTTCATGTTGTTGTTTTTTAAAATATAATTATTATGGTTGTTTGAAACAGACATCTTTATATTAGCGCATGCGTTTTTAATAAAGCCTAAAACGGTATTTGACCAAAATCCATTTTTAACAACTTCTTTAAAGTACCTCGTGTTATAATATCATAAGATTATATTGTTACAACAGATTAATATTTTTCGCACACCACTTTGATATACAGTAGAACTTCGTTGGCTCAAACGTGGATGGCTGGGACACCACACATGGCTCGAACCACTTATCTGGTCCCGGCCGAAATACTATCTAAATTATATTATTCTACCTCCGATGGCTAGAACACCGAGTCGAACTAGAAATTAAGTCCAGCCATCATATTTACCTGTATTTTGACTCTCTTCGTTCGAACTATTTTGTTCAGTCCTGTCGGGTTCGATCCATCGAAGTTCTACTGTATTCATCTTTATATACTTGGAATAAGTTCTATCATTCCGATTTCATTCAACCATTTACAAGTGTTATGCACTTTTTTTCAACACAGGAACAAAAAAAGTCGTAACATATGCTATGGTAATGTAACTTTACATAATAAGTATATATATTTTTCAGAAATAGTTTTAAGTGAAAATTGCAGCGTATTTTAGTAAGCTAATAAATGTGAATAGCTGATGTATTACGCAGCAGTTTTACAAATCTCTTTGCTTTGATGAGTAATACCGCAATTATCTAAAGCTTTATATTCCTTCTAGTGTTTCATGTTTAACAAATTAAACACTAAAACATTCGCAAAATATTTCTTATAGATCATGTCATGTTAGTTCTCTATTGAAACACGCGATATGTTTTAAAATAGATATTTAACAATACAATGTGCAAAGTCACTCATATTAATATCAAGACTTCCTTAACTGCAGTAAAGTACAAGGTTAATGTGACACACAGAAACGCTGTGCATAACAATACAATGTGCACTTCATATCAATATCAAGACTTCCCTAACTGCAGTAAAGTTCAAGGTTAATGTTGGTGATAATGGTTGTCTCTATCTGTAAACAAGTCAATTATGTTGAAAACCGCTAATATTTCTTTTTTTCCCGTTTTATTAACTGTTTATAAAATTTGAATTTGTTATCATTTTATCTGAATATCAATGTTAAATCAAATAGCTAGTTTTAAACAGCTGAACAACAAACTTGTGTTGAAATATGTCTGTCTGTCTGTCTGTCTGTCTGTCTGTCTGTCTGTCTGTCTGTCTGTCTCTGTCTCTGTCTCTGTCTCTGTCTCTGTCTCTGTCTCTGTCTGTCTGTCTGTCTGTCTGTCTGTCTGTCTCACTGGCTGGCTGGCTGGCTGTCTGTGTGTCCGTGCGATCATGTGTGCGTGCGAACGAGAGACTTGTGAACTCATCTTAGTTGTCTTGATGTTTCGTTTCGATTAAGGCTGTCTAATATGATGTGCTCAGTATGTATTATCAATGTGAATTTTAATAAACAATAAGATATGTAAATATTTTTCTCTAACAATATATAACTATGACTATTATCCTTATCATATATGTAAGTCAAATATGTTTGTGTTGTTGTTGTCATTAATGTAAATAGCTATCGTACAATCATTTCTTACCTGCTTCATTTTTCATATGGTCCTTAACTAGTTCTATATATGAAATCAACATGTTGAAATGAAAATACTGATTGTTAGACAATATTGATATTGTAACTGGTGTTTTTGTACAAGGATTATTAGATTTGAATATTATTTCACTGATCTTAGGAAAACGTTAAAATTAAAGTTCTGTAATATTTATAAACATTTTATATTGGATTATCTTAACTAACTTGTTTTAAAAGTTAATTACACGATATCTATGCGATGACTAAAAAACGAACATAAACATGCACTAAATGAAACATGTTTGCAGTTAAAATATTTATTTCGGATTATCAAACTTTAGGAAGTATTCTCAGTACCATTATATTTCTTTAAATAATTAAATAATTATATTTTCGTGCCGCAAAACACCATTCATTTCATAGGTATTATCTTTCTTTTCGTCTCATCTACACATCATATAACAAAACATAAATTATACATGAACGTTTAAACTTGTACATAGCCATTCTAAAAGAATTATAAGAGACATTTTAAAACATAAATTATGAATATCAATACAAAGCACATTTTCTTGACATGATAAAGCTCCATGTAAAATACTGTTAATCTTTATACTAAAATCTGCAATAAACTAAGTTTTTAATTAAAAAGACGAAGAAGAAAAAGAGCACTATTGCATATATTTAAAAATATCTTTAAATAAACGATTATCGTTTTCGATCAGATCATTTGAGAACTGATTAGCAATATGTTCATATATGTGGAGATTGTTTTCAATTGAGTAATTCAAAACAATAATATGTTAATTATGCTGTATTAACATTATTATCAACCAGTTACATTATTAAATCTCTTTATTCAATTAACATGCCTCGAGTAATGTATTATTGTTATCTAATCACTGGTTATGATATTTAAGAATCAAGTGATATAAATAAATTGAGTATTCCAATTATACATACTCTTTAA
Source organism: Panopea generosa (assembly GCA_029582155.1). Lineage (NCBI taxonomy): Eukaryota > Metazoa > Mollusca > Bivalvia > Adapedonta > Hiatellidae > Panopea > Panopea generosa. The sequence continues at coordinate 55,759,656 of CM055900.1, read as the reverse complement.
TCAATTTTCTTTCTATATATTTAATCTTTATTTCAGTCTCATCTATGTTCATCGCAATAACAATAACATTAATATCATACAGTATATGTACATAGCCATTCAAATATATGAATTACATGAGACTATCACACAATGCAAAATACAATTATTTATTCACATAATAAGATTATGTGTAATGCTGCAAATCGATTTATTCTATGTCCACTGAATTATTTCATAACAAAGACATTAAAACATAAATTTGTGAGAAAAACGCGAAAAAAATAAACCATAAAATAATGTTTTAGATTACAAAAGAAATGTACTTAAATTTGAAGCTTTTTGAAGGTTCTTTAGTTAAAATATGAAATAAAAAATAATCTACGCTTTGTACTATAAATAAAATACATAATAAACACACACACTTTAAACTCCACATAACTTGCAATATCACCATGTGTTTATAAACATTTCGGGACTGAAAAACATCTGCATTGCATATAGCCGGCTGATATAGCGACACACATGCTGTATTTAATTGGGTACAATAATACGCTGTACATTAGGCACACAGAAAATAAATCCGAATTACATTTGATCTAATTTTCAAATCAAAATGGAAGCAAGATGCAATTATCATATTTTTTATATCTATATATCATCGTAAAGACAATTTTATTTGCAATAAACGTATACGTTGTAAAAGGTTGGCAAATAATCACAACTAAGGTTTATAAGACCTTAAAAGTGGCCGAAAACGTGTTTTGAGTAATTTTTATATAGAACATATAAGGACCATGTATGCTGTTATAAAACTAAAAAAGGAAGCAAGAAAACGTTAACATATTTTAATTTTTATTTTTCTCATAATAAAGGTTATATTTTTAACTAAATGACTATACGTTGTAATAGGTTGGTAATTTAATATTGAAACAGTTATAACGATAAAATCAAATTTCTCCTATATGTTTCTATGTAAACCAAATATCACGGTTTAGCCAGGTAAGTGATAAAAACGGTCGATATCAAGGGGGGTAACTTCTCTCGATAATCAAGTGAAATGTCTGAAATAGTCCCACATGTTCAAAAATGTAATATATCAATTGAGCGATAACATTACAATTATGGATGAATTATGATTATTTCCTGATAAGATTAATTTTCCCTTTTTTTCACTCCACTTATATGGACTACCTAGAGTCGATTTGCTAGGGGGACAAAATGGTGGATTGCCAGGTGCGCATATTGTGTGACGTCACATGAAAACAACATATACGCGCTTTCTCGATCACCATTTAGAGGTGCTTTTTAGGTGTGTGTATTGTAACTAATCATCATACAACATTACATCATTGAAACAGAAAATGCAAATTGGTAATTGGCCTCTATCTAGGTTGATATTGAAATATTTATGAACAGTCAAAATATATATTTATTGTTTAAAGCGTCACTAAACACCATAGATCAACATTTCATTATATATATATAATATGCGCGTGCCTTCGGGATTTCTGTAGAATCAAAGGAGGTAAACCAGTATTACGCTAATCCTTCAATGTCCTATCCTCTAACTGGCTTTACTGCTAATCTCACGGTCACTGTAGTTCTTAACATGGCAACAGGGTTTCAGATAATTTCCCCTTTCAGAGTCTTAGTAGGTGTCACTGTTCTAACAATTCAACGTTTGATATTTCACGCTGGTTAAAATCTAGTCTACAAACCATTCCTCCCGAATGTGGCAATGCATGTACATATATTTCATTTTAAGACCTGAATAATGTTTCTGTCATGAATATTCGATATATTAACATTCGCACTGACGTTGAACGGATCAGGTCATCCGGGCCTTAGAGCGATGGTTCATGGTCCCATGGGGTGATCTCCAAATAACGATTTAGAGACGGACTTTACTGCAGGCATACAAATGAGTATATGTGATGTACTATCATTTACATGATTTATGTATGTTGGACTTTTATATTGACTTTGCTTTCATTCTTGCAGATGAGTGTAGGTCAAAGTGGATAAAGGTGTTTGAAAATGGACCGACCGGTGAAGTTATTGACGGAAATAAAGATAGGTTGGTAAAAGCTGTCGCGTCTGGTGCTGCAGTCAAGGTAGCGATGAACTCCAATTATGTCACCACCATACAGAACGTTTCTCCGGTGAAAGGAGAACTTTGTGCTCAGGCAGTATTGCAGATCAGCAAAAAAAACTACAACACGTTCCAGGTATTGTCGACTTACATACGGTGTACCAATCATAACCATATTAAATTAAAGTTAAACATATATGATTTAAAAGTGTAATATAGCTAGACTGTGACGTAAGCTAAGAGATTATATAAATCGCACTCGGGTTCATTCCTGGGTTTACCAAGTCCCGGGTGTTGTCTCAAGGCCGTTTCCCGGGTCTATCAAGTCCCAAGTGTTGTTTCGAGTCTGTTTCCCGGGATTTCAAAGTTCTGAGTGTTGTCTCGAGTTCGTTTAGGTTTACTAAGTCCCAAGTCTTGTCTCGAGTCCGTTTCCCTGGAATTACAAAGTCCTGGGTGTTGTCTCGAGTCCGTTTCCCGGATTTACAAAGTACCGGGTGTTATCTCGAGTCCGTTTCCCGGGTTTACTGAGTCGCGTGTGTTGTCTCGAGTCTGTTTCCCAAGGTTTACTAAGACCAAGATGGATGCATAAGCGGTCAACTTTGTTAAGCAACCACTTGTCTTAATCAGCCATATTTGTTATTTCCTATTTAAATGTTTTTGGAGCACATTAACCTGCATTAAAAACAAACTGTCTTAAAATGCCACTTTATCTCCTTTCCTTGACTGGCTGCTTAAGACAGGTTGACTGTATTTGTAATTGCTATTTAACTTGAAAAATGAAATTGTCGATAAAGTATCCACATGGTTTGGTCATTCGGAACACCTCGCCGATTATCCTAATACCGAAGGACGACGGAATTGTGGCCGAGTATGTACGAATGGTGTTTTGTATTACCTTCACGGTATTCGTTAATATTTCAACTTCAGGACAACGCGTATTGGTGGTTTGTCAACATGTGTACTTCCGGTCACGTGCACATGGCACGATATTATGTGGGAGGAGGCACTGCCATAAAGGACACAAAAACCCGATACAACTTGCAGTGGTTTATAAGGTGATCAAATTACTGTGTTATTTTTTACAAAGAACACATGTCAGTGTTGAAATCGAATGTTGCTACTGTCAGTGCATTTGATCAATCGTAAATCGTAGTCAGATAACCATATAGAGATATTGATGCCGTAGTAAAACTATCTGCATCTTCATAGTGAAGACATAGTCATCCTTTTATTAAAACCCGTGAAGTTGCTCAAGATCTAGTTTTAATATTATGTGTGAACATTGTGAAAATTTATATTTCTGATATGTTTGTATCATAATAAAGAAACATGGCAAGTACTGACTATGAAAAGAAATGTTTATACCAGAATATAAGTACAGTACACGTGTTGAATAAGAAAATAACTGTTAAAAGGAAACTAAATGTATAGTCTAACTTGTATAAGCGGTCACCTTTATCAAGCAGACACGTGTCTGTCTTATAAAGCCTCATTTGTTATTTCCCATTTATATACTTTCAGAGCAGATTAACAACCTTTCTTAAAAAGTCACTATTGCTACGTCCCTTAACAGGATTGACCGTATCGAACAAGTACTTAGCAATAAAATAATTTTATATTAATGTATCAGTACATAGCGAGTTTTCACTAATAAAACATGTTTACTAGTACATACATGTATTGAATGCTAGAATAATCTATATGAGAATAGAAACTACAAAACGGGTATTAAATTCAAAGCCTGTGTGTTTGAACTATAATACCTGTGTATAAGAATATAAGAAGAGAATAAGTATCTATTTAATACTAGAATAACTGTTAGTAAATAAGAATATAAATACAGTACGGGTATTGGTTGACAGCACCTGTGTATAAGAATATAAGTAGAGAACAAGTATCTATTTAACACTAGAATAACCTTGAGTATTTAACAATATAAATACAGTACGGGTGTTGGTTGACATTACCTGTGTATAAGAATATAAGTAGAGAACAAGTATCAATTTAATACTAGAATATAGCGCCGTTATTTAAGTGCACTATAATTTCCATCTTGTCCATTTAGACAAGGGTGTAGCAACAAGGACCCGGTGCTACAGATTACTAAAGACGGGACAGTTATTGCCGGCAGTGTCACTAATATTGTCAATGCGATAAAGACCGGAAGTAGTGTCCGGATATCTGGCTCCTCATCCGGTTACACATTTCCAGCCGACAATTTGCAACATAATTCGGACGAATCAGAAGCAGCTGCCCAGTCCTTATGGCAAGTATCTCAAGGCTTATCAACAGACGGCCAATACATGTTATTTCAGGTAAATAAATTTGTAAACACCAAGTTTATTGTACGTGATTGAAACACGATAACAGGGGTAGTATTTACCAACCGTTCTTGAGAATATTCTTAGACTTGAGCCTGAAAATCCAGATTTCAACCTTAGATATCTAGTTTACCATGACAGATATTGTAAAAGTGATAACTTAATTGGTTATATATTAGTTGTCCTACATGCTGGCTGTTTTTTAAAATTCATTCTTGGGTTCAAGTTTAAGAGCATTGTTAAGAATGTTGGTGAATACCACCCCAGGATACATTTTGATTGGTTTAAACAATATCTATGTGTTACTGTATCAACAAATTACATATACATATATTCATTACACTGAGATATATAACAACAGAATTGAGAAGAAAGTTATTTCTAGCTTCTAACAAAGTGATTAATTGATTAGATAAACTATTTTTTCAGTGTTTTTGATTAATAGAAAAGGTATTATTTGTAATACTTCAACGGTCATCAGTATTCACTATCGCCATTTATTGACAGTTTAAATGTGATAATGACAGGGTGCTACATGAGGGACGGAAGGAGTTTAATACTCGGTGTACTAATGCATGTTGTAAAGGGCCACACACAATTGTATTTGGTTCAGGGTATGTTATGCCTATCTGTTGTTGACTTACCCTACACTATTCATTTTTTTCATCATGTGATATTGCATGATATACAGTATGTACTGTTCATGCTCTACCAGACATCATTATTCAAAACACATCGACGTTATTAATTGACTGTTTAACTGTCATGTATTACAAGTGTTATACCTGACTGCGTTCAGTAACACCGAGCCAAATGCATTTGCTATCTGATAGTATAATGTGGGATAATTTCAGGTTGAACAGGGTTCAAAAAAGAAAATTGAAGATATTAGCGAATGTTCGCCGAACGTTATTGAATAGTTTTTTTTACGGTATGAATAATGATAAATATTTGCAGATATTTTTCTACAAATAACAGAACAGTCACAGTATAAATATTTTATTAAATACCTGTAAGTGTATAGCCAATCACCTACCCCTAATGTTACCACATGGCCGTACAATATGCAGACGTTTATTGGTTGCAATGACTTTTGTATTGTAGACGTTCAGAAAATCCGAATATCAGCAACTTCCTTCGTCCGCCGCGCCCATAGCTCTGAATTCACGGTTTATTCATTTAAAAGGATCTCGATTTTTTCTTCACTATTTTTATAAATTCTTTCAGATAGAGGTATTGAATAAAACTGTCATTTTACAGTGTTTTGTACAATATGGGAATATATTTTACTCGTACGTATTATGTTGAAAATCGTATTGGACTCGGCTCCTACGGCGAGTCCAATATGATTTTCACCACAATATATATACGCGTACAATATATCCCCATATTGTACAAAACACTGTAAAATAACCTTATACCATTCAAACTATTTATGATTTAGTCTTGGTCGTCCAATAAGCAAACATGTGTCCTTTTCAAAAAGAAGTGAAAAAGAAAAGGTTTAGAGTCTCTGATTGAGTTTCTGACTGGTTGCATTCAACACACGTTTTCAGTCAAAATACAAATGTACGTTGGCAGGGTCCATAGCTTTAAACATTGCTGTATAAACATGAAGATGTAATAATAATTAAAACAAAATAATAGCATATATAGTATAACAATATATAAATCACTTAAATTAAAGTTTGATGAAACTCTGCAATTCTGCAGGTATCACGGTTCTAGGTTTATTCTGCATATTCATTTGTTGATGTTTTTGTTATCGGTATGATAAATTGTTGATTTTTACATGTAGAGCGAACCTGGAATCATCCTTCCTGTTGGCGTCAAATAACCTATAATGTATTGGTATGCCGTTAAAACCCATTCATTCATACATTCATGATGATCGCTTTGCTAATTATGTATTGGTTTCAACTATACTTATGCTTTTCACTTGTGAACTGAGTATTGGCTAAATATAAAATGTTTAATTGAATTGTTGTTTCAGAAGAAATCTTGATTTCTGTATTCAATAAATTTTCTGTTTTATGTGTAAATCATATTGAAAATATTTATGTAGTATAATAAAAATAGGTATTTTTCGTAAAACATATTTTTTATACCGTATTCGAAAGCAGGGTTTCTTAGCCAATAAAAAATGATAACCACCGATTTATTATTTGTTTTCACAAAAAAATTAAAACAAATGACTTTCAGGAATACAAACGTCACATATAATCACTTCTAATTAATGCTTATGATTTTAAGGATAACTCATATTGGTGGTTTACGATTTGGTCCACCTCTGGTAAACGAGATATGTCAAGGTGGACGGTAGGCGAACACAAACCCCGTGGACATACACATGATCAGACGGCAATGAAATGGTACGTCGATTCCTGTTGGAAGTTGGCATACAGTCATGACGCTAACGGAAACCAACTGAAAGGATCTCTCTCGGATTTAGTGAAAGCTGTGGAAAATGGACATAAAGTTAAAATGGTGTATGATGGTGAGTCAATAGAGGCTTCGTTTGTACAGGTCAGAAATGGTCACGTAAATGGGCAATTTTTGAATTCCGTTTCGAAAAAAAGCTTAAGTGAGTTCAAGGAGAATGCATATTGGTACTGGCGAGTCGCGAGCACTTCTGGGTCTGTGAAGACTGTAAGATACTTGGTGGGCACTGATACATACGTACCGGGAAGTACGAGTTCTAATACAACTATATCATGGTTCATCGATGACCGAAGTTGGAAAAACGTACTTACCGTCTCAAAAAGCGGGTCAATTATATCAGGTTCCAAACAAGTCTTGGAATACGCTATACGAAATGGTGCTGACGTCAGATACAAGCTACAGTTCTCGGGTCTTGGGAAAGGAGATGCGTCTGTCATTGATGCCGACAATCTAGCTATCAATTCCGACGGCAGCATTGGAGCTATGAATGTTCGATCGGTGAGCGTATCAACGGACGGTGCCAACGAGTTAAAATTTCAACCCAACCCGTACTGGTGGTTTACCATTACCGATACAAATTGCAGAGTAGATATGAGCAGGTGGACGGTCGGGAAGCATAAAGACAGAGGACACACAAATGACAAGGCTGCTGTGGTGTGGTTTGTGTCTGAGTAGATACATGTATGAACTTGTGATGAGAAAAAAACTTCCAGTACATATATTATATTCATTATATTTCTGAATATTTTAGTTTAAAACAAGTATTTTATTTCGAAAACTTATATAACTTTACATCTCATGAACAGACTGAACAAAACAAGTCTGCTGTTTCCTTCTTTTGTTTGCATTCTGTACTTCCAAGCCACCATTCAATTAAATTGTATTCATTTTATTTCTGCATATTTTAGTTTATAATATATTATTTCATTTCGATAACTTATATGATTTTACACATCATGAACACGATCAATAAAACAATGTGTGCTATTTTCTTTTCGTGTTTCTTCCAGGCGATCCTTATATCAGACATTATGTGACGCAGTCTCCCAGTACCTTCATGTCGTGTTGTATTTATTTCTGATTCCTTTAGGTTACGGAGCTCGTTTTGTGTTGTTCGAGAATAGAATGCCGCATAGGCGTGAGAGGTGTTGCATACTTCGTTACCTCTCATGGTTGACTGATAGAGGCAGTTTATTTTATCGAGGGCTACTGAGGACCAGTTAGCATCACTGTTTTCTGGGATATTAACGGGTTAACCAGTAACCATCTCATTTCCGCTTGTAACTGATAAGTTTTCCACAGGAATCATGGTGAACATACTGGACTATTTCAGACATTTCCCAAGAGTTATCCGATAATTGCCCCTGCTGAGTTTGATGATACTGGCGATGAATCCAATTACTTCCCTAAGACCGGGATAAAACATACAGGTATCGTTCCGCTCCGACACTAAAATTAAGTAGGCGTGACGTGTTATATATGCCCTCGGGTACAATTTGACAGGACCTTATATATGTCCTTGTTTTGATAAGGACGTTTTGGTGATTTTGATGTGTAGTCTAAAAAAAGAAATTATTGAATTTGACTTAAAAGCTAAAATCATTTGATTAAATTTAATGTGTAAAATATAACATAGATTAATGATTTTAAGTATAAATTTCAATATAATTTGATATAGTTTATTTTATTGTCAATCAACAGATAAAGATTGATTATTTTGTGTTACTATAAATAAATAAAATTATTACGGTTGATTAGACAGATGACAATGAGACATAATGTCGTAAATCAACCATCACAGAAACTTTATTTTTAAACTTATTTATTTTTCTTCGATTGTGAAACAAGTTCTTACAACTTAGGCAAATCACGTTTGAAGTCTTCATTGGTATGACCAGTACTAAGCATATGCGGAAAAGCTGTCTTGCTCAAGGACACCACACAAAGCCGTAGCGGAGGATCGAATCCACGACCCTCCGATCATGGTTCAGTGCTCTATCACTGGACCACGCGCTCCACTAATAAAAAAAACTGGTGCCGGGCGGGGATTCGAACTCACGATAGTCAGGTTATTACGGTTATATAATTTTTTTGTTTGAAACGGACATCTGTATATTAGCGCATATGTTTTCAATAAAGCCTAAAAGGGTAGTTTACCATAATTCTTTTTTAACACTTAAACTTCTTTTAAGAACCACGTGTTATAATGAGTTATGGAATATCCGGTCCCATGTAAATCCTGCCCCGTTATTAATCCAGCCCCTGGATGAAACGTTCTTGGAATATCCGGCCCCACATTAATTTTAAAAATAATATTATTTATTATTTTGGTATTTCTAATGAAATATTGGAAAGTTATTAGATAGTTTGAAACGCACATATTAATTACTGCGGGATTGTTATTGAAATATTACTCATAACGGGAATTATATAGTGCATACAATAACCAATGACTGTTAATGAAAAGGAGCTATTTTTGGGAATTAAACATGTATGATTTATAATTCAATTTAATATTTTTTTAATTAATATAATCATAAACAATGAATTTCATTATATACATCTCTCTCCCTCGTTCTATCTCTCAAGACGATACTTTTAAAAAAATAAATACAGGAAAAAATCAACACAAAAACTATATTAAAATTAATAAATATATATTTATATATCTCTCTCCCCCTCTGTCTGTCTGTCTGTCTGTCTGTCTGTCTGTCTGTCTGTCTGTCTGTCTGTCTGTCTGTCTGTCTGTCTGTCTGTCTGTCTGTCTGTCTGTCTGTCTGTCTGTCTGTCTGTCTGTCTGTCTGTCTGTCTGTCTGTCTGTCTGTCTGTCTGTCTGTCTGTCTGTCTGTCTGTCTGTCTGTCTGTCTGTCTGTCTGTCTGTCTGTCTGTCTGTCTGTCTGTCTGTCTGTCTGTCTGTCCGTCCGTCCGTCCGTCCGTCCGTCCGTCCGTCCGTCCGTCCGTCCGTCCGTCCGTCCGTCCGTCCGTCCGTCCGTCCGTCCGTCCGTCCGTCCGTCCGTCTGTCTGTCTGTCTCTCTCTGTGATATCGGTTATAAGTTTGTCATTAATCATTACAATTTATTGAAAGAAGACAAGAAAAAAATGGATCGCCTATTATCAGGAAACAGTAACATGGTAGTATGCAATTAATTTTAGTGAATAGCAACGTCAACATCTTAACGGTATCAAATATTCCTGATATAAAGGATTTTGCGTTCATTCAATATAATTGTATTGTAATTGGAAATAATGTCACCACTGTATCCTGTTGATATCTATTGAGTGTGTCATCTTGAGTTAGGTTGGTTTGTAAAATAGCATGTATTTATGCAAACCTTTAAATGCGTCTTTAGTTTTGAAAGATATTTTTAAATGATTGAAGTGCATTCTATTTTGTATATTTGTGGTAATCTGAGACAAAATTTTCAATCGTATTTGAATTTCGTCTTTCTGTCAATATGATAGAAAAAATATCGGGTATTTTTCCATATCGGGTAGTATCATAATAGCTCTCTGTTCAATAGACATTTAGTTCAATGTTCAGCAGATAGTCGTGTGATTTGGGTATGTAATGTTAACGATTCAAAATGCCATGAGACACAACTTAACCTTACCATGCACATATTTGTAGTGTGTGCATGGTCATACGTTATTCAATAAGTGTTGTACGTTAGTTTAAACAATATTTTATTCACATAAGTACATATATTTAGCATACATTTAACAATAAAGTCATACGTTTAACGAATTAGAAAGGATACAGAAAAAAGCTTTAGAAGCTTGTGTAAATCTGCTTCCATAACAGTTATTTTACATTTCTTATAAACTTTATCATATTGTTCCGAAATAATTTCAATTTGGCCAAATGTGCAAAAATTGGTTAAAGAAATAATGGTTTATTCAGAATATTTCAAAAACTAAAAAAGAGAGTATTGGTTGAAGAGAAGGAAAGAAAGAAAGAGACTCCACTGATTTTATTTTCTTTATCGGTTCATTCCGATACAGGGGATAGGTATTTTCCAAGTTACTGTTTATCAATCCAATCCATTCATTAACCATTGTTTCTTACTATCCAAGATCAAATAGAGGCGTGTTGTTATAATTAAGTAGGTAAAAAAACATAACAAGTCATTATCTATTTAACTGTGTGCGATATTCAAAACGTTTGGTCTTTATAATATAATTTTGAACTGTCATGAAAATCGAGTTGTTGTCAGTTAATGTAAGATTTTCATTACCATACAGAAGATCATTCAATGAAGGATCATGAGGATAAGCTAATTTTATTTCAGTCATCATTCTTTGTCTATATTGGTGAAATAGTCTGCAAGTGTTGTACGTTGAAAAACTAATTCAAAATGTGATGTTAATAACTAGCTATTTGATAAGATGAGATGATCGTGGACACAAAGAACAGAATAAATTATATTTGATACGAGTATTTTAAAGGTGTGCAGTATAGATAGTGTATCTACACTTCGTATTTAAAGTTTGTATGCAATATCTCGTGATGAAAATGTAGTTTTATGTTAAAATGATGTGTGTTTTTGTCAAAGTCAAATATATTACTATATTCATTATCAACGTAGATTGATACAACTATTTTTTATTTACACATGCATAATTAAAAAAATATTGATCTGCCATCATCTATAGTATGTTGAAAATGGTGGATATTTATTCCCTGGATAAATACCAACATATATGTTAAACAAAATTAATCACGTTGTTACGTTTGTGTAGCTTGTTATTAATAAAAGTAGATGTTGTTGTTTTTGTTGTATAAATCTTACAAAATCAAAAGCAAATTGCTTTCCAATGTTACATTTCCACAGTTTCAATAATTGTGATGTATGAACAAACTGTTGATTTGTTTGTACAATGTGCGACACAAATTATCAAGTTTACCGTGTTTATGTGTATTTCATAAATATTTTAATGTAATCATATACATTTTATGTATGTATTGTTTATGATAAATAACCCTAATATGCTATAAAAATAAAAATGTGGGGCCAGATGGACCATGCTTAATGGGGCCGGATTCTCCAGGGGCCGGATTCTCCATAGGCGTTTTGGAATGAAGCCGGATTTTCCAGGTGCCATTATGATATCATAAGGTTATGTTGTTACAACAGGTTAATATTTTTCGCATACCACTTCAATATACGAGAGGATCTATTTTTGAAAAATTAAACTTAAAACTGCACGTAAGTTAAAAAAATATTAAGTTGTTTAAAGAATTATCGCCGATACATTTCATGAATAAAGCCATCGCATTATTGAGAAATACACAATTTTGAAAACCGCTAATATTTTCCCTCCTGTTCTATTATTTGTTTATAAAATTTGAATTTGTTATCAATTTTTCTGAATTTCTATGTTAAATCAAATAGTTAATTTTAAAAAAAATAACAAACAAACTTGTGTTGAAATATAATTACTCAACTACATCCTAGCAAATTATATTATTACCCCCAATAAATATTTTGCCTCCGGGCAGGGGTAGTCGTAAATTAATGTCATAAATAAACACTGGCTTATTCCATTGTTTGAGATTTGAAAAACAGACAGGCGGGGGAAAAGGGCTTTGTTTTTGTTGTTGTACATGACTATTAGATTTACAAATTACTTTACTGATCTTAGGAAAACGTTTAAGTTCAATATAGTGTAATATTTATAAGCATTTGATATTGGTTCATCATAACTAACTTGTTTTGAGTTAATTACACCAGAGACATAATACATCTTATTATGTCTCTGATTACATGATATCAATGCGATGACTATAAAACAAACATAAAAATACACAAAATGAAACATGATTGCAGTTAAAATATCTATTTCAGAACGGATAACTAAACTTAAAACTACACATAACTTGCAATATCATCGTGTGTATATAAACATGTCGGAACTGACCAACATCTGCCGGCTGATATAGCGACATACATGCTGTATTTAATTGGGTACAGTGATATGCTGTATTGGGTACAATAGTACGCTCTATTGAACATACAGAAAATAAATCAGAATTACATTTTGTCTCATTTTCAAATCAAAATGGAAGCAAGATGCAATTATTATATTTTCTATGTCTAAATATCATCGTAAAGAGAATTTCATTTGCAATAAATGTATACGTTGTAATAGGTTAGCAAAAAAATACAACTAAGGTTTATAAGACATTAAAAGTGGCCGAACTCCTGTTTTGAGTAATTTTTATATAGAACATATAAGGAGCATATATGCTGTTATAAAATTAAAAAAGGAAGCAAGAAGACATAAACTTATTTTAATTTTTATCTTATCATAATAAAGGTTACATTTTTAACTTAATGGCTAGGCGTTGTATTAGGTCGGCAATTTAATAATGAAAAAGTTATAACGATAAAATTAAATTTCTCCTATATGTTTCTATGTAAACCAAATATCACGGTTTAGCCAGGTAAGTAATAAAAACCGCCGATATCAAGGGGGATAACTGCTCTCGATAAGCCAGTGGGATGTCTGAAATAGTTCCACATGAGACAAATGGTAACGAGACGCAATGCAGTATGTCAGTCATCACGGAAATTGTTGCCGGGGGTGGGGGGGGGGATTCATATTCACGACCCCTGTATTTATAGTCGGGTCCGGCGCCACTCATTTTTATCGAAAAAACGTTGAAGGAAATCCACCTACAATTGATTTAATGCTAGAATTGTGCGTCAAAAATGTGAATTACACAAATGTCGCCATACGCCGACAATATATGTATTTAATGTCGTCTTAACCAAATAATATATGTATATCATGTCGTCCTACTAGGACAATGTATGTATATAACGTTGTTTTACCAGACAATATATGAATATAATGTCGTTTTATCCGACAATATATGTATGTCGTGTTGTGTTACCCGACAATGAATGTATATCATGTTGTCCTACCCGACAATATATATATATATATATATATATCATGTTGTCTTACCCGGCAATGTATGTATATCATGTCGTCCTACCCGACAATGTATGTATATCATGTTGTCTTACCTGACACTGTATGTATAAAATGTTGTCTTACCCGACACTATATGTATATTTTATTGTCTAACCCGACAATATATGTATATCATGTCGTCTTACTCGACACGTTGTGTATATCATCTCGTCTTACCCGACAATATATGCATATTATGTCGTCTTACCGGGACAATGTATGTATATAATGTCGTCTTACCGGACAATGTATGTATAAAATGTTGTTTTACCGACACATTATGTATATCATGTAGTCTTACCGGGACAATGTATGTATATAATGTTGTCTTGCCGGACATTATATGTATATCATGTCGTCTTACCCGACGTTATATGTATATCATGTCGTCTTACCCGACAATGTAATGCACGTAACGTCCTATTCCGACTGTACTTGTACATGGTGTCGCATTACAATAATTGTTTGAGCGTTTTTGTATATTTGTGATTAAATACACATTGTTGTATATATAAAACATTGAAAACTTTTATCGTTTGTTATAACGATATCGTTTTCTTTCCCATTCAATTAGGAGTTTATAAAATAATGAACGTTTAACATAAATAATAGTAAGCAGATTATTACCACACTGCAAACGACATCGACTTTGTTAGGAAAGCAAAGGAAGAATACTTTCGACTGGTTACATGTAAATAAAAATCAACTCAAGTTACTGATCGGCTCTTATAATCGAATAACCGAACTTGGTACATGAATGTATTATCACAATTTTATATCCCTGAATCACTTCACCAAACCCAACATAAACATGAAACACATTTAAAATTTTATTTCTATTCTGTTCTGTTTCACAGATATCGTTTATAAGTCTCACTACACAGTTACGCCCCTTTTTACCACTGTAACATGATTCTTACGCTTAAAAAAATGTTATTTGGTCTTAAAATATTTTCAGAATGGTTCATAATAAATCCATGTATTTATGAGCATTTAAGGCCCTTTTTAAAAAGATTCAAGAGTGTCACTGTACTCTCTATAAAACAAGCTTGTCAACCTACCAGTTATTGTGCATTTTATGTGGGAATACCTTCCTGCTATAAAAAAAGTACTTAAACAAATCTATTTACTGTTTCTCTATTGTTTATACATTTGTTATATTTATAGTTGTATTGGTACATTATACTCTGGGTTCAGTAAAATTTTGGAAATCCAGCTATCTGATACACCCGAACCTTGGTCGGACTCGTATATTAATGGAACTTGACAGTCCGGTGGTCTCTAAATTCGAAAACTTAATCTGAAAGGGCTTAAATGGGATTTTGTATTTTTGCTAAAGATACAGATGTAAGTCATAATGTCCGGATATAAACATTGTTCAAATATATTCAGAAAAAGTTTAAAATGTAGCTAAGTATTGGTTATAATATTGACCACTTTACTTTCGAAGTTCAAAAATGTACAAGGCTCTTGGAAATCTTACAAAGCAATTGATTTTGTACTGTTCTACACATACAGACATGTACTGCTGGAACACTGATCATATTGTCATTTTTCTTACAAAGTTTCGCATAATATCGTACACAAAATACGTGTTAAGTTCATATTACACGAAACAATATGCTACTATGCAGTTTAATAATTGTTTCTTTTAATACTTTATGACTTGTCCTGTTTAAGCAAACACGTTACAGATGCTAATAATTCAGACAAGCTATCATACAAATACATCTAGTCAGAGTTATTTTCCAACAGTAGAGACAACCGGTCATACAAATTAATATATTCCAGTTAGAGTTATTTCCCTTATATGACATCAAACATGAATGGTTAATCTTCCAAGATGTTTAATACACACCATTGGTATATAATTAGGTATAATTCCGTATGTAAGTGTGATTTAAATAAGCCCTTAAATGTAAGTAAATAAAAAATTGGAACTTCCACTATTTATTAAGAAATCGTCAACATGATAAGCGACAATGTTTAACTACAAACCAAATGACCACGAATTGAACGCGGCGATCGTGAATACCTTTTATTATGTATCACATATTGAGTGCAATGGATAAAACACAAAGGATACTGTTACCAGAAACTCTCCCTTCCCGCTCATGTTTGTGCGTTCATGAGTACTAGTCTTGTAGTGTGACGCCGTGTGATTGGTGATGACATATGTTGATTCCTCTGGTGTTTACGTAACCAGTAACGCCACCTGCGAGTCATACTTCAATGTTGGCAGCGCGTCTTTGAATCTGCGTATAAAGAAGTCTTATATACCTTTTCCGTGGTACCTTATTTGGCAGGTCAGGAACGGTAGTGAATTGTTTGAACTTTATCATGGAAGTCTCTAATTCTGATCTCATTAGTTTTTCTATTGTTGTCTGTTATCCAGAGTTCTAATATTTCAATCACCGTTTAGTCCATTATGACTTTTAGTCCTGTTTCTGGGACAGATCCGTACATGTGACAGTGGGGGCATGGTTTACATAAATAATGACCCAAGATTCCTGGTATCGGAGTGGGGATCGTCTTGTCCATTCTGGCACCAGGTTACACAATTTCGCAATATTTGTTTAGATCACTGATGATAAAAGGGAGATTGTTATAGCTAGCGGAGCGAGCTGATATGGTATCATCATGTTGAAAAGAATTCAAAATACTAACAGAATGAAAAACATTGGTTCCGGAAACCGCTTTATGGCGAGCCGAACTACGGTTATTTGAATACTGGTGTCGTAAAAAAAATACTGCCCTTTATAAAAACAATCAATATGAACATTAATCTACTGGAAAACTACGCTAAAAACGCCTTGGTAATCTCTATTTGTAGCATACCGGTAACCTGTCTATTGACGGGAATTGGCAGAATTTACCGAGTGTATTTGATACTTATATATGTTGTTTATTTTTCAAAGTTGTTCCATAATTTAAAAGTGTTTAAATAATTAAATTGTGCAAGTCTTATCGACCCGTTCTACAATAAATTACTGACTTATGTAAAACAGTTCAAACCGTTAGCACTATGCTATCGAAACAGAAAGTAGTACAACACACTTTATATTGATATATAGTTTATTTTATAGTTTATGTAACATATAAAAATGCTATCATACTACAAACACTCCTAATACGGAAGATTCCATCTAAAAATAAAATGACGTAGTTTCAAAATAGCTGATTCGGTTTATACGTGTAATCTTTTGTCTGCTTTATTTTTTTACAAACGGAGAGCTGTCAAAACACGATTGAGGCAGTATGGAATTGAAAATAGCAACAATTCCACCAGTATCACTTCAAAAATACAAAAGTTATCAATTTATCAACAACTGAAGCAAATTCAAACTGAAAACAGACTGACAACAGACATTGAATTACAAAACAAACAACAGGACTTAGAGCCTAATATTACAGGAATAAACAGATAAATGTAGCATAAATGCTGCAAATAAGGTCAGAACGTCCTTAAAACTGAACAAGTTGCCGTGCTCATACCTACTCACTCAAAAATTGCACTAACCCAAACTTTTTTATTGACATTTAACGTTTTTAAAATTATTTTCATGATTTCTGGCCATTTTTTTAGAGAATGACTATACAAAATCATCCCCTACTCACGCACACATAAAAATTTAGCTACCTACCAACCAACATGAAAAATACTGGCTCAGAGCACAGCAAACAAATATTCTTTTTAAGGATGGCCTAACTACAATTAGATGAGACAGAGACATTATAAAAACAAAAATCAATAAAAGGGATTGGGAAAGGAGGGTGGGGGGGGGGGGGGGGGGGGGGGGGCGGGAGTGAATATCACTTATTCGATTTATAAAGCAATAAAAAGCAGAAACGTCCTTGCTGCTATGATAAAAATGGTTCAGTCCCCAAAATAAATTGTTTGATAACAAGAATTAACCAATATATATACATATATATATATATATATATATATATATATATATATATATATATACATCCTTGGGAGAAATCATTGTTCAGATTCCTATCAAACAGTTCACGGATATCAATTATTGGAATAAGTGATATCACTAATTCGTTTCAAATAAGTGATAGCACATATTCAAATAGGTGATATCACCTAATCGAATAAGTGATATCACCTATTGGGATAAGTGCTATATCACTTATTATGGTTAAATAGTAAAACTGCACCACATACAATTCCAATGTTCATTACTGATTTTAAAACTTATGTTGTATATCTTGCCAATACTCATTTTTATTCACAAATACTTTTAACTAAAAATAAGAACATCATTAAATCTTATTAAAATCATGCATTTGCGCTCGCCTAATATGTTTTACCTATTTCATTTTAGCAGATATTACAACGTCACTAAATAGGAGAATGTAGGTAAACGATGCGCCAAAGGCACAATGGCAAGATGTCCAGAACAAACTTAAAACTGCCAAGTCTCTTATTGGGCAGTATGAACTTACGAAGCAGCTCAAACACCATTCCCGATCACAAAAGTGTCTCGTATAAAAACAATATGTGATCAGGATGAGAAAACTGATGGAGCAGAGGAAGACTCTTGTCATCAAACGACATCAGCTTAACTTTCATGGATTTTATCGTAAACTTACATTTTATTCACCAACCTCTCAATATTCGAACACATATAACGGGATTGTTTTTAAGTTTGTAAACAATTATGTTTTTACAATGCCTTTTATGAGATGAGATCGTATATTTAGACAGTAAGTTCAATTTGTCGAATTATTTCCATGTACGTACTCTACGAGGGTTAATCGTATAATGTTTAGTCAAATCCGCTGCCATAGAAACTTTAGCTGCAAATCCACAACGGTTATTCAATATCGGCATAATTTACGAAAGCTACATTTACCCCCAAAAAGGGTTAATTTACAGGTGTCATTAAGGAGTGGCTGCGGCCGATTAGCTCATTCGGTTACGCTTCTGACTATTAATCAAGGGGTCGAGTTCGAATCCCCTCCCGGCAACAGCCTCCGTGATGATTGATATACGACATTGTGTTTCATTATTATTCGTTTCTTATCGCTTATTCAAGTGGTAAAGTAATCAGTTACTTGCGGAGATGTGGTGTGCTCGAGTACTGCTTAACCTTTCAGGATCCCAGGAAACAGTTGTTAGATTAATTGATCGTTGGTTAGACCTCGATGGCATAAAATGACGCTAAATATTCAATCAATCGTGATTTACCTGTGAATTTTCACGTCTGAAGGTAGCTTCATCACTCTTAACGTATATAACATTTCTCTGAAATCGTATAACATTTTCTTCACCTTAATTACCTAGGTAAGCGGTTCGTTATCAAAAGCTCTGCATGTATTAAAAAACTAATATGAATTGCTGATAATCTGTACGTTGGCATGTTTAAACAGAAGTGTTCATGATTGTGTTTGACATATGGTTCATAGTTTTGATGGTCGTATATCCACGTCCTTGTACCATTGCTTACCACTAGCGAATTATACGTTTTCATCTTAGCCAGGCTTTATGCCAAAGGCATAGCCCAGCTTATGTATTTTTTATCAAGTTTGCAATGTTGATCACCGCCAAAATGATCGTACGCGACATGGACTACTTTTTATTCCTGGAACTTCATTTCTTCACGTGTTTTACATATGCAAGCAGTAACAAACAGTCAACTATACTGTGAACATTGTATTATGTCAGTAAAGAAACAACACAAAATAAACCAATTTCTTCAATGATATCAATCAAATTATGATGGCGTACGATTATTCATTACAACACGACTATTATTACTTTCAATTACTTTGATTAGGTAAAGTGTCCAATAGAGAAAATGTTTGTTCTTATATTAACAGAACCATTACATATAATCAACCACCTTACGCGAATCATAATAATAAAAAATATATATAATTATTAATCGATCGATCTACTGTAGTTACTGTACTGAAAATAAAAATATGTAATCGGGAATATCAAGAAAATACTGAAGTCGATTTATAAACCATAATTATAACCATCATAGTTCACGATAAATATTTTCTTTTGAAATATGTCTCGTGTTACTATTATGTCTATTTCATTTTGTACTTTCCCTAAACCCTAAACGTTCCTTTTCAAACCCAAACTATTGAAGCACCGTCAAGAACGGTTCTGTAAGTCTCACACCACTATTACATTTCCCAAAGGACTTCATTGTAACATTTATGTCTATAACACCGTGGACAAACAATATATGCAGCATGTGTCTGGGCTCAAATTCTTCACTGGTTTAGGATATGCAATTATAAAGAGAAAACTCATACATTTACCAGCATTTTTTTGTAAAATTCAACAGTTTTGTGATATCAATTTCCAGAGTAATAATATGTCAACTATTCGCCCACGATGCGGTTCGAGCCAATAACTTTGAAATGACACAGAAATCTGATATCAGCATAAAATTGTCAGTGGTGATTTCTAAAATACTGACTATTTAACACATCACAGGAAAAAATAAATCACTGCAGTACAAAGCCCTGAAAAAAGAACAAGAGAACTATAGTTTTATTTCTTCCTCCTTCATCTGTGCGGAGTACTCAAGGGAGATAATAGTGGTGTGTGTCCTTAAAATAAGATATTATATTTGATTGAGTGTTATGCGTTTTATTTGACATTACGATTTTGTCATTATTTTCGAAAGTTTGGAGCTGATTTAGTTATGTTATCTATATGCTGATGTGATTTTCCATCACTGCTAAATATAGTTCCCAATATCTTGGATTATTATTCGTTTTCGGAAAGTAAAGAAACACGGCTTCAGTTTCAGGTTTGAATTAACAAGTCATCTGTTTGACGAACTGTTTAAAATACACTGTAAATCATCATCATAACGAGCATGATATATTACGAGCATGATTCGCCATTGAATTCGTGCTCGAGTGATTTGGTTGTAGATATCAAGTAACGGATAAACTTATAAACAAAACCAAAATCTTTTTACAGTTATCAAAGTCCTATCACGATATACTGTCAACAGTAATGTTGATTACAAATATACAAGTCTTACTAATTAAGTAGTATACCCAGTTAGTGACAAACTAAACAAATCGTTCATGCATGCAATTCTTATTCTCAGTTATAGATGTTCCGTGTATTTTGGTTTCTGGTTTAGATATTCCGTTTTTTGTCTTCGTTTCCATTTCGTTATCTTAAGCTGCTAAAATAACTTTCGTTTAATGACTCGCCTGATGAGACGCTCTGTTCTGTTTTCTTTCTAAGTCTTAATTCCACTAGTGTATCCAATCTCCTGTGACAAATCACGTGCTACAAGACGACATTAATTTGCATTTAGACAGCATGGGGATTCTTGAAGCTTTATATGGATCCGAATCAATTTCCGAATCTTCAGTTGACACAATAAGTGTTTCATCCACTTCTGTGGGTAACATTTTAACTACTAGTTTTGGTCTAACGGCTTGCTATTGATATGTATGTGAAATCATGTGCTAGTGTTTCGAAATAATTACTTATGCTGAATGTTTAATTTCATACAAGGTTTACTGTGTCACAGAACCATAATACATAAGAGACTGTAATATTTAAATGAAGTTTAAAATTGTACTGAGCAATTCGTGACAGTAATTCAAAACTCTCTCTCTCTCTCTCTCTCTCTCTCTCTCTCTCTCTCTCTCTCTCTCTCTCTCTCTCTCTCTCTCTCTCTCTCTCTCTCTCTCTCTCTCTCTCTCTCTCTTTATCTTTATCTCTCTCTTTATCTCTCTCCCTCTTTCTCTCTCTCTTCTCGTCTAATCACTCACGTCTAACTCTCTCTCTCTCTCTCTCTCTCTCTCTCTCTCTCTCTCTCTCTCTCTCTCTCTGATATATTCTCTTCTCTTCTAGTCTCTTTCGTCTAACACACACTCTCTCTTTATCCCTCTCTATCTCTCTTTCTCTCAATTTATCCTTCTCTCGCGCCTTACCATATCTGTTCTTCTAATCTCTCTCTCTATGTGTGTGTGTCTCTCTCTCTCTCTCTCTCTCTCTCTCTCTCTCTCTCTCTCTCTCTCTCTCTCTCCCTGCCATCTCTTCTCTTTTAATCTATCTTGCCTCCCTCTCTTTCTGTGTCGCTGTCTCTATTATCATTTTTCCTTAATTGCTGGTTCTAATCCCTCTCTCGTTCCTTGCAATATTCGTTCTTCTAGTATTTCTCTCTCTCTCTCTCTCTCTCTCTCTCTCTCTCTCTCTCTCTCTCTCTCTCTCTCTCTCTCTCTCTCTCTCTCTTTCTCTAATTATATATTATCATTGTTTCAATAATTGCTGGTTCCCACCTTAAAAAAGGCTAAGCAGCCTTGATTATTGAAATTCTCCCTACTAATGTATTTCAAACTAATTATTTAGAAAACAAATAATTCTGATTAAACACAATGAACTATTTCAAATATCACGAACATTCTACTTCATCTCTACTTTCAACGTGACAAAAACAAACTTGTGTTTCTGTAATGAGAGTGTAAGATGATTAAGTTTGCGTTCGTTTCTAATGTAAATTTGTTTCCTATGAAGAATATCCTGTTAAACAATTATGTTTTAAATTGGCATTAATCTGTTTCAAGTCAATATTGGATTATTGAGACGTTCTGGGAGTTGCATGGGAAAAAACCCATTACACATCACAAGAATGAATATAACTTCTCTCTCTCTCTCTCTCCCTCCCTCCCTCCCTCCCTCCCTCCCTCTCTCTCTCTCTCTCTTTCTCTCTCTGTCTCTCTCTCTCTCTCTCTCTCTGTCTCTCTCTCGCCATCTGCCATAAATCGGCTCTTGGAGATATGTTTTTCATACAAATATTTGGTTACACTTTCTTTAATTACATTAAACAAACGACAGTTGTGCACGACAGTATATAGTACTATACTATGCTATACTTCACGACACTACGCCACGCAACGCAACGCAACGCAACGCAACGCAACGCAACGCAACGCTACGCAACGCAACGCAACGTAACGCAAAGTAAAGCAACGTAACGCAACGCAATGCAACGCAACACGCAACGCAACGCGACGCTAAATAATACAACGCCGAGACGCTATACTAAACAACGTATTGCAACGCAACGCTACAGGACACTGCGCCACGCTACACTATACTACACTACACTCCACACTGCGCTGTGCTACACTCCACCGCACTACGCTACACTACGCAATGCTAAACTACACTGCTCCATGCTACACTGCAATACGCTGCACCACATTACCCTATACTACTACACTATAATATCACTTAAATGTTCTTGCTAAGTATTTAATTACTATATTATATTTTGATTAAAAGCATATACATTTCGATAAAATCAAATCAAATATTATTCGTCGTTAAATTAAAGCATTGCTATTTGTTTCAATCTCTATCATCCTATGTGCAACAAGACATTGACATTTGTATCAAAACGGCTCTTGGAGATTCGTTGTTTTTCTTCCATTCTAAAACTTCGGTTTATTCACGTTTTGAATCTCTTGTGACAAATGGTGCTCTGAACGACAGCTTCAATTTGCATTTAGACAACACGGAGATGGGGGTGACTTAACGCAGCTCTGTATTGAATTCATTGTTACAATTAACCGTGTAATTATGCTTGCAATGTATTCGTTATGTTTCAAAAGCACAAGTTTTTTTTTATATATTATTCTGGCTGTTGTGTGTGCTTATTTTCTTCATTCTCAAGGTGTAACATACCTATTGTAAACAGTAAGACTTAATGCTTTCGCATAATATCGGTGGTCAATAATCTTTGTTTCAGACTATTTTAACATAACATTTGCATTACTTTATTTTGATGCTCAATTTCTTTATTTGATTGTTGTTATTTCATTGTATGCATAACATTAAATTAATGTATTAGTTGCATTTCAAAAGCATTGTCATATTTGAAATGTGAATATGAAGAAAATTCAGAAAAAGTTGCAATGTATTGTTAATGATTCGGAAGCTTTATATTTTTTTGTGTTTTTATTTTCAATCTCCAGGTATAGAACACTCATTGTAAACAGGAAGTGCTGCCGTGGTCATACTGTAGGGGATTACTAATCCCTGTTTCTCCTGATTTAAAAAAAATGCATTTTCATTATTTTAATGCTCACTTTTGTATTTGTATTTGGATCATTTTGAAAGCATTTTCATGGTTAAGTGGCAACTTTAAAGAAAGGAGTTGAGACCTGGAAATTGGGGAATATATACATTATTCTTAAAGTCTGCTGTCACTTTGTCAAAAGTTTACATACTGAACAGAAAACATATCTAGGATGGAACATGGCCCCAGTTGTTCTAATGATATTTAAGCAATACAAATGTCACCAAACATTTAAATGCAAGTTTCCCTTCTTTGATCAATGAAAATACTTAAAATATGTCTAATTCTCATATAAAAAAGTCAATGGTGGACGTACACCTCAATATAGATACTAATTAATTGTTTAATACATTTGTTTTAGTCAATTAACGGAACAACAGATGTCATAGTTATTAATACATGTATGTTACATCTAAGTTACTAGAGTGTTACCAGATTCTACGTCGTGTATATTCAATATTTATTTTTAATTATTTCTAACGTATCTTTGAAGCACTGTTCGAACATATAATTTACACGAGACTGGAATTACTGTTAATGGGTATGTATGCGTTCGTAAGTAAGGAACAACAAAAGACGTCATGAATGAAAATATTAGAGTGATGGATACTTGTCAATCATTCATGAGGTATGAACTAGCCTATACTGCAAAGGGATTTATGTTAACGGTGTACGTTGCATGTGCAAACTACCTGATAGAAGGATGCCTTAAGGACCAAACCGCACCAAATAAAGTGCATAACAGATTAGTTTAATTGGTTATAGCATATGCCCAAAAGCTCCAGCTTAAATGTCTTGTGAAAATGTTAAAAACATGTGTTTAAAAATGAATACAAAGTATATCATTATTATTCATCAATAAATTACGAATCAAATCCGTATGAATGATACAAATATATATGAAGATATAGTGTCTCATCGCAATCGAGCTAAAATAAATTAGTATAAACTAAACTAATGGCGATTTTGCGACTGACCGTTCTTGTTTTCACCTCTTCTGTATGTATTTATTGTACTTACAACTATGGTTATACATACATTAATTCTGGTTGTGTCTAATAAATGCCCCGTCTCATGTTGATTATTGTAACTATATGTATAGGCATTCTGGGCCCTAAATAGCACTGTCATTAAGTCCAAGGTTAATGGATTTGTATAGAAGTATAGAGATAGATGTAAGGAAACGTTGTGACTGTTGAGTTTAACTTATTGTTAGGTAGATAAGGAAAAAACGTTTTGAAGATATTGTATTACATTCATTTTCATTATTAATTATAAACTATTTTGACGTTTATTTTATAAAAAGTATAAATATTTTTTTGAAATTTAAACTGGTTTATATTTGTTATAATAATTATGTTGTGTGTCCTGAAAGGTAAAGTAATTTGATGCAATGTATACTGGTAGTTTATTGTATTGAAAACAAGCAGTATTTCAAAACGTAAACTTTATTATATCAGTATAATTAATGTATCATGTCCAATATATATTTGAATTATATTGTTATGAAGAATATTTCTAATAAAATGAAAATAATTATGTTTTGATAATATTGTAAATCACAGTAAATGAAATAACAGCAAGAAATACACGAATGTATCTATAACAGTATGATAAATGTTTTTGATTTTCTGAAGCACACAATGATTTCAATCAACTAGGTATACGTATATTCTAGAGGCGACATTTATAATACATGCTTGTTAGAACTATAATTACAAACAGTACAATATCTATGATTTATGATACAATGAGGCCATCATCTGTAGACAGGGAATTTCAAAACGAGTATTGCCTAAGTTTCCCTTTTGGTTACAAAAGTGATGAACTATAAATAAACAATTATATTATTATGGGTAGCGCAGCGGGTAGTGATGGAATAGAGCGTCCATCAATCATTCGAAAGGTCGTGGGTTCGATTCACTGTCAGGTAAAACCAAAGACTTGAATACTGGTGCTAGAAGTTCCCGTGGTCGGTCTTAAGCATTCAGAGGATAGTTCCATGTCTTGTCGGTCCGGTGTCAGTATTATGTGATTGGGTAAGATGGCATACTATGTGTCTGCTGCAAGCTACTTCAGTGTGGTAGCGCTCAGAATAATGTCTCAATTAGACACTGTCGCGAAACGACTGAAATGGTGTTGAAAGCGACGCTAAACACCAAACATAACACCATAGGGTGTCCTACTATGTGTCTGCTGCAAGTTACTTCTGTGTGGTAGCGCTCAGAATAATGTCTCAATTAGACACTCTCACGAACGACTAAAATAGTGTTGAAAGCGGCGCTAAACACCAAACATAACAACATAAACATACCATTATGGGTTGTTTATAATATTAACTCTAAAGACTGCCAGTTCTTTCACAACGAAAGAGGCTTACAAAAATATCTTCTTTATGTCAGTGTCAAATATTTTGACGGTTTTTTATTATGAGAAACAAAATCTTTAGGAGGTTAATATTAAATTTAGTAACACAGATGGACGTTTGTCTATTTAAAAAAAAAATTGAAATTTAGAAAAGCAATTCGTTTAGAAGTATAATACTCTGCAATATAATCATAGCAAAAGCAGTACGTATTTTACAACAATTATTGCAGTTTTGTTGGACTTTGTATTACGTGTTTTATTTTTATTTATAAGTTTACGAAACTTTCGACATATATCGTGTAAATGTAAATGCAATTACAACCTCCAAAAGTACAAACGGACGGACAAATTACTATCTTAACTTAAAGTTTTTTATGACTTTGTGTTAGCAAAACACCAATTATAGCGATGCTTTCTATTTGTACAATAACTTTTGAATTATTAAATCTCTTTTTCGTCGAACCTTGAGATTATGACACTTTCTTCTCAACAGTGACGTAAACACCGGATATGACGTACTGTATGACTTGAGATGACACGTGATTGACGTTTCTTTAAGACAACTATCATAAAATTCCACTACATTACATTGTTCTGTGGGGTTGGTCGTCATTTTCAAAAATGATTGAACGGTACAGTTTATGATACCGTCTGTGCAGCACGAGGACTCGTGACCTGAAAGAAACGAAGTGACTTCGGTAATTTTGATCAACATAGAATACTCTTTAGGCCTTAAATTTAAAATGAAGTTTATCAGTAACTTTTTTTTAAAATTTGAAGGCACGACTGTAAAATACATTGCAATTATATGTCTATCGTTCACAGTTATTAATTATTATTAAAAATAACAGTTACGAGACGGAAAATTTATTAGATTCATTAACAAAATTAATTATGAGCTTCGAATAAAAAGTTGCATTTATTTAACAGAATAAATACCTAAATAACCCACACACGATACTCGTTAAGAGCTTTCAGAAGAAAGAAAACATGAAATGTACATACTTATTTATTTTCTCATTATGTTTGATAAACTTTTCTAACCAGTTATTATATAAAATATGAAATCCAAATTTGAAGATGTATATTTGACAATTCAACAGGTGTATCTGCAAATCTATAGTTGTATCTACTAACACAAAGTGTATAATGTCCAATTAAATGTGTTTACACATGCCTGAAAACAACGCTGGTTTATGCAAGAACACCTACAATAATTATCAAACAGTTGATAATAATAAAATTACTAGAATCCGAATAGAATGATCAATCGACTTACGTTTCGCATGATTATGCCGTGTGTGTGCGGGTAATGGAAGAGTTACGTTTCCTTGGCAACCATATGATTTGTAAATGACGGCGTTCAATTCCTCCAACATTGACAGTCCAGTGACAAACTCCTTTCGTCCTTTTTTGCGGAGTGAATCCAAGATGCATTGATTAAAACCCTGTAAGAAAGATGAATATTGGAAGGGGAACATCATGACAATTGTATTATTTTACAAATTAAATAACTATTTATGGTATTAATTTTCTATTGTTATGCTTGGAAATTAAAACAAAATAATATTACGTCAGATTTCAGCGTAAATGCTGTCGTTAAAAATCTATTTTAAATTTCTAATTTCTTTGAGCATATTCTTAGGAAACAATTCCAAATTGCCAAATGCATCTTTTTTTACTGATGCGATTCATTTAAAGACGATTCAGAAAAGAAACCCCATCGTAATTCAAAATCCTCTAAAAAAGCTGATTCATGTGTATTGTAAGAGATGAAGTCTCAAACAAAATATCTAGTGCATTACTACGAGTGAAATATTTTTCTTTATTTTTTAAAAATAAAGTGTAATAGAAATTAATTTGATTTTGTTATTTTTACACGGCCAATCACGCTGCTGTTTTAATCCATACAACGATGTATAAAATCTTCAATATCAATGGTTGTTTTTAAATTCAGGATTTGGAGACCTCGCTGGCTTCTCACTTTTAAAATACAGATTTTCTTCATCCCATCCACTACTAACTGCCTTGTAAGTCCGATAGTACGGTCGACCAGTACCACAAGAGCACGTTTTGCTTAGCTTTGCGAGTGAGAGAGTGTGGTCGACCAATACCACAACTGAACGTATCGCTAAGCTTTGCAAGCGAGAGAGTATAGTCGACGAATACAAAAACTGCACGTTTTGCTTAGCGTTGCAAGCAGAAGAATGTGGTCGATCAATACCACAACTGCAGGTATTGCTTAGCTATGCAAGCATGAGAGTGTGGTCAAAAACCACAAGTGCACGTATTGTTTACGTATTCAAGCATAAGAGTGTGGTCAAACAATTCCACAACTGCACATATTGTTAACGTATGCAAGCATGAGAGTGTGGTCAAACAATACCACAACTGCACATATTGTTTACGTATGCAAGCATGAGAGTGCGGTCAAACAATACCACAAGTGCACGTATTGTTTAGGCATGCAAGCATGAGAGTGTGGTCAAACAATTCCACAACTGCACATATTGTTAACGTATGCAAGCATGAGAGTGTGGTCAAACAATACCACAACTGCACATATTGTTTACGTATGCAACCATGAGAGTGCGGTCAAACAATACCACAAGTGCACGTATGGTTTACGTATGCAAGCATGAGAGTGTGGTCAAACAATACCCAAGTGCACGTATTGTTTACGTATGCAAGCATGAGAGTCAAACAATACCACAAGTGCACGTATTGTTTACGTTTGCAAGCATGAGAGGGTGGTCAAACAATACCCAAGTGCACGTATTGTTAACGTATCCAAGCATGAGAGTGTGGTCAAACAATACCACAAGTGCACGTATTGTTTACGTATGCAAGCATGAGAGTGTGGTCAGACAAAACCACAACTGCACATATTGTTTACGTATGCAAGCATGAGAGTGTGGTCAAACAATACCAAAACTGCACATATTGTTTACGTATGCAAGCATAAGAGTGTGGTCAAACAATACCACAAGTGAACGTATTGTTTACGTATGCAAGCATGAGAGTGTGGTCAAACAATACCACAAGTGCACGTATTGTTTAAGTATGCAAGCATGGGATTGTGGTCAAACAATACCACAAGTGCACGTATTGTTTACGTATGCAAGCATGAAAGTGTGGTCGAACAATACCACAAGTGCACGTATTGCTTAGCGTTGCAAGCATGATATTGTGATCGACTACATTGCAAGTAGGAGAGTATGGACAGCAAATGTCTCAAGTGCACGTATGTATGCACTTGAAACGCCAATAGCAAAATCGCAACGAGGAGATTTATATAATATTCATTGCATTTTACTAATGAAAAAATAATATCATGATAAAACCAGTATTGTTTCATCGTGAGCCTCTTGGATGATACTATCAATATATATCGATACGCCACTACGACTGGTAGATGTTCCTTACTTTACCTGAACTCGGACACAAATCGATGTTTCGTTTTGCAGCGACTGTCTCACCAGTCTGTAAGAACATCTTAGTAACGGGACTGGATGGCATACAGGGTTCTTAGCTAGTGATTCTGCAAATACAAATATGTTTATATAATGGTGTACGATTACTGGTTAATCTCCTCATACAAATGCAGCAAGTTACATGGTTATGAACGATGTGTTTTTAAACAAATCCCATTCATACTCATTTGGGTTAAGGTCAACGAGGTCGAGATGTAACGCTGTATAATCGCTGCAAATGGCGAATATACCAGATACGGATACAATTGTGAATTTTTTATTTCTGATTGAATTTAAATAATGACATTTTCTGAAATTACGCCTAACGTATTGGTTCGTTTGATTATAGATTAAGATATAAAATTAATATAAAATTAATGTTGACTCATGTTGACGAAAAATCAAAGAATACAGAAGTTCAGTGGTGTAAAGTTGTCTACGTTTATGCAGTTATCCAAAAAAGAAATATGTTATCGCAAAAACCATGCTACGTATACATTTGTTCTTTGGTTATGTTACATTATCTATTTTCATGGCGTTAATATTTTTTTTTTTTTTTGGAATGGTGTTTAACGGCATTTTCAACATATTTCAGGTTACTTATGGCATATCCAGTTTTACTGGTGGAGGAAGACCTCTGAATGAATCTGAGTAGAGCCACCGGCCTTCCGTAAGTAACTGGGAACTTTCTCACATAAAGGTTTTGGAGCGAGCAGGACTCGAACATTCGACCTTAGCGGTGAAAGGTAAGTGATCTTTAGACGGTATTCAGCGATCGATATTGTTCCCAGGGCCGCCATTGTTTCTTAGACTAGCGAACTGTCTCTTATTCAACACTACATTGTATTTTCTTAGACAAACAGCGCCACGTGACCAGTGGATGGAGCGATAGTCATTCTTTCGTCAGGTCAATTATGTTTAAGAAACGAAATGTAAATTTGCATTTTGATTAAGGCTGATATTTAAAATATCAAAAGCGGAATGAGAGTTTGTCACACGCCTTAGTATTTGGAATTACCTGATAGCTTTTGTATTAAAGGGGTTTGAAATAGAACATAAGTATAGGGGGCGTATCAGTAAATCGTTGGCTATACGTACCCTCATCGTGATCTTCAAGGTTGTCTGTGAGTGTTTCATTATGTAACTCTGACGGATTGTCGAACGGAGAATGAAGTTGCGTCGGCCGAGGAGAAACTGGATGTTTTCTGAAAAAGTCAACGTTAATTATAAAAATGCACAACTCAACTTTCATAATTGGTCACCTGGGTTTATCAATATTTCGACTAAAGGAGATAATATTTCAACCTACAAACAAATGAATAAATGCATTGTGCATATCATGTTGACGAAATATGACCGATTTTGAAAGTTAAGTAGGGTAAAGTGTCTGATTTGTTTCAATGCAATTGTATGTATGCCAAATTAACGTCCAGCATTCCTTATAATAACTTAATCCATATTGCATATAACTTATTTATATAATAAAACAATTAGTGGAATGATATTTGTTTTAGATATCAATAATATGTTTAAATTATTGAGTTTAGAACTAATTGTTTGTATAAAAAAGAGCATACGATTAACTATTGGTGCATGGGCCCTCCATGAACGAGTGGTCTAACGCAACGTCTCAAGATCACTTACCTCTCACCGCCAAGGTCATAGGTTCGAGACCAGCTCGCTCCAAATAATTTATGTGATAAAAATTTGCCAGTTATTTGCGGGAGGACCTTGGTTCTACTCTGATCTTTCTCAGGTCTTTCTACATTGATTAAACTGGATTTGCCATATCTAATCCGAAATGTGTAGAAAATGTGAAAATTAAACCCAGTTAAAAATAGTAAATACTGGTATCAGCAAATTTAAGACTAGTTTTAGCAGTACGATTCGTCCGATTTTGCTTTATTAATGTGTTGAAGAATATATCAAAACATGACCAAATTTTAGAAAATAAAAAAAAGTATTAAAACTTATTTGTTAATCTTCGACGCCCTTTGATACATCCAAACATGTCTAATATGAAAGGTGGTTGGGTCAATACGGATGTTGCAATAACAACAAATAAGACCATATATCACAAATATATTAACAAAACATTTCAAATAAGTAAATACACTAATGATTAGAACATTGACACTTCAAAAACGCTTTTAAATACAGCATCAAGTTTGGTAGTTTTGAATAAAATTGATCAGCATCATTGATTTGTGAATATAAAAATCTGTGTACGTGATGCTTTGAAATATTTCGATAGTGAACGGGTAAAAAACAAAAAATAATACGGTCGGACATGTAGATTTGAAAGGACTCAGATGGGACTGCATCACAAACACGATCAATAGATAGAATCATACTTAAGTTACTACAATACAAACATACACAAGAAGAGACAACTTGGGTCATTGCCTTGGAGATGACGGTTACAAAATATCCACCACAAATATACACAAGAAGAGACAACTGGGGTCATTGCCTTGGAGATGACGGTTACAAAATAACCACCACAAACATACACAAGAAGAGACAACTGGGGTCATTGCCTTGGAGATGACGGTTACAAAATATCCAACACAAACATACACAAGAAGAGACAACTGGGGTCATTGCCTTGGAGATGACGGTTACAAAATATCCACCACAGGCCTTAAATCTAGCTTACAGTTGCATCTAATCTCACAAGAGAAACGTATGACATTTTTTTTCTTTTAATACGTTTATTTATTTTACTTCAACTAAATATTATACTAAATGATTGAAAGCAGCTGCTTAACTTTATGTTATTGCGTCTGTGCACGAAATACAAAGATACACATTTCCATAATTTTTCGTTTTCAGGAACCAATTAATCTTATTTTATAACCAAAACACGTTCTTTTCTACTTTCAAGCTTATAATTTGAGGGATTAATTTACGATCTGGCAGTGTCGTCTTGAAACCAATTTACATAAACACATTCTGCAATGCAATAAAATGATTTGCGAAATTTCCGGCACTTACTTAAACTTGTGGCAGTTAAAGCAATCATTCGATAGTGGAAATTGTCTAATAAAGGTTTCCAAGTTGAATAAAATGACATTATGAAGAATTGTTGGATGAAAAAAGTTGTAAGTTGCATCATTATTAATTATTGCCTTGTAATCGAACGCATTTAGCTATGCGAAAGGACTAAATAACGATGACAGAATAAGCAATATATTTACAATTATAAAACGTTCTTGACGAGACTATCAGCAAATATATTATAAACACATATTTTAAAATAGTTTTCCCACTTCAAATTACACCTGTCGATTGAGTCACGTGACTTCCGTTTGATTTTGAAAGTATCCGTTATTTTTGTTACTTATGGTTGAAATTGGTTCAACTTGACAAAGTCTAGATGACGAGATAAAGGTCTTTAAGCAGATGTGCATGAATTTTATTTTTCGCACTAAGGTTATGTTATAATATTACACTACGATTAAAATATTGTTTTGTCACGGTTCTGTTGTTGTTTTTTTGTTTGTTTTTTTGTTGTTGTTTTTTATTGGGGGGGGGGGGGGGGGGGGGGGGGCGAGAGGGGGAGGGGTGGAGGAGGTAAATTCGAAAAACTAAGTTTTGATAAATGATAAGTAGACGCTTTATATTCATGTTAAATATAAATTAAATGTCCATGTAAGATGTATGTTGTCTTGTACGACGTTAATGTTTAAAGGGAGTATATCAGGGAAAAAATTCTATAAATGTCTTAAAATCAGATAAGATCTGGAATGACCTGATTAGCACCGATTTTTCAATATAATATAAAAATAATTTGTTTTACATGTTAAGATATATATTACATCATGTATATGAAATATTTCGTTTACGTTTGAGTATGAAGCTGTAAACTATCAAATTGATTTATAACTGTGAAAACACAATTTTTGCAAGAGTTATTAGCTTTACTTCTTGCCCAAATAAATATTCTCTTATTTAGTCTTGTATCAATTGTATATATGTTGCGTACCAAATGTCTCGCTATACATTTCCATTGTTTGACTATTGGAGGGACCCAACCAATAATGCCCGAACTAGCTGCGGTAGGTGTATATTTGCCAGTTCCCAGAAAAAATTGCATCGCTCTATTTTGTATTGAACTAATGCACGAATAAGATTAAACACCCCCGACACACACACACACCCCAACCTTACCCCATATTGTAGCTCCATACGATATAACAGACCAAACAAGCGAATCAAATATCTTTGTAATTACTTAATGGGGATTACCTGGGAATTAGTAAACCTAGAGCACGACCAGCGCTTTGAGCCACTATTTTTGCACTTACATTAAAATCTAGACGCTCTGCTAATGTTGAACAAAGATATACATTTTTATCAGTATAAGTTAGAACATTGTCACCGTAAGTAAATACAATATCTGATTTAGCAATTGACATTGGTCTAAAATGTACGATGCTACTCTTAGTAAAATTAATTGTCATACCGTTAATACTACACCAGCTATTTAACTCATTAAGCATATGCTGCAAGTTTTCTTCATTTTCAGCAAGTAGTACAATATTATCAGCATATACTTAAGTACTAACAGTTTCTTTATCAATACAGATACCTT
This sequence comes from Panopea generosa, assembly GCA_029582155.1. Lineage (NCBI taxonomy): Eukaryota > Metazoa > Mollusca > Bivalvia > Adapedonta > Hiatellidae > Panopea > Panopea generosa. Next base: position 55,725,310 of record CM055900.1, on the reverse strand, counting down.
TACCAATATATTTTATACGTAATGCTAGGTAATTTGTAAACAAAGTGAATAACAACGGTGACAACGAACATCCTTGTCTTAAACCAGAATTCACCTGAAACCTGTTGAAATAAAAATATATATAATCTTTATTCCCTCCATATATGAAGAGATATTACATATTATGCAAACATGATATAATGGCAATTATTTTAAAAGATTTATAAATACATGTAGTTACAATATCAATATTGTCTAACAATCAGTATTTACATTTCAACATGTAGATTTCATATATAGAACTATTTAAGGACCATATGAAAAATGAAGCAGGTAAGTAATGATTGTACGATAGCTATTTACATTAATGACAACAACAACACAAACATATTTGACTTACATATATGATAAGGATAATAGTCATAATTATATATTGTTAGAGAAAAATATTTACATGTCTTATTGTTTATTAAAATTCACATTGATAATACATACTGAGCACATCATATTAGACAGCCTTAATCGAAACGAAACATCAAGACAACTAAGATTGGCTCACAAGTCTCTCGTTCGCACGCGCACATGATCGCACGGACAGAAAGACAGACACACGGACGGACGGACGGACGGACGGACGTTCTCACGAATGGGTATTTAAGTGGCTTCTTTGCGTCAATCGTATACTTGTGTAGCTAAATTTTAGAAAATTTTAGCCACGTAAAAGAAAAAAAGCCACATAAAAGCCGTTTTTAAGTGGCTACAAACAGCCACGTAATTATTTTTCGACTGATTTTCAACTGTCAATAAAAATTTATTACCCTAAACCTTAAACACTTAACTACCCATTTGTGTGTACGGACGGACGGACGGACGGACGGACGTTCTGGTGGAAGTGATGTTGTGGGGTGCGGTTTTTCTATGTTATAAAACATCTTTTTTTTCATGAAACAAAACCAAACCTATTTTCTTTCTAACCCTAATGTCACAAACCTTGAGATCCAACCCTAATGACACTAAAAAAGAAAGAAAAAAGGTGAAAAAAAAGTAAAAGAAAATTGTGAAAAATATAAAATTAACCCCACAATGCCATTTGGACGGGTTTTCGCACTTGTGGGGTGAACATTGCACCCCACAAGTACCAAAAAAAACCACAATGCCATTCTGTACTGGCAACGCAACACACAACTGCTGCTCCAGACGTACGGACGGACGGACGGACGGACGGACGGACGGACAGACAGACACACACACACACAGACACACAAACACACACAGACACACACAAACACACACACACACATATATATATATATATATATAAACATACATACATATATACATACATATATATAATATATATATATATATATATATATATATATATATAAACATATATACATATACACATAAATATATATATATATGGAGATAATTACACACACACACACACACACACACACACACACACACACACACACACATACATACACATACATGTAAAAACACATATGCAATAATAATACAGATATATATCAAATAATGAATATGTTAATTACAGCACGCTTGCAACAGTTTATGTTTACATGATTTCATTTTCATTCTATTTCCTCTTGTATCCAAGGCAATTTAATACATATTTTGTCATAATTTTGTGGACCGTCTTCAAGAAAGTTTTGAAGCATTTCACCCTTGTTTTATCATCTATGTTAAAGGAGACAAAACCACTGAACATTTCGAGTAGTTGTAATTCCGGTGTATAAGCACACAGTTTTGCATAATTTTCCGGGCCCAACAATCGTGACAGGTTAACCCATAACTTAGACCATATACAGTCTTTATGATTGCAAAACAAAATTATATGAAGTGCAATATTTTCAGTTGCTAGGTTACAAGTTTTACATATTTCTTCATATTTTTTAGAAAAGAATTTAGAGAACAGTATGAATGCTGAAGAGCATTGTTTTTTGCATATTTTAAATTCTTGACTAAATTTGCACAGAGTACATGGTTCGTATTTTGAATGAACAAGCAAAAATTGGCTTAAGGTAGCGTCGCATAAGAGTCTGTTTCTCCAATCAAACTCTACCGTTTTATGGATTGCGATTTTTATCGATTTTTTCCATATATTTTGAGAAGGGAATTCTCCGGTTTTTTGAATAGTCTGTTGGATACTTTGTTAAGCCGTACCAAAGTAATAATCTATATATATATCAGGCATGAATCCTTTCATTTTTAGGGGTATGGAAAAGTATGATGTAAGTCTACGGGAAAAGTACTTTTTTAATTTTGAATTTTGAGTTAAGCCGACACAATTGCCCATATAACAATAATTTTCTCTTGTCAATAATTTGTTTAATAGGGTAAATGCCCTGACAGCTTAAGGCAATATCTGTTCTTGATCCTGTCGGTATATTTTGAATACGCTTAACGCACTGTCGATGAGCCCGTTCTAGGGGACATAACTGATTGTCTGTGAGATCATTCCACAGTTCACTCCCATATAGTGCTTTGGGAAAAACAACCAATTCATATATACGCTTTGATGTTAGGGCGTGTACTCCATTTCTATAAATTCCACAGTCAGCAGTACTGAAGAATGTTTTTCTTAATTTAGTACAACTTTCTTTTATGTGTTCATTTAAAAATAGGGATTTGTGGCATGGTACCCCTAGATGTAGATAGCTATCTGTTTCTGCAACTTCATCATTGCCTAGTTTCCATTTGCGTTGTGTGAGCACCTTTTCATTAAAAACAACGTCTTTGCAATTACTCGCATTGTATATATATCGTTCGTTTTGTGAATTCTTACAACACAAGTTAAGGAGGCTGTCTAGTCCGCGTTTGACGTTTTAAATAACTACCATGTCATCTGTTGAAGTTGGACATCCACAATGTATATCATATATCTTAAAACAATATTCACTTTTTTCAATTTCGTACATCAGGTGATTAATGAATACGAGATAGAGGTAGGGACTAAGACAATGGCCCTGGCGGGTTCCTTGTAATATGAGGAACCAGTCCGATGTATGGCCTTGTGCTTTTACACAACTAGAGCATTCTACGAAAAATGATGCTATCGACTTGAATAGTGAAATATCGATGCCAGTTTTAAATAATTTAAGTAGCAACAGGGAAATCCATGCCCTATCGCGTGTTTTGCGTCTAAGAAACAGGTAGATTTGTGAATTGTTTTCATCTGCATAGTTTATGCATTCACGTCACATATATGATGTCATGAGACAGTTCACATTTTTCTGAAAACCTCCTTGCGAGGGGTTAAAGCTCAATTTTCCATCCTTTTTAATCAGCTGAATTAGGATTTTTTCATAAAGTTTTAGTAGCATGAACACAATGAGATGGCTCTATAGCTATTTGGGTAATTTTTCTTTTTGTTTCCGCCTTTAAATAGTGTTATAGATAAGATAAGATATTGTTTATTATTGTGACATGTGCATACATTCATTAAGTTATACATATATACAATTGACAAAATTATTTGGCACCCGGCCCAATGGGCCTATATGTCACCAGGATAATCAAGAAAGTAATTATATACAAAATTCGTAAATACTCTATTATATACATAGGTTAAATATGACGTACAAAATCCTGACAAAATATTAGTAAAATATTCCCTGAGTATCCAATATTGTCAATATGGGGTGTAGTTATAAATATAATAGGAAAACAGGCAATATATCATACATCAACAACACATGAGGTATTAAGTTTGACATAATATTTTACGAAAACAAGATATTTCTTCTTTTTAAGAAAGCACAGACAAGAAACTTTGCAAGTTGTCTGGGATGCGTTGATATGATATATGCAAGTCGTTGGTTTATATGCTTGTAAGCATTATTTACAAATAAATCTCTGAAATTGTTTTCTCGCAGGTCATTATACAGTTCACACTGATATAGAAAGTGTTTTTCATCTTCTACGGAATTTGACTGACAAAGTGTACAAAGTCTCTGATCAAGCTCACCAACATACCTTCCGGTTTCAATTCTGAGTGGTAAGATACCAGTTCTGAATTGACACAATACAAAGCGTTAATTCTTGTTTAAGTTCATCATAACGTAATTCTCACATTTAAAATTTTCCTTAAAAAGGCTATATGTTCTCAGTTTTGATATACTTTGAACGTCTTCTGACCAGACATTAGAATAATAGTTTACTAGTAATCCATGTGCTTGTGATAAGTCAATAATTGTTCTGTTTTCGTAATTTGCGGATAACCATAGCATATACATAACGTGTTTAATATCATGTGACCAATTATTTTTGCACTTTGAATAGTCGGAATTAAACACTTTTTTTGTAATCCGTCTGTCATCCATCAAAATCACTCTGTTGTTAATGGAGTTATACAGTTTACCGTCAACATTATTTATCAATAGCTTGTACAGTAACATGTCTCTATCTATATAATCAAAGCACCGTTTAAGGTCGATGTAGGCAGTGAACACGGATTTATTGTTTCTTATAATGCTATTTAAAGTGAACACGTGATCTTCACATGACCGTTGTTTGCGGAAGCCGTTTTGCTCGTCTGCGAGAATGTCGTTGGTTTCCAAGTAACCTGTGAGACGTTTGTTGAGGAAGGATGTATATAACTTGCTGATACAAGACAATAGACTGATTCCCCAGTAGTGCATAGGAACGCGCATGTCGGAGTTTCGGTCTTTCAGTATTGGACATATAATTGCTTTTCGCCACACAGAGGGAATGATACTGCTGCCGAAAATAAGCTGGAATAAATGTTGTAAAGTTGCTATGATTGCAGGGTTTTTTAATACATCGTATGGTATTTCGTCGATTCCACTCGCAGATCCATTCTTTGCTTTCTGTGTTATAAAGTGTTATTTTCTCTAGTGTAACATTGAAGTTCTGCTCACTGTTAGACTCGTAAAGCGGATCGTTCATATTGTTCTCCAGTAACACCTTATGCGTTTTGACTCGATTATAATGAGCTTCATCAAAGTCGTTACTTTCATTGCAGTTGTACAAGTTGTAAAAGTCGTTTTCCATTGTTCAAACACTTAGTGCTCTTCTTGTACAGTTTTTCCACTATCATCTACCACCTCAATCGGAATACTGTTGTCTTTGCGCGGTCCAAGTTGTTGTATTTTCCTCCAGAACTCATTAGGATTCGTTGTGGTCATTCCCTCTATATCAAGCGCCTTTGACCTTCTGTATGCACGTTCAGTTTGCGTCAAACATTTGTCAAATGTGTTTCTTGCATTTATATAGTCCATACGATGTCGAGTTCTTGTCTGGTTACCGGCACAGCATTTAAGAAACTCGTTTTCTTTTATTCGCATCGAATTCCCTAGGGCTTGCAGCCCATAGTTCTAATAAGGTTTCCTGTGCTTTAAGCGTTTATTTACCCTGTTTGTATATCCATATTTCGGTATTTTGGCTTCCATTTCACCCTTTAATATGCTACATAGGTTATTATAAATCAAATCAATGTCCTCTTGGTTTTCCCTTGCTAATTCAATACTAACAATTATATTTGTGATTGCCTGTCGGGACATGTCACTTGACATAAAGTCTTCCGGTAAACGTCACAGGTTATAATGGGCTTTGCTGGGGGTCGCCTCGTCTGGTAATTTGTGATCACTATAGTCTGTTTCGAAATCAACAATTAGAGCAGAATGGTCCGGTAACTTTGATCTTGCCCAAAGAAATCAGTGCAATGAATACTTGTCAACAATTGACTGAACAGTTAATACTCTGAAATCCTTACACTTATTGAAAACATCGTGCGGAACACAAACAAAATCCACGACTGATTTACCTTTCCGAGATACCGAGGTAAAATTGTTATTATTATTATCGTCAAAGCGGCCGTTTAGAACGCAGAATTTCGAGTCATTAAGAAATTCTAGGAAGTCATGTCCGTGTTGATTGATACTATTGTCAGTATTTTTTCGCGCAGGTATGGAATCACAAACATCCAGTACATTAGATAATGACCCGATCCTAGTTATAATTATGCCTTTTTTCATTTCTGCGGGCGTATGTGAAAAAGCAAGCATACAGTAAAACAGTTTAATTATCACCTGCTGCAGTAAAACCCCGCCATGTATGATATTTTCGTAAAATACTTTATCGTTCCCGCAGGCTTTAAGTTTTTAACAGTTACTCAATGCATTTAAAGTCACTTTCTCGTTAATAATATGTTGTCTACCATATTTATGAGATAAATTTTCTTTTAGCTTAGTAAGTTCGCATTCCACTTTTGATTTGTAAGTTGGATTGAATGATGCGTCTTGACTAGGTGAGTAAAGATCACTAAAATAGTTTTTCCAACCCGTGTTAATTAGCTTCGGCTCTTTTAGGATAGTACCGTTAAAATTCATTTCGAAACCCGAGGCATATGACTTTTTGTTTCGACGATTATTTATTAGCTTCCAGAATTCATTGTTGTCACATTCTGCTGCAGAATCAATTTCTGCATCCTGGCTCTCTTAAACCATTAACACTGCTTCTCTGTGGAAACGTCGAAAAGAACATTTTGATTTTTTATAATTTTGATATGAAAGTGAATTGGTGTCATTTGGTTTATTTTCATTTAACCATATGTAGCGTTTTGCTTTCATTTCATTATGTAGGTACGTCAATTTGTTATTCCAATATGGTTTTATGTATGGTTTAAAACGTACCTTTGGAATATACAAGTCTGTTGCTAAGTTAACTATTAGCACAATAACCGAGTACAAATCGTCAATTTCTCTAGTATCACATATATCCAGTTTTTTTTGCGCATTTTAACACATCACTACTTTCTAAGAATTGTTTATAAGAATCTAACTGTACCATTTTCACATTTCGCCAGTTTATAATATGGGTATTTAATGTTTCCGTTTTGGTAACAGTTTTTATAGAATACGTGCAAACAATGGGGCGGTGTATAGATACATTCAATGCATTGTCATCAAATATTTGACAGTCAGTAATATTTGGTAATAGTAGCTCCTGCACAAAACTATGATCTATAAGTGTTTCTCTGTCACTGTTATAGGGAACATCACTTCGATCCTCTGCATAAGGCAAGTGTATTAACTGATTTAAGATCAAATTTGTTTGTAAGCTGTGATAGTAATTTACCTCTTGAATCTAAATTAAAGTTTTTTGCTATGCGTTTAGATTTAAGTTCAGTATTGTAATCACCTATAACAAACAGAGAACCCTTATCTTGATATGTACAAATGATATTTTCTAATTCTTCAAGGTATTGATTATACAACCGCATATGGTGGTTTTTACAAGGCAAGTATACTTGAACTATATATGTGTAACGACCGGGAGCTGTCATGATTTGAATGCCAATAAAAGTATCACAGTTAAGGTTTAAAGGGGTCACAATAGGGTTCAAATCTCTATGCCATAATAAAGCGAGACCACCTTTACCGACTTTTCTACCCGATACGATGTCTAGATCAGGGTCAAATAAAGCATAACTACTGTAGTCAGTATTTATACTATCCAAAAAGCGGAGTTTTTTTCTAAAGAGCCAGTGTTTTTAAATTCCACAAACATCAATTTTATCTTTATTGAGAAAGTCAGCCAGATAGCTAGCACTAGACATAATACCTGTTGCATTCCATGTAGCATTATTAAGTTTACCTGTATCTGAGAACACTTTCATTGTTTACGAGATTTCTAATCGACGTCAACGTCTAATGAACAATACGGATTATAATCATGGTAATTAGCATGATTGTATCGATCACGCCTGTTAACATGATTCCACGAGTCATTCGGGTATTCGTTATTTTCATTTGTGAGCGTTTGCGATTTGTAATTGGAAGTATCACCAACACTGCAGTTTTTGTAATAGTTGTAAGATAACCATGGTCTACATGTTATCCCCCTGGGCCAGAAATATGGGTCACTGTTAAGTAGGTCAGCGTTGTTGTCGTCTTCAACATTAAGGCGAACAACTGTGGTCCTATATTTCTTATTTCGAAATATAGAAATTTTTGTCACAGTCGGTCCCTTGCCCCGAACAAAATTTGCTATTTTGGCTTCAGTAATCGTTGGTCGGAAACCACCTACATAAAAGCGCTTTGTGCGACGTCGCACATACTGTGTAAAATCATCATCATCATCAAAACCGGAGGGTTTATTTGTCGACAAATGTGATACGTATGTTCTGTCCGGAGATGTTACTGCTACGCTGGGACTACTTTGTTTAGTCCCGAACCTAGTGTCTTGGTGGGCTTGTAGCGTTAAAAATGTTCTTGGGATTTTCGGAGATACGGCCCTGTCCGTGTCATATCTTAGTATTTTATTAATGTCAGTAAAGGAGACCGTTTTCTTTTTCAGAGTATTTGTGCTGTTGGGCTTTCGTGTCGTTATAATGGGTGGGATGGGTAAACCCCCGAAGGAGGAGTCGGTTTCCATGTCGTCTGTTATAACTTTTGGATAAATGGGCTTGGCTGTGTAAACGTGACTATCAGGAGGGGTGCTTGTCGTCTGTAGCATATCAATAAGTGTACCAACGTCGGAGGCAGCGATATCAGTCCGAGTATTAACGGGAGATTTGGGGGTTAAAGGCGTGGTATCAGTTTCTCTGTCCGTATGGGGTAATCATAGCTTCGTATTAATTTCTTCTACACAAATGTCATGCTTTTAAGTGAGCTTATGCGAAAGATACACTCAGTAAATTGTCCTGCACTTGTTCTACATAGCATGCATTTTTATGTATATTTGTGTTACATGACTGTACATTATTCAGTATAGTTGTTTGAAATGAAGCAAAACACGTTTTAAATTGGTCCATACATTTCTGCAAAGAGTCTTGTTTTATGGTTTCATCAGACTTTAGCGCCACAATAGAGTTTGTTACCGACTTCATATTGTCACAATGTATGTTTTCTGACGCTGTATGTCTCTGTTTGATCAGTAGCACGTTTGCTTGAAGTGACGACACTGTTTCTTTTAATTGGTTGATTTCCACCTTGCAATGGCACTTATTTGTCGTAACTGGTGTCGAAGGTGTTACCACGACGGAAAATCTCCTGTTGTTCTTCTTCGACGTGCTGATAAAGTCTTTTATCATACAAAAGTCCTCGCCTTCGATAACGGAGATTAATGCATGAATGTCATATGCAAGTTTGACAGAGGTTGCTTCCCCCTGTCGGGTTTTCATTCGTCTCTTGAGGTCACTGTTGACTCCAAATGGGAATTCGTCTGACTCGCAAAGAATATTAAACAGCATCTGTCGGCTTCGTTCCAGGTCCGAGTCAGAATAGTGGTATTCCAGTAGTAGAATTTTATTGACAAACATATCACATGGAAAGTCTCGGGCCCATGCTTTCAAACGGTGAAGGTCTGCAATATCGGCATTTGCATTGGCTTCTTGAAGTGGTGAATCGTAAAGAGGTACATTTGAATGTTCGTTTTGGTGTTCTAACGGTAAAAAACAGGTGTCGTTATTGAACAAAAATGACGATTCATTAAGATGTTGTTCAAGCTGGTCCCGTGGTACCGTAACGGGTACTTTCACCTCGGTATTATCCCCAAGTAGAAGGGGTTCAAGTTCCGTTAGGTCACTGTTCTGTGCCATTATCCCGCGGGGTATTGCTTCACAATAAAGCGTGAACACTTTTTATGCTCGATATTTTAATCGAGAACAAAGGAAAAATCTAAATTCATAAATATTTCTCATTTCACAAACGGCAAATCTTATATGATAACATCAGATTGAAGAGTATGTTCTTATCTTCATGTCCATATAAAAATTTTAAAAATCCATAATTTATATCCATAAGAAAAGTTCAAATTTCACAGAGCAAAAATAAACACGACTTTTCACACCTCTGCCACTTTTATATCCCTTGTTTCTATTGGCATTTAATTTTTTAAAGCAATGAAAGCGCAAAATGTAGTGCGTTTAGGAATTTTCCTAGTTCTACATTTATAATATTTGTTAGAGATAGAAGTTGGTCTATTGTGTTACGTATTTTCCAAAAACCATTCTGTTCGTCAACAATTTTTTATTTTTTTCCAACCAAATATACAGACGGTTATTCAATATAGAACTATACAATTGATACATAGATGATTATAATGAGTGGTAAACATGAAAGGAAATCCCCATTTTAAAAATATACAACACTTAACTTGACGACCTTTACATTGTCCTTCGGACTCTTTTTAAGATGAAACAAATTTACTTCGTGTAATCCTGTATAACAGTTAAAATTGAAATCAAACTGAATTATTTAATACGTCATAGAATATATTGCAACTTTAAGCTGGAAAATCTATTTTAGTCCAACATAGGCGTGTAGTCAAAGAAATCCTTTTTTAATATATTATTTGGACATGTTTGAATAAATATCATTTTTTGCAATACGGGGTCAGTGAGTATATATAGGCATGATATGTTAAAAACAAGTTTTAGTCAAATTCAAAATTTTGTAAAATCCTGGCATATTCCCTTTTATGTATTATATAACACAGCAGGTTTGGTTTGGTTTAAACATATTTATTCATAAATTATGTACAGCATATTCCACAACATATTTAGTAAAAGGATTGAAACGAAAGAAAATATTTCTTATATAGTTTCTCTCCTCAGTAACTTATACAAACATTTGTGTAAGGTGGCGAAGATTCATTAGATTAGTTTTGATATATTAACAAAATACAGTTCTATAAAAGATATATGATTTTTACATCGATAGTTGTATGTCTTGTTAAGTTTTGAAAGAAAACAAAATTTTATAATTAATCATATAAATTAGAATTAAAAACAAATAAACAGAATAAAGGTGGACGAGGTCAGGACTAAGGCGAGCGAGCCAAGGGAAACAGACAGCAACATATAAATTATTATTATTATTATAACTATAATTATTATTATTATTATTATTATTATTATTATTATTATTATTATTATAATTATTTTTATTATTATTATTATTATTATTATTATTATTATGATTATTGTTATTTACAAGTCTACAGCTTTACAGCGTTGTTAGATAAGTTTTTAGTTTTCGTTATTTAAACGCTTACTCGAGAGTATATATTTGTGGACAGCTTTAAAAATTTCGACGTTAGTATTGTGGGGGAGATGAGGTTCTCCAAAGAGAAGTGTGTTGAGGGTAACAGTGCATATATGAGAAATTGATGCAAGAAGTGTAGCGCGTTCGACATGATAAATAGGAAAGACGAGGAGGTAATGATTTGTACTTTCAATTGCTCCACATGTACATAGTGGAGAATTTTCAATATTTTTTTGGAATAAGTGTTGTTTCAGCGTGCTACAATTTGGACAAAGACGAGTATGCAAGACCTGACATTTTCTTGTGCCTGTGTAAAAGTGTTTTGATGTTTTGGTAAGATTTTTATTTAGCTGGTGCTTAAAGGCATTGATAGAAACGGCTTGTTTTGTTTCAATAGGTAGATTGTTCCAATCACGGACAACAGATGGCATGAAAGAATTATAGTAGAGCGCTGTTCTCGAACTTGGAATTTGTAGGTCATAACTATTTCTGAGATTATACGGGGAATTTTCACCTATTTGGGATGGTACTAGTGCAGATAAGTAGGGAGGAGTCATATGGTTTACCATTTTATATGTTTGGTTTCATAAACAATACAATGTATCAACCACAATTGTTTTGATACATTATACAATATATGGCTACACACATACCTACACATACTTCGTCATCAAATATAAATGATATACATATATATCAGACATATTGATGATGTAAAATGGATAATTTTATGACAAATTTTATAATATAAAATTGGTCATTGTCCCTGCATCAATACCGTAAATTCAAAATGAAAGTCAAGAACATTTTATACATCAGCCGATGGATTCACATATTAAGTCAGTGACAAAATTGCACGGTCATATTAGGCATACAATGTGATTGAAACAGCTAATACCATATGATTATTTCGACATTTTCTCCCGAACTCTGACATACAAGTATGTCATTATGTTGGATAATTGGATAAAATATCATCTTGTCAGTGTTTAGCGCGTCAATTAACACAGGCAAAATGCGTAAAGAGTTATTATCCACGCATTGTACCAACTTAGTTTCTGGGAAATGTAACTTTAATCATTTTCTTCAGATCGTTTAAGTATAAATAATAAAATATCTACCACTTTATTGAAATACTACTGTGCATGGGATTTGTGCGATACTGTTTTAAGTGTTACAGCCGTGTCCGGGGGTCGTGAATTCGAGTTCCCGCCCGGCAACAGTCTCCGTGATGACTGATATACGACATTGTGTCTCATTATCATTCGTCTCTCACCACTGATTCAAGTGGGAAAGTTATCAGTTACTTGCGGAAATGAGGTGTGCTCGAGTACTGGTTAGCATTTCAGGATCCCAGGAAACAGTGGTAGGTTTAATTGATCGTCTGTTATCTCTCGATGGCATAAAAATGACGCTAAATATTCAATAAATCAATCAGTACAAATAGTACAATCAACTGCAATCGTTGCATACGTATTTCTATTTTTAGAATATGTACATATGACAGCATACCTATTTGCAGCATGATACAAATGCTAAACAATTGTGTTACCAAAGACGGAAACTGTTGTATGCATAGAATCTTGGAAACCCGTTTTTTATCTCGTTCCTTATAGAGATGGCTCGAAAAGTAAAAGGTCAATATAATATTTTTAATAGTTATATATATAACAAAAATACCGTGCTCGTGCTCAATTATTTAACCCCTTTGGCAAAAATAAAATAATGCCTCGCATAATATATATTTGCCAACGAGAAAATTTCAATAATAGATGAGCACTAATGCAACATTCTCTCTATGTATATTAATTTTATGTAACTGTTACTTAATATCAAATCCATACATATGTTATGCGGCAAATTTCAGTGAAATTTGTTTATAATATTTGTTTTGAATCACGGAAAAAGACGACAAATTTTATTTAAATTTGTTTATAATATTTTTGAATAACTGAAAATTGTGTCGTACGGTAAATTTTGATTTGAGTATTTTTTAATAATATATCGTAATTTTATCATTAGTGATAAAGTTTTCTAGTTAGAAATTTGCATTTTTTGAATATTTTCGCAGCTTGTCGAACATACTAATCGAATCACTTAATCACTTAAACAAGGGTTAAATTTTAGCGATACCGTCATGACTTAAAGCAATTATCCGCAAGTGTTTTGACTGGAAAAGCTTGGCCGGATATAAATAATCAGTTTAATCAAAAGTAGTCGATACACGTAAAATGATGTAACAACATGTTATAGATGTACAAAATTGGGGTTTACTGGGATTAATTTAATCCTAATCGCATTATGTTTATGTAGATGCCCCTTTTTTCACAGCTAACACGCTATGAAATGATTGGTCAAGAAATCACCCCTTATTAATATACAGCATTTCATTGGCCCAAACTGACAGGACACTTTTCATTATATAAGGTACTTTACTCCGGATCCAGTCACCTAACATCTGTGACTCCTTGTATTAAATTGTGTAATAAAGTTTTATTGGACTGGAAAAGGACCTCTTTTTATCTTTTTAGGATCACCCCATTATTACCGTGCTAACGGCACAAAACATAAAACTACAAACATACTATAATGTCGTATTGATGTACAGCCAAACCTTTGCAAACAGTCACCTCTATTAAGCAGCTACATGTCTTTAGCAACCATATTTTCTATTTACCATCATTATGCTGTCAGAGTACATAAACCTGTATTACGTAACAACCTGTCTTAAAATGCCACCTTCACTTATTGCATTGACTGGCTGCTTAAGACAGGGTTGACTGCACGTGTATAAATCTGGCAATGTTCAACGCATCTGAGTGTATAACTTGTCTGATAGTTTTTAACAGTACCGTCATACTAGACATAGAAGTAAGATGGCTCGACACGTACTTTATTGATTAGAGTTTTTTTCTAGAGATATTGACATCAATGTGTTTTATAAGTGGTTCACAACAAAATCCATTAGTTTTACCCGCGATAATCTGACGATATCATGATACAAAACTATATTTTATTTGCCAGAAGTGCGTATAAACATTTTACTGGCGGAGAGAGAATTTATCTCCGATGGTTGAAAGGAAGACGGCGCTAACTGAATGGTTTTCATTTTAACATTGATTGTTATCTGCTTGATTAATAGGAATCTGGATCCTCGGAATGGGATGCAGAAACAACCTTAAAGCCAACAAACACAATTTAGAGTTTTCAATGCAGGAAATCAACACATCTTTTTCTCTCTTTAAGTTTATTGTTAATTGGTATGATCAAGGGAATTTGACATTTTTATTCTTGTTTCAGATAATGAAATTGCTTTCAAAGATCGATCTAGAGTTGAAAGAACTGTTATAACCGGCATTGCTAAAAGCAATTCTTTAACGGAGGTTAATTATTCGTGGTAAATGGGAAACGTGAATGTCATTAAACACGTTGAAAACGATCTTAATCATCTATTTCGAATACAAAGGTACACTTAAAAAAGCTTCACGAAATTCCAAATTTGAAACATACTTAATTTGTCAAGTAAGATGTGATAAGCATGCATACTTCAGCGGTACATATCGATGAGATAAGCATGCATACTTCAGCGGTACATTATGATGATAAAACCATGCACAATTAAGCGGTCCATAACGATGAGATGACCATGCATACTTAAGCAGTACATAAAGATGAGATAACCATGCATACTTTAACGGTGCATAATGATAATATAACCATACATACTTAAGCGGTACAGTATGATGATATAACCATGCACACTTAAGCTGTCAATAACGATGAGATAACCATGCACACTTAAGCTGTCAATAACGATGAGATAACCATGCACACTTAAGCTGTCCATAACGATGAGATAACCGTGCATACTTAAGCGATCCATAACGATACGATAACCATGCATACTTAAGCGGTCCATAACTATACGATAATCATGCATACTTAAGCGATCCATAACGATACGATAACCATGCATACTTAAGCAGTACATAAAGATGAGATAACCATGCATACTTAAGCGGTGCATAATGGTGATATAACCATGCATACTTAAGCGGTCAATAACGGTGTGATAACCATGCATACTTAAGCGGTCCATAACGATGAGATAACCATGCATACTTAAGCAGTGTATAACGATGAGATAAAAATGCATACTTAAGTGGTCCAAAAAAATTATATAACCATGCATACTTAAGCGGTGCATAACGATGCAATATCCATGCATACTGAAATAGACGCCATCTAAGGCCTTTTTATATGGATATTTCGAAGAGGTAGTGGAAATATTGTCCTGCACTGTTTACACTTCTATGAGAATTAAATCAAGGAATCTATTTATGAATATTGACTAAATTGGGCTTTAAATCAAGAAGATCGCACTATGAATGCATTTGGAGTAAAGTCTCACTGCACAGCTGAATATTGTTTTTTTGTTCTTTCTAGAATAAGGTCCCTTGTTTCCAATGTAAAAAAAATGTAAAGAATATTTTTCAAAATGTGTTATTCATAGCAGGAATGCATTCGCACATAAAAATGCACAATAGCATTTAGATTGACCAGCTTTTCTTTAAAGACGACAGTGCAGTGACACCCTAAGGTCTATTTTATAAAAGAAGTCCCCAAATGCTCGTACATACATGCATATGTAAAAATCCTACACAAATCACATTTTAACCCCAGTGATGTCATCTTTCAGTATGTGCTATGTCAGCGTTTGGTTTACTCACCTGCAGGAAGAAACATACAGACCCAATGGACCATTTTAAAAATATTTTAAACTACATCACATAGGAATATTTTTAAGCGCAAGCATTATATTACCCGGACAAAAAAATGACGCAACCGAGTAGTGAGAAAGGATTAAGCGGTTCGTAAAGTAAGCTCTTGGTTTTTTATACTTAAATAGTTTATAATTCAGATTAAAACTTAGCATTCTAAATAAGAGATAGTTTACGTACTTACATTAAAATAAGGGTAATACAAAAATTTGTCTGGAAATGGGTCCTAAAGTTTATTGAATTGTATATAAGTAGATATATCTCCAACAGATGACGTACATGTATATTTCAAAATAGACAAAGTTCACAAAAAAACAAGACACATCCAAAATCGAAGTGCAGTAATCATAGCCATGTATAATATAAACATGCATAAGAAGGGGAAATAGAAAATAGAATAGAAATGGAAAATAGGAAAATAGATAAAAATAGAATTAATAGAAAACATACAACTCGTGGTGGGTAGTGGAGATAGGCTAAAGAGCATTTTAATTATATTAGTTATAACCACATGCGAACATCACGACGGTCTTAAACCGAATGAAAGGAACAACAGTAGTTTATTCAAATATAAACTGGTAAAAGCACCAATTGCAAGGCATAGAATGCAACACTAAAATAATTGTTTTTACAAATCGGTAAACGTACGGTTTCTGGGGGGGATCTTCTCTGTGAGGTGGCTTTTTAGCTGGTTTCAGTCCTATTAATGCGTCTACAGAATAAGGACAGCTTAAAACCGCTACTATGACAACCTACAAAATATTTAGAAACAGAATATGAATGTTATTGAAACACGAGCAATTATGGAATAAAACACTTTCGTTTGTATGCAGACTCTTGATTTTGTTATAATTTTGGAAAGCTGCAATACTCTCAGTTATAGATGATAGACGTCCATCTTGCACTTTTGTGGTCATCCATGACAACAAAATATGTAATTTAATTCTATCAGTTTTTATGGTAAATAAAGAAGTGATAGCAAATATAAATACAATGCAATTGAGTGGGAAACAAAATAATATATACTCTCCTGGTGTAGTCTTCAATTCCATAAAAATTAACAATTAAACAACTACAAAATCGATTTATACCGAAAACTGTGTGCCATTTTTTTTATTATTTTAGTATAATTATCGACTTTCTTCCGCGATTACTGTTAATACCTCAACATTATTTTCGGTTATTTATGTATTCAGTTATCCCATAACATAATGACAACATGTAAATAACAAAGAATAAACAAGGCACCACACTTGTTTAAGAAATCACTTATCAAAATTCAAATAACGATTTAAAAAAGTAAACATTGTACTTCAGTAAGCACATTTAGTAATGTTACTTTGGTTTTTAATTATTTAAAATCCAATCAATTTAAAACCCGTATATTTCTAAACAAAAGTTTATTGGCAATTTTATTTAACAATGGTTTGGGTCAGTAGAAAAAAGTTCAGTACTCGAAAATTTAAAACTTTTTAAACATCAGTTTAATTAAGATAATTATCTCGATATGTTGCCCTTTAACCTTAATTATATTACACTAAATGAAGACGGTCTGTTAAACGATCTGTTTATCCTCTCAGAATACTGGACGATATGACAGAAATAAAATTTAAAAAAATGACAGAAATTGTTTATGTCGCAATTCAAGTGATATAGAAGATGAGTTTCTTATGTATATGCCCATGTTATAATAATTTACGAAAAGAGTGTTTGAAAATGTATCACTATCCAACACCTTCTGTGTTCAAAAGTTTAGAGTTACTTAATTCACATAATGAAACCATATTATGTAATATTTCAAGTTTATAAAAGAGCATTAGAAATTAGAAAAAACAGTGCTAACTGTTTAAGCATAGTGTTCATCCTCTTTTCATTTATAAGCATTCATTAATTAGTTTGTTATAAACACTAATGAATTTAATTGCTGCTGTTAAGTAACTATATGTCTATTGATTGAATATTGTATAAATTATGATGATGTACTTTAAACAAATCGTAATAATATATTTGTTCTGTTCTTATTTCTTTTTCTTCACACCAGTTAATTGAAGAAACTGCTTTACGTATTTAGAATCGTTTCTTTTCTTCAGACCAAATAAAATATATTTCCCATTCTAAATGTCCTCAACAAGATAGTTATCATGCCCCCCCGCCCTCCCCCCCCCCCCCCCCCCCCCCCCCCCCCAACCTGATTGCTATATAAAGATGATAAATAGTATGCATATTCAAACTAGAAAACTATAGACGTCACTGCCATTTCATGTATAAACCAACATTTAATGTCTATCGATAATGATATTTGCCACCCCAAAATACAATTTTTTAATAAAAATGATAAATTTTATTGCAAATAATTGTCGTCAAAATGAATCTTTTAAGTTCATTATTATTATCAATATCATTATTATCTAAAATAAAATAAAAATCCATGTTTTATCTTGAGGTCCAATCTTTATCCAAATAAAAACTGTTCTCTATCAATTGTTTTTTCAAAAGTTTGAAAGAATTTATTAATTTCAATATAGTTACTGTAGTTATATTACAAGTCAACATTACATTAATTTTCTTCAAACTAATAATGAGAGTAATCTTCATATATTTCTTACTTTTGCACAACTTGTACTGTATTGGTAGGTGCGTGTCCTATTGGACATCTGGTTTCTTAATATTTGAATTGACTTAACATACATGTAGACATTTATCCGCTTAAGGAGGTGTGTCAGGATTTTGTCTAAACTCTAATAATGTCCAAATTGTCAAAGGAACATGTTTCCAATATATCATGTCTATACATAACCACCGAACCCATACTATAATAAATTCGCTGTTATTATCATATTGGTTACATATTGTTGACTTTGTTTTAACTTCGAAAGGTTCCGGAAGACTAGATGAAGGTCGTCAAGCATACACACGTGATGATTATTTTTAGAACACTAATTCCGTTTTAGTATCAATAAAAGCATGTCAGGTGTCCGTCAGCAAACACCGAACTTAGCTTTTTCCGGGGGAATTAGGAAGATTTACACTGGCAGTTATTACTAAAGAGAAATCATCACACTTCTGGACCTAAATAACGAAACACTCTATAAATCTATAATCCATATATAGTTTGCTGATAAAAAGAAATGCTGATGAAGATATTTATGGTAAACTTCGGTCGAATGATGTAAAGTTATAACTTAGATATTCTGGGACTCGGCGACCTATGGTTAAACTTTAATAGTAATGTACATTACACACCCATCTGTGTGAATGTCTGAAATGAAATATTTTTGAACATTCAAAGTTAGTTATATTTTTTAAGACTGGATGTTCTATGATGTTATTTAACACTGGAACAGCTGCGCGTATCTCAGATGATTAAGTTATCAAACCTATGAAGCTGAATTTTGGCGATATAAGTAGTGAACATTGAATGGTTAAATTGTGCTACAAGAATTCTAACGAATATGTATACTATTTTACTTTGTTTCAAACACATGTTGAACTTATATTAGAAGATTATATTTTTACAAATATCATGTAAAAAACAACAGCTAAAGATTTTAAAAAACAGGAAAATATGTACATACGTAAAGATTAAAATATAAGCATTTAAACAAAATAAACGAAACAAAAATATTGTATTAAATTTCTATATAATATAAATGTTTCTCAGACTTAATATTCGTTGTACGTCGTATGTTAATTTGTTAATATGAAATTGCCAATAAAATTCGAATTATTATTTCATTGAATGATTAAATAATGAAATAAGAGGAGTTAAAATAAGAGTTAAAATTAAATGTTCAGGTTTTAAACATGTTTTAAACAAAACTATGATGTAAAACATAAATATACTCAGACAAATTATATTTACATAAAATAATCAAATGATACAAAACGCAGATGTGCTAAAGGTAATTGCAGGTGTCGCCAGGGAAGCGTGATAATACGAATGGGGGGTGGGGGGAATCAAGACAAACATGTTTGAAAAAAAGACCCGTAGTTGTAGTTTTATCTAAGTCCAATGATCACATATTTTTACTGATCGTTATAATGTATTACCATTGATCAGTAAAGTGTATTTAAACAGCAATGACAAAATTATCAGTTGTATTCACTGATATACAATAGTACTTATATGTAGTGTAGTTATCGACTGTTAATTGAAACATCCATAAAGAAGAAGAATTCGCCGGAAGATATTTGTAGTGAAACCATACAAATTGTGTTCTGAAAAGGAAGGAGTCTTTTACAATGTCTAATTGACCATTTCCCTTGACATTCATAACCTCAAATTTGTTTTCCTGTAATTGTCTCGAAGGAAAATTGTTACAGACAAATCATAATGAACCTGCTCTCTCTTTCCATTTATTTAATGATTTTGTTGTTTTCTTTTGGCGATTGTCCGTACATGGTGTTTGTTTATGATACTGCTACTGAGTTGATAATACTTTTATGTGTGTCTGTGTTTTGAATATTTTTTTCTGACGTGATATTGTAATACTATTAAATCTTATTTATTCTATATTATATTACCTAGGATATCTACTTAACTCTCTTGTTGGACATATATATTTTATTTCAGACGTCAATCTTTTTTTTTTTTTTTTTTAAAGAGTACAGTATCAGCATTATTCTTAATAAGTTTCTATTTTTTTAATTATTTCTATCAGGTTTACAGGTTCAGAATTATTTCATAATGTTTTACCTGTTGTCAATATTTTTTACAGTATGTAATGTATCTGTACTCCAGGTACCTTTTGATATACTTTTTTATGTCTAAGCTTTACCAACTTAGGCCGTTTAAATTCCTTACCTCGTTCAAATAAATGACAAATAATAGGGTTTACTAACTTTCTGACATTCTTTTACAAGTTTGATGTACCTAGAGAAATTAATCACAATTAAGATGACCACTTATTTGGACATATGTATTGGTATGAAATTTTCAATATATACATTATCAAACTCCACTATTTACATATTTTATGCTCATGCTTCCATGACTCTTCAAATACAAATAAATTAATGCAAATTAAAACGTTTTTTTTTTACATACGACAGGATCACATGTGTTTAATTTGGGTCCTTCAATAGATTATGTTAATGAAGTCATGTATTGCCGTAACATTCCTCAGGCTGACAATATTCGCAATTGTCAAACAGTAAAGGTAATTTTGAAAGCTCGTTACTCTTTTAAAGAGTAGAGCCGTAGTGTTGTTGACGCATGCATATCACATGTTATTATTCAGACATGAATGTTTTAGCGAAAAAAAAGTTTTGGTTTTTTTGGTGATTAGTTTGTATGTATGTTGTTTTTTTTATAGTGTTTCTTGTTTTGTTTTGTTTTTTAGCCTTTTCAACAGTGTTTCAGTTACCACATATATTCCTCGATCCTGATATCAGCTAGGCAGCTACCAATACTATATACACCTTATCTTTGCAAGTCACTGACTACTTTACCACATATTCAGTGGTAGGATATAAAACATGGCTGTAGAACTAAGTTCCTGGCCATTCATCACAGAGACCGTGGCAGGGCGGGGATTAAAAATCCTGTTCCCTAAATTGACAGTCAGGCGCGTTAGTTTAGTTTATGCTAATTTATTTTATATCGATTGTGCTGGAAGATAAGAGCTAATATGAA
The DNA here is from genome assembly GCA_029582155.1 of Panopea generosa. Lineage (NCBI taxonomy): Eukaryota > Metazoa > Mollusca > Bivalvia > Adapedonta > Hiatellidae > Panopea > Panopea generosa. Next base: position 55,703,882 of record CM055900.1, on the reverse strand, counting down.
CTGCTCTCGAGTCTGCTTCCTGGTTAAAACAAGTACTGAGTGTTCTTTCATAAGAGGCACCGGTCGAACTTGGGATCAAACCCGCAACCTCAGTCGTGAGCGGCAAACACTCCATCCACTACACTACTTTCAGACACGTTACCGACCGAGCCTTCCGAGACAGATTAATAAAAAGAGTAATTTCGTCGTACTCTTTGACACTGGCAAATTTGGTAAATGTATAAAGGGTACATTAAATGTTTATCAAAACTGAACGCAAACCGTGCTAAAAAGAAGATCTCGTACTCTTCACATTTTTGTTGTCGGTAATTTAATAAGAAAAGTGCAATCGCATATCAAAGAACAAACAACAACTGATACAGCTTAAATCATTTTATAAATATGTAATACACACTGATTTATTGATAGACTGTTAACAATTGCTTACTAATTTTACTTTTATGTATACACATATCTAAGTATGATATGCATTTTATCATAATTAACTGTGAAAAAAACGCTTTGACTTTTCATAGATTAAATACCAAACATCCAATTCAAGCATGTATATACATGTACCATGTAAAAAGTCTGAAATAATTTAGTTTAATAATTATACATTTTATCTTTAAAACATCCCTGATGGTTCTTTCATTGAACTGGACAAACGATAGAAGTTATGTATGACAATACATTTTTTTCGTTGAAAATCTTACCCATAATGTATGACAGAATACAATACCGAGATATGGCTCCGTCAAACAATTGAAGTTATCATTGCCACTATATGTACACGTGGTAACATTTTGCTTGTTTGTTAACTTTTTATTACATTCTTTATTATGTGTGTTATTAATACTACATATATCAGCTTTAATTAACAAATATACCAACATTTATTCCATCTACATACCATTCAAAGATATGCTGTAGGTGACATCAGGTTACCGAACAATGTTAAGACCAAAACTGAATTATTCTGACAGAATCTATAATCACATTGTCTCCGTTCGAATTATGACTGCGGTGAAAAAGTCTGATTAAATTTAATTGTTTACTTGAATATCACTGTGAAATGAACACAATAATGATTAAATAATATCACTTAAAGTCAAATATTAATGTGATATTTCTCAATAATTATATTCATATAGTAATACTTTTTTTATCGTTTATCATGTATTTTGCAAAGATATATAAACTAACGTGCAAGTGGTTAATGACATAACTACACACTCCAAGGTGTTATTGCCATCCAGCCACGGTTGGTTATACGGAAAACATATGGATGTGTTTGAGTCGAGCTTCCGGATATTGGTACAATTAGAAAACAAGTTGGCAGTTTTCTCTTCAATCTATTTAATGAAATACTGATGTTAAATGCGGTAGAAAGAAAGGGAATGATTGGTTGGAGTGATTGTTATGTATCGTCACGTGGTAGAAAGAAAGGTAATGATTGGTTGAAGTGATTGTTAATGTATCGTCACGTGGTAGAAAGAAAGGAAATGATTGGTTGAAGTGATTGTTAATGTATCGTCACGTGGTAGAAAGGAAAGGAATGATTGGTTGAAGTGATGTCGGCGTAAAGTAAACAATAACTAAAAATCGTTAAGCGAAAAGACCACTTGATTGTACATGTAAAACATGACTTTAAAATAAAAAGAAATCAATTTAAATGTGTTAATTTGTTTGTGTTAACCCGCTTTTATTCGTCACCTTATATACACACATTCTAAAGCGTATTACATGACATTTAATATATATCCATATAATCTTTTTGAAAGGCAAGTTTATATTCTTTGCCTATTTCGTACCGTTTTATTATTACACAGTTCAATGCTCTGTCTATTTTTGGAACCATGCTATTTTCCTCTTTGGTTTTATAACAGAAGCTTGCTTTTCCCATGCCTGTTAAGGGACATTGTTATTTGATGCCAAAATTTCTATCCAATTTCTATCGAAATGTTTGACTAAAACTACTTACACAACTGTACATCACAACAAGTACACTTAAATTAATTCCTTGGTACTAGGGAAAATTGTGTTTCAAATTGATAAGACATTTTTGTTTTGAGCTTATTGCTATGTACTTTGCAACAGCGCAGTTGCAATTCTATCAAACCTTGTTTTGCCTCGGAAGATATCGATATTGATTTGATTGAGAGTTTGATACTTTTAGCAATGTTTTCGCTTGGTCTGTAGAATAGACCCATCTCTTCCGTTTGGGTCTGTAAAATAGCCATGATGGTAAAGTCATATTTGAGCACGTTGATAGGCCAGTTGCTTCAGGGTAAGTTTGAAAAACGGCATATTTTGATAAGCGTTCAATTGCTATAAATTGTGGGACTGGCATAGAATTCCTTGCTTTTTCATTATGGGTTAATATATTTAATTCGGGAGGTATGAATTTCTGTATATAGGGTATTTGTCACTCCTTTTGTCATTGTACACACGTATGTAATGTTCTATCTATGATAAGACCATGTGTTTAGTTTAAACAATGTTTTATTTACATGTTATAAATAAATGTTAAAATTGCCAAAATTATACAAAATAACAAATAGGTGAAAAAAATCAGAGAAGAAGTTAAAGCTTGTATTTATATTTTGTTATAACTGAGTAATACGCTTATCTATTCATTATGCTTTACTGCGGTTGTGACTTAGTCCTCAGATTTCACAAATTTATTTTATTTCGATTCCGAAGAATAATGGAAAATTTCTCGAGTCCGCTTCCTGGGTAGAATCAGTACTGAATGTTGTTTTTTACTTTTATTGTGTGTGTGTGGGGGGGGGGGGGGAGGAGGGGGGAGGGGAGCACTAGGTCGAGTCGAACCCACAACATCTAGCATATCTTTCGGTTGCTTTGTATTATGGTGGACATATTATATCTTATTTTTGTTTCTTACTTGCATAATATTTGTTTTACGCAAGCGCTATGGGAACAAAGCAAACAGTTGGAAATATGCAGTCGTAGTCTCCTTTAAATGTCACGTTTGTAGAACTTAATACCTTTTATTGTTTTTATTGGACCTTTTATTTCTCGTCTTTCTTTGCCTATGCATGTATGTCTATGAACCACTGTGTTTTTTTTGTTATCGACTATATAAATTATAAACCACAATTATGTATATCGTTCATGGCTGATATATAAAGTGTGATATTACGTCGTTAAACCCGAGGGCTAACTACTTCATTCATACACACACTTTATCAACGAATCTTTCCTATATAGTGTTTAAAGATCAAAAATAGAAATGAATATCTTTGTAAACAAATAAGTTTTGAACATTCACTGCATAGGCATGTGTAACCGCTAGATCACAATTTAGGCGCTACATCTTGATGGATCACTAGCTGTTACTGCATTACTCGTCCAAAGCACCATAATTAATTCCGCTTACAATCACACAATTCTTCAACAACACTTTCCTATATAGCAGATCGTTTACTGCATATGGTAGACTTTCATCCCAATTCAATCAGAATCGTCCGTTTAATCAAAGCAATATATCAACCCAATATAAATAATTGAATACATAGCACGTGAAAATATACTGGAGTCATTACCGAAATGATTTTTTGAAATAGTATGTGCATGCTTCCTATGTATTTACGTAAAAATGTATTGCTTAAATGGAATCGTCAATTTAGTAAAACAAATATTAAAAAGAGTAACATTTTAGGAATTAGGTCTAATAATAGTTGAATGACCCACTACACAGTTTCGCTCACAGTTCCCACAACTACTCAACACATAAACAACTTAAATGTTACAACTGAAAACTTTTTAGAATGAATAAAATGCATTGTGTCGTACTATAATAAATCATAGACGTGTTTTATTGTGTTGTATTAACAATGTTGGATAACGACACATTTGCGGCTAGTTGAATAGTTGCCGACACAGAATCAACTGTGGTGTCTAGAGTTATGTTTGTGCGATTAAATGGAAGGCATTGAAATCTTCGATAATGTCGTGACTAACAAGTACAAAGTTTGGAATCCTATAGGACTGAGTGGGTTCGTCTGCGATAAACAGGAATTTTAAACTGAGATAATAGGGATCCAAGTAAAGCCCGCATTTGTTGTAATTTTGTTCATTGAATATGATCATTTGTTATGCCTTCAGATACGAATCCTATTTGGTATCTGAATGCAGGTTAAAGTATAAAAACGTCAAATTGTGTAGATATTTTAACGCTTAGATTTTATAAGTGTCGCTTAATTTCGGACCGTTCGTAAAATAACATTCAACAAATTTTTGACCAACACAACTTTTTCCAAAGTATTTATTTTGATCAAGCTAATGTTGATGTTATATTGTATGTGATCGAAAAAGAACAATTGTCAAAAGATTAAGTCACTTCGTCACGCCGAGTCAAATCCGTTTGACACCGGAAATTGAAAATGATAAAATTACTTCACTCACCAATATGGAAAAAAATGCAATTTAATGAAAAATCAAATGTATACGTTATATTGATTTACTGTTATTATATTCGGAATTTTGATGTATATAAAACTGTAGTTAGAGATAATATGAACTTGAAACAAATCTACTTAACAAGGTAGTTTGTTTCTAAATAAGTATCAAGAAATGGTTCATAACAGATCAATTATCTTAGATTTAAACTACAAAAACATTCGAAATATATAACAAGATTGCTAAAAATAGACCCATTTTAAGAAATTGTAAGAAATACGCTGTTATTCAGTTCGTTTGTTTGTATTTTTGCGACTTTTCCAATGGTTTAAGGGCGGTCGTCCTTCCTGCGGACCTTTATTAATCATTACTATACACACCTTATCTCTGGAAGCCGATGACTTCAGGCGTGGAAGATTTATGGTCGTATAAAAAGTTAATTGATCACAGAGACCAGTGAAGTTGATCATACGACCCCAAGATTGACAGTCAGGTCAGCTATTCGGGCACAGCTTCTCTGCTTAGCATAATTAAACTATTAAGATGCATACAGCCGGTAATTAACAGTGGTGCAGGACAGATAATGAGTAGTGTTCCAGTGATTGAACTCGCAAAGTTGCGGATTCGGTCTCTGGGTGAAACATGTAAACTATTTCTGAAATGAAACAATAAGATACTGAAATAGTATTTGAAGATAAGATGTTGTAACAAAGTAAGTTTGTTTACGTGGCTAGATTATCAGTGTCAGCTAATGAAAACATAATTGTGTACATTGTATAAACGTATATCAAGTAGAGTAGGTTTGTTTAATTTATCGCGAGATAGATATGGACAAAACATTTTAAAGATATTTTTACATATTCATTTTTGGTTTAAAGAATAAGTCATTTTGACGTTTACTTCATATAAAAAAACGTTGAGTAATGAGTTTTTTAGGAACACGTAAAGGGAGTTATTATTGTAAAACTAATCAAAGATTACGATTAGCCTTTAATGTACAGTTATAGTCGTACGCCATCGGATGGTAATTTAATGCCATGATTTTCTTGAGATAAATCTGTGGTATGTGGATTTCTTGTATAAATAAACAAATAGAAGCTTAAATCATTGTCGGGATCGTTGTGGCAGAGATTTCCACATAAATTGACAATTACATGCAGCAATTTTTGGGTGAGAACATTTTGTATTAAGTTTTCAAGAAGTTAAGTAAGTTACATATCCGATAGCTATATTTCGACAGAAGAAGATCTAAGAATTGTTTATACAAATTGTTGATATATATCAAGAATGTGGCGAATTTCATTTCATATCCGCAGTATTTAGAGTTGTTTATTAGGATATAGACCGAGGAATCTGGGAACGTATGTTGAAATGATTATATTTTGTTTACAATGAAGTATTGTAAATGGTGTTTAATTTATTCCGTATTTTTTGCAAATCAAATAGTAACAGAATTTGTTCCGTCGTTATTTATATTGTATAACGTGGAAAGTTTAGGGATGTATCTGCTACCACGACAATTAATAAACGATGCTGAGAAATTAATGCACTGTTATTATATACTGATAAAACTACCATGGAACGTTTGTATCGCGAAATCTATAAGACAAGAGCTGATTAAAACGAAAAGTGTTAACACGATTTCATCTTAGAACATTATCAAACCGGTATTTTTTCATGTTGAGTAAATCTTGTTGATTTGTATATATTGTATAACCTTATTTTGTGAAAATATAAAATTGTAAATTTTATTTTGCGTAGAAGTTATATTCTACCTTAGTGAGTTGCCGGCCCTTGGTCATTTTGCTACATAAACAGTACTAGATTATAGGGAAAAAGTGCTACAAAATAGGTTAATAGTAATAGATGATAGGCCATAAGTATTTTCCTCCTCGGTAAAAGCATTAGGGAAATGTTTTTTAGATGGGACAGTCGGGTATCAATACACTGAGGGACTTTAAAAATGCAAATAAGTCAGATTTCGTAAAAAATAAACCTTTATATGTATCAATTTTTATCAAAACGGGCATTAATAAGCATACATATAAGCCTTTTATTAGAAAATATTATCAATTTCCAGAAAATTAACGTTTCAAACAGCGATACCCTAAATCAACAGCTTTGCAGTTAGTAGCGTTTGTATCTACCATTTACAGCAATGCAGGCAGCACATACAAACCTCGTTGAAAGCACAATATTTGCAATACAGTGTAGAGAAATGGTGTTCCACTCCTGACCCAAGACGTGGGAAAGCTCATTAAAGTTTCTCGGTAGTGGCCAACGAGAGTTAATTCGTCTACCAAACTCATCCTATACATGCTCAATTGGAGATTTGCAGTTTAAAAGTCTCTCAGAAAAGCATGCCGCTGACATATTCGATGTTATATGTCTACGGCATTAAAATCAATGACAATAACATACGAAGGTCTGAATGAGACACCACCATGGTATGACGACTGAAATATTGTTGATGATGATGCTTAGCACAAATAGATAGCCAAAACTTAATATGAAATATGGTCTGTTGTTATTTAATTCACATACATGCTAGCTGTTTTAGAAATATGTTTTTGTTCCTCTTCGTTTTGATTATATGAATATGTGTAGTAATAATAGTACTTTGCGGTTCACAAACTGACGAACTATTGAAAGACAAAGAATACACTCATCGTAAATTGATCACGTATGGTTTATAAGCGAATGAGTCAAGAAAAATAATGCACGTTTACTTATATCAAGGTTAACATTTTATGTTCATAAGGAAAAGAAGTCTTCACATATTAAGTTTTATTTATAATATGGATGTGTGTAACATTTAACTTTCCAGGATACTTTAGTAATATATGACGTTGGATTGCGACAACAGTAAAGGTACAGTCGAACTATCATGCCGTAGACACATCAAGTAAAACAACACTTTATATTGACGCCGTACTATCCAGTCTCATCACCATCCTTTAAACATAAATATATTAAATTGTTATTTATTTTTCTTAATCATTTCCAAGTTTTTTCTCCATTTTGATTAAAATTATACAGAATGAAAGTTAAACATCTAAACCTAAAACCAAAAAGTTATTAAACATCCGGGGTAATCGAATGCAAAAACAAAATAACATTCAACTGGAAGCAACAAGCTCTCTACCTTTCACTCTTCATTTGCTTTATTACCATAATTGTAAACAAGATCACACACCGTCACCTAGTTGTCACTGTGTAGTGTCATCACCATTTACTTCCTTTATCACGGCGCGCAAAAGAAGAAACATGGACAATAGTACAAATGATGGCAATAAAAGTATTGATCAATAGCGTGACCCGATTAATGAGGACAAAATTGGCCAGTTTTCTGTATCTAGTCCCGCTAGAAAACGATTTTCCGAATGACGAACGCATTTTATGATCGAACAGAAAAAAGGAATACAATATCATTAATGTATTAAATATCTTAAAACACAAAACAAATGGTATGTTAAATATAACATCACCAAAGAGGTAAAATATATATGAGTAACAAAGCGTGTATCCAGTCCGCACATTATTCCTTGAAGGGTGAACTTTAACATGTCATCGTCTTTTTATACTAATAAACCCATCCCTAAGTAATAAACCCATCCCTAAGTATTAAAAACATTTTGAAAAAAAAACATTCAAGAAATTTACATCAATTTGTTACAAGTTCGTGAAATATGAACTTACATGTAAGTACCCACCGAAGGGGCCAATGTAATGCCTGGATCGTATTCACCAACCGTTCTTGAGAATATTCTTAGACTCGAGCTTGAAAATCCAAATTTCAACCATAAATATCTAGTTTTCTATGACAGATAGAATAATTTTTAGAGTTTATCTGACTATATATAAGGTGTCTCAATATGCTTGCAAATTTTGACCTCAAACAATGGTCTCTAAGTGTGTTTTTCAAATTTCATTCTTGAGTTCAAGTCTAAGAATATTCTTAAGAACGGTTGGTGAATACCGCCACTGGTTATATGTAAGTACCCACCGAAGGGGCCAATGTAATGCCGGTTATATTAAAGCTCATATCTCATGAATGTTCCAGAAATTATGAGGTTTATGTTTCAAACGTTTCGCATTTAAAGCATTCTGTATATATCAACATGCCCTATTTATCAATTATCCAGTAACATGTACCTATTAATTGTTTAATAGGTTAATCGAACAGTAGAGCAACCAAGTCTTTTATTTAAAATATAACTGCTTCAGTGACAATGGGAACCAAATTTATCATGACCTACCACAATATCTCGGTTACACTGTTTTGATCGTATAACGTATCCGAAGCTAAAAATGACCTTTCACGAGTATGCATTATAGGGATATGAACTATGAAACCGTATATAGATTCAATGGATAGATCACGTTACGAATGAAAGTGTTTTACAGGTGAAAAACATATCAACTCTGATATAAGAAGTGTTTTATGTCTGGTATAAATATTGATTTTTAGTCACATTTATATTTAAAAAAGAAATGCTATCGTTATGATAGTAGATTTACGCTGGGAATGATGTATGATTTATTAATATTTTTAAGCAACGCTTATTGACAAATTAACCACAACGGCATGAAGATGTTGAATCTTCACCAAAAGCATTACATTATAAATAAGTCTCTACTCAACGTTGAGCATTATTTAACTCCAGACATACCATATAGATGTAGAATGGCTTGGTCAAATTTTCGTTGCTCAAGCCATAATCTAATAATAGAAAAGAGAAGACATATAGAAATCCATAGGCATTTAAGATACTGCCTTGTCTGAACAACTACAAACACGTGTTATTGAAGATGAATATCACTTTTTCCTCGAATTCTCACTGTATAACAACATGAGAGACACATATTTTAAAGATATATGGTTAAGAAACAACTGTCATAATTTATTTTATTCCGTTTTGTCATTTTCAAAATCAGATGATATTTTATCAATCGCTAAATGAGCACCAGAAAATTATATGTTACTTAAATCAATCCATTGTAATGATTTAACTACATTTATTATTTGTATGTTTGTCACTCTTTTGTAAAATTGTACTGTTTGTATATTTGTTTTTTGGGCCAAAGGCCTATATCACCAAATAAAATAAACTGTAAACTGTAATCTACCAATCTATATATAAAATTCCTATATATTAGACAGAGATCAACATTTTTAGCGTACATATACTTCAAAATCTATATAAAATATATTCAACATTATAAAGATGGACAATGTTTAGATTTATTTCTAATATAAAAGTATAAACAGAAAATCAACCTATCATGAAAATGTAACTGAACTAGCTATGTGAGACATCCGAGAGGTTACGGTTTTGGAATTATTTTACTCATTTAGCCTAATATCTTGCTTTTACCCTGACAAATCGCCTAACATTTTTTACTCTTAGAGAGCGAAAACATTTATTTATTCATTTTGAAATTCAGATGTATGAATGTTGCTGAATAAGACATGACAGACGCTTGAAGATCCATTATTGGAGGGGTAACTACACATGCAAACATATATTTTCTGAGCCACACTATTCATAAAACCATAGATAACTTATCTTATACAAACATGTGAAGCTTGTGCTTTAATTACAAATACAACTAGGTGACTTACAGTTTTAGTACGAAAGAAAAAGACAATATTTTATTTGAGTAATGTAGGCCTCCGGCCCATAATACATTTTAAACACATGGTAAACGTGAAATCTAACAAATAAACATTCATAATACGAACATTATAATTTCAATACAGTTTTGATATAATGAATGCAATATATTTATATATATATATATATATATTGTTTTTTTAACGCAATGACTGTTCTGTTGTTTTGCTCGTGATCAATGTTTGTGTCTATCTTATTTCAAATATTGAAAAAAGAAAAAAAGTAATACACAACTTCGAGATTTAATTCAAGTCATTAGGTTTTTAAATCATTTTGTTTTAAGATTGGAGGTAAAGAGTTCTTTTATTAAACATCTCAAATACAAACTTTGCCAGTTTGATTATCTTGTCAGAATTGGCTGTACTCATCAAACTGTAGAATTCATATGCATTATGATAGTTGTGATCGTTATAGTTAATAATATCAGCAAGATATTGGTTACGCAGATCGTTATAAAAGGTACATGTCATGACAGCGTGAAATTCATCTTCTATTTCTTGTGAGTTACACAAAATACATACTCTATCAGCATAAGCAACATTTGTATGTCTCCCTGTTTCAACAAATAATGAATGTTTTGAACAACGCAGTTTTGAGAGTGCAATTTTATATTTTAAAGTGATTTTCAAAGTAAGGTATTGCTCAACGTTTAATTGCGTTTTAAAGTGCTTATAATGAATAGCTTTTCTTGATTCATGGACATCAGCGTGCCAATTTTGCAAAGCACAATCTGTTACACGTTGTTTAAATCTTAAGACAAATAAATGATCATCACCTATGTCTTGTGATATCCAAGCAAAACCAAACCCGTATTGAAAAAGTAGTGTTTTGACCTTCGTAGCCCAAGTTACTCTCCCAGCTTCATCTAAATAACGTAACACAATATAGCATTGCTTAAGGTATCTTGAGTTGTTCATTTTGTGAAGACGTAAACAGTACTTCACACACTTACTATAATAATTTATAAACAATGGAAACCTACCACACTCACCTCTTGAAAAGGCGTGAAATGTATTTTTGTACAATTTTAAATAGCGAGTGCAGAATTGATTATGTACGTTTTCAATTTGCGTTGCGTACTCAAAACCCCATAACTCTGATCCATAAGTGAGGATAGGTGTGACCATAGTGTCGAATAATTTAAAAAGTTCATTGTGATCAAAATATCCAACATTTTTTTGAAGTTTATAAATAGAAATCATGGCCTTTTTACTTTGAACAGCGAGCATATCTTTAGCTCTCGACCATATTAGTCTTGGTGTAATGTTTAAGCCCATAAATTTATAGCAAGGAACAGTTGTGATATTTGTTCCGCTATATGTCCAGATTTCATTTCTGCGTAAATAGCCGCCGTTTCTAAACACTATGATTTTGGTTTTTCTTAAGATTAATTTTCATACCTGTTCTGTTACAAAAAATGAAATTATATTAATCTGCGACTGTAAAAGTCGAACAGTATCACTGCAGTTGGCAATGTCATCAGCATACAAAATGGCAAATATATCTTCAACTTCTTCAGTTATATGAATGCCATTTGATTATGATTATTTCAATTCATAAACTAAATCATTAATAAAAAGAGTAAATAAAATCGTGCTTAATTTACAGCCTTGTCTGCAACCAATATTACAGTTAAACACCTGTGTATACTTGTTATTTCCATATCTGACACATGATGAAAGCTTAGTATACATTTTATGAAGGAGGTATAAGAATTTCCCACCCATTCCTTTGCGAATAAGACTATTAAATAATTGTGCATGGTTAATTGTATCGAACGCTTTGGTAAAATCAATAAATAAACAATAAAATCTCCCACCTTTTTGCTTAGATATTTCTGTACCATTGCTTGTAATGTATATAAACTATATAAACTATCAATAGTTGAATACCCATTTCTAAAACCAGACTGAGCTTGATCAATTTTATTATTATTTTCTGCCTACGCGTTAAATCTATTAATGAAATGAGTATATGAGTAACTATGATCTTAATAAGACACAGGTTAATTCATTATATATCACTCCTCTATGGGACAGCATTTTTGTGCTCATTGAGTTTTATGACATTTGTATGATGGTTTTTTTTAGGTTGAATGTTTTGTTTTATTGATGTATCTGAATGCATGCTGATCACACTTTCTTAACAAAAATGCAAATATTATTCGTTTCTCATTGAACAAAGCCGGGCCCGATTAGCTCAGTCCGTTAAGCGTCTAACTATCAATCCAGGGGTTATAATTCTCCGTGATGATTGATATGCGACATTGTGTCTCAGTATTATTCATCTCTCATCGCTTATTCAAGTTGGAGAGTTATTATTTACTTGCGGAGATAGGGTGTGCTCGAGAACTGGTTAATCTGTCAGGATCCCAGTGGTTAGGTTAACTGATCGTCTGTTAGTCCTGGCATAAAAGTGTAAATACTCAATCAATCAATCATTAAACATAGAAAATATGAAAAAATAATATTAGAAACAAATGATGAATTATGCACACATGGTTTCATATGGAGCATTTTTATCGGCAGAATGTCAAACCAAATAACGATTGAAAATTACTTAAATTAATCTTTTGATGACATGCAATCGAATTATTTTTTTCTTCGTTTGTTTTGCCATTTCGACATTGTAAATATATTTCAAGACAAAAGTAAGTGTCGGTATATTAAAAAAAAAACATAAAAAGAAGTCATAACAGCAAGTGTTTTCTTTTCTTATAGTTAACAATGTAAATATATTTCTAGTCAAATTTCTATTTCTAGAGTAAATCACCCGTTTCAAATATCAAAACAAAAATGAAAATATTCGTTGCTATTAATCAAACCTATTTTTCTGTTATACAACCTGACACATCCAATATGCTGTTTGTAAACGATTGTCTTTCCTATATGTAATTATTTTCATTATGGAATTGCCAATATATACTTACCTAATATCAGAATAATGCTAATTTAGATAAGCATACTTGGTCCTTATTGCCAAGAATGACTATTAAAACAAGACGCAATCACGTTATACAAAACGAATGAACCTGTTTATTCTGGACGTATCAAATTATGTGATTTCAGTTTGATCTATCATTTCTGTTGAAGTTATTTCATTTTAGAAAGAGGGTTGTTTATAAAGAGTTATATTATGTGATATTTATTATAACAGTTGTGATTCTGTTTCAATCTCACCACTCGTATTGTTTGGGTTTTTTGAAACGCTTGACGGATTTGAAATTTTAAATAACTCAAATTCGTATTTTAATTACAACATATAATTCAATGCCTTTTATTCTAAACTCAATATTTTTTATCAGACTCGTATAGTGATTTCCCTCTGACATACTGTCTTTAATCCCTGTTTGGCACAAAATACCATTTTTGAGGAACACTTCTCAGACATTACTTGTATTTCCTAGTAGCGTAACACGATTTTGCAGAGACAAATTGTCCATTGCATTTGTTGTTTCGTGGGAAAATTGAATTCGTTTACCATGCATAAACAACAAGTACGAAGGTCATCAGCAAACATAATAGGCTTTTTATACATTGTTCAGTAGAACGATACAAAGTATCGATAGTACCAGAATTAATAAATGAACGAATGAATGTATAAATGAATGAATAGGGAATTAATGAATTAATGAATGAATGAATGAACGAACGAACGAACGAACGAACGAACGAACGAACGAACGAACGAACGAACGAACGAATAAATGGTGTTTTACGGCATGTTTTGTGCGCACAGTGGTATCTAAATAAAATATACATTTTTTGGACTAATTGTTTTAACATTAAGTAAGTCTAAATATATTGTTTTCTATATATATATTACGTCTGCGAATAGTATTTTTGTGTGTCGATTTTTATATAAGTTTACATGAATGTAATTTTGCTTTGGAAAATACAAGTTTTGATGCTAGCACATGTGTAACCTGACGTGTTACTTTTTGGGAAAAAAGTAAAATAAATATTTATATATACATCGTGTTGTATTAGATGTGAGCTTTGTTTACAACACTCTTGAACAGAATACCCCAGTTGGAAATTCCACTGTGACTTATTTTGTATATTTGTCCTTATTAGAAATATAGATGCATTACTAACGAAGCACCATTATAGTTTTATATTCACCAATGTAATTGCATTAGAGAATATTTTATAGCCCTTTTGAATCAAGAAACGCATGTTTAACATCCTACACAAAGACTGGTCATACTGACATATGCTTTCTATTAATTGTCAAGTTAAAAGGTATAATTATTTTTATTCTCAACATATACAATTTCAATGAAAATCATTGTAATATACAATTTTACATCAAAAGGGAAAATGTTGTTGTATAAAAAATAAAGAATGGCAAGTTGGAATCATATATACAAATTCACAGTTTGTGTTCAATTTAATAGGAACGCATTAACGTATGTATCGTATTTGCATAGATTGATTTAAGGTGATCTATTAACAGCTACTAACCGTTGCAAGAGCTAATTTATCCATTGTTTAGAAACTTCTGTCTATTCTATTCCAGTTTAAAAACACACAGCAATGTTTCCTTCTTATTTTTCAATTCAAGAGAAGCTTTACATTCGGTTTCTTTTCCATCAAGGTTCCCTGTCGCCGTTGTTGATATGCGGCGAATGTTACTACGATCACGAATGATTCTCTATAGACCAAGTATTGCGGCGCTGTTTATAGATTGCCCGTCTGTGATTGGTAGTTTTGAAATACCGATACGAACAGCGTTATAACGAAGGATCCATGGATTTCGTTTCAATTCATGTTTTCTGGTACTGTACATTTCATGTTCCTTCGATACTTCCCAAAGTACTATTAAAATATAAATATAAATATTTATATATTTAATATATACTCGGAATAACAAATACGCTGATATTTCAATACAAAAGGAAAATTATTTTTATGCGAACATTTATCAGGGAAACGGAATGTCTTATATTTTCATGCCAGGTATATACGGTCGGAAGGGGTGCAATATCAACTCAGCTTGTTTACTTTTTCTATGATATTTCGATTAATATGTTTAAAATCGCATCAAAATGAAAGTCACCGTAACTGAATATTGAATAAATGGTTTCCTCTCAAATTCTATATTTATTCTAATATAGTTTAATGAAATTTTATGAATAATATAAATAAAATCAGAACCTTTGGATTTCTCTAGATCTATTCTTTGAACAAATCCCATTCGTGTCAAAAGAACAAAATTATTTCCGCTATATATCTTTGATAAATGTCACATGATATTCCGAAGCGAAATGGTTCCTAATAAATGCTGATTTGATATTATTTTTGTGCAAAACCGAATCAAAGCCATAGGTACAAACAGATAGAAAATCAATACATGTGTGGGTACTTACATAAAAAGGAAGTTTGGATTAGTTTTTGAGCACAATTAGCCTCAAATCATTGTTTAAAAGAATAGAGAAATAATTTCTACTCAACAGCTTTAATTTCCTGTAAGATATGTTGATAGAGTAATGAGGATATGTTCCTTACGTAAAATAAGGTTGCTTGAGATTTCTTTAGATGTCTTCTTACTAGAGTCGATCGGACATTGCCAGTCACCCTTTCTAAGCTTAAAAATGGTTTCTTCTCATTAACTTACCGCTCACGTGTTTATAAAACAATGTATGGAACGATTCTTTACGTGCTAAGAAATTTTAAAATTAATTGTGAGCCAAATCTATTCAAGGTCACTATAACTAAAGAAAATAGAGAAACGATTGCGCTCAATAAATTTGTCTTTAGATATTTTGATGTTATTTTGTGTTAATCGAGAAATAAAAACTTGGGATTGCTTTAACATCAATCGGGTAAGAATCAAAAATAGTTTCCTTTATCGAATTTTACTTCTGAATATATTTTCAGCTATATTAGAACATTGACACTTTAAGATCAGTCAGAGAAGTCGTTTCCGTTCAATGATTTTTTTTTGATTTTTTTCTGTAAACACATTATTTGTCGGTGAATCCTTAGTCCATATATCTATTTAAGTCATCGTTAAGGATGTAATAAAGCATGTTTCACGTATTTTGACACCGAAATTACCATTAATGTTCAACACAGGATATCTTTCGACATTAAGGATGCATACATACGAGATATTCACATCATGTATATTATATGCATTTCAAAAATACTAAATGTCCGGTAAAAGTGTCCCTTGAGTACATACTGGGATATTCACATCATGTATATTATATGCATTTTAGAGATACTTAATGTCTGGTAAAAATGTCCCTGGGTACATACTGGGATATTCACATCATGTATATTATATGCATTTTAGAGATACTTAATGTCTGGTAAAAATGTCCCTGGGTACATACTGGGATATTCTCATCATGTATATTATATGCATTTTAGAAATACTTAATGTCTGGTAAAATTTCCCTTGGGTGCATACTGGGATATTCACATCATGTATATTTTATGCATTTCAGAGATACTTAATGTCCGATAAAACTGTCCCTTGGGTACATACTGGGATATTCACATCATGTATATTATATGCATTTTAGAGATACTCAATGTCCGATAAAAGTGTCCCTTGGTTACATACTGGGATATTCACATCATGTATATTATATGCATTTTAGAGATACTCAATGTCCGATAAAAGTGTCCCTTTGGTACATACTGGGATATTCACATCTTGTATATTATATGCATTTTAGAGATACTCAATGTCCGATAAAAGTGTCCCTTGGGTACATACTGGGATATTCTCATCATGTATATTATATGCATTTTAGAGATACTGAATGTCCGATAAAAGTGTCCCTTGGTTACATACTGGGATATTCATATCATGTATATTATATGCATTTTAGAGATACTCAATGTCAGATAAAAGTGTCCCTTGGGTACATACTGGGATATTCACATCATGTATATTATATGCATTTTAGAGATATTCAATGTCCGATAAAATTGTCCCTTGGGTACATACTGGGATATTCACATCATGTATTTAATGTCCGATAAAAGTGTCCCTTGGGTGCATACTGAGATATTCACATCATGTATATTATATGCATTTCAGAAATACTAAATGTCCTATAAAAGGTGTCCCTTGGTTACATACTGGGATATTCACATCATGTATATTATATGCATTTCAGAAATACTTAATGTCCTATAAAAGTGTCCCTTGGTTACATACTGGGATATTCTCATCATGTATATTTTATGCATTTCAGAAATACTTAATGTCCTATAAAAGTGTCCCTTGGGTACATACTGGGATATTCACATCATGTATATTATATGCATTTTAGAGATACTTAATGTCCGATAAAAGTGTCCCTTGGAAGCATAGACAGCGTCCCAAAAGAGAAAATAGCATACTTGGTTTTACTGAGTCTGTACATGAGGGCTACTGAGGTATACAACACCGCTCGCAATCCCCTAGCACCGACTGAGTCTGTATATGAGGGCTTCTGAGGTATACAACACCGCTCGCAATCCCCTAGCACCGACTGAGTCTGTATATGAGGGCTTCTGAGGTATACAACACCGCTGGCAATCCCCTAGCACCGACTTTAGTAGTGTTCTACTTTGGTGAGCTTTATGATTTATAAAAATAGAAATAATAACAATATTGAGTCAAAATACAGAACAACGTTTTACCTGAAATTAAGTTGGTAGTACGGACCCAATTCTCCTGATTGGGTACGTTAAACGGCAATGTTGGTAGAGCCACTTTTAAGCACATTGATTGTTCAGTTGTTTAAACTGACAGTTTGATGATGCCACAGTTCAACTGCTATGAATTGTGGGACAGACATAGAATTCCATGTTTTTTCATTAGATGTTAATAGACCTTATTGGCGAGATTTTGGATTGACTACCTGAAAATTGAAATTGATTTATGTGTATAATATATGCTGTATTATGTGGTTAGATGACACTACAGTATGTTTAATTAACTATAACTACAGACATCATACAGCACGTTAAACTGTGTTGTTTTCACCATTAACGTCAGGTAAACAATGTCCCTAGAGGCACAGACTGAACATAGCAAACTCGGTTTATTTAGTCTGTTCGCGAAAGTTAATGCTATATTCAATATAGTTCACATGCCCTAGCACTTGTCATTACTCATTCTTAATAATTCTGAATTCAAAAAGCCATGAGCACCTTAAATTCTAACCAAACATTCCAATGTCTATTCTTAAATTGATAACCAAAGAAGCATACACCATAGTTCTAATGTTTCGAATTTCAGTTAAAAATCACAGATCACAAGCACCGATGAAATAAATGATGACGCTTTCGTTGCACCTATTTGCTTCAATGAGTGTGGGTTTAACAGGTGCGTGGTCATTTTACCGTTGCTTAAATATCTCAGTATGAAGTAAATACACACGACGAAAGTACAAATAGCCTAATTATATACAAGCATGAACGCCTGGTTTTTGTGACAAATACAACTCGATAGCGTGCCAAAGTGATCGATAGGTAAAGGAGGGAGCCATTTTAGTGATGGAGTTGCTACCATGTCGATGTGAGAGATAATCGTTTTATAACAACCACGTGACGTCTGCCAAGCACTACGGTATCATTTCTTGCACCATTTACTTTGTGACCATTTCCGTAGTTTGAGACAAACAGGAAATTGGATCAATTTGACTATATGAAACTAAAGAGCATTCAGCACAAATGATGCAGATGTTTTATTGTATTGAAGCTGCCACTACGTTAGGCACATTTATAAAATAATGGAAATAACGAAGAAGAAAAAGCAGTTCATTGAACTTGAAGAAGAATACAATAATGTTTATACGGAAACATTTTCTGGGTGGAATTTGATAAAAACAAACGTGGCTGTATCTGTTTAAAAATGCAAATAATCTGTTAATTCAATCTAAATATTCGCACTGTCTTGTTTTATGATGTAACGACGGTGGAAGAGGAAGGCTGTATGCACCCGTGAACCGAGCTTCCAAGTGGCAGTTGTTTTCTGATTGTTTAAAGGCGGTTCCTTTTGTTGTCTTTTTCTCTATGTATGTATTGTATTATAATGAGTATTCTATATATTAATATACATTTGTTTTTTCTGTTCTGGCTATGTTATTAGGATAGTACCTCCATGTTAGTCTTCTATGATATATATGACGGTGTAGAGAAGTAAATCCAAAAATCTCTCAAATTTACTGATACGATAAACACATACGTATTAGAAAAACTCTTTTGTTTATATTTCTTAAGGAATATGTTTCTTTTATTCAAAACATGATCTTGTTCGGTAATAAAACAAAATTCAAATACCTTTTATCACGTTTTATTACGTCTTTCTTGAATATATAACCTCTTTATATTTATTACCGGAGAGTAAATGTTTTTTATACTAGTATGTTATATTTCTTTCTCTATTTCATTCCCTTCATTTAGTCCGGAGTACATTTTTGTTTGTTTTTTAAAAAATGTTTGAGCCTATTTTTCAATTAGAATTTGTTTTTCGGTAAAATATGTTTCATATATTGTGTTAACGTTTAAATAACAGTCAATTTTCCGAAACGAAAAACAAATATGAAAAGCAGAATACGTGTATATGTTTGTAAGACTTCTTCTTGTTTTGGAAGTGGATTTATTACATGTAGCATAACGTCAATCTGACTATTTTACATTCTGATAAAGTGCCACGACCCAACTTCCGCACATCGTCCCAACGTCCAATATCTTTAGGTTGTGGACGATCCTACATCCGCACATGGTCACAACGTTGATTATATTTACGTTGTGGATGACCTTACATCTGCACATGGTCACGGCTTTTATTATATTGACGTTGTGGACGTCCCCACATTAGCTCATGGTGACAACGTTGGTTATTTTTACGTTGTGAACGACCCTACATCTACACACCGTCACAATGTCGATTATTTACACGTTGTGGCCGACACTACATCTACACACCGTCACAACGTCAATTATTTACACGTTGCGGACGACACTACATCTATACACCGTCACAACGTCGATTATTTACACGTTGCGGACGACACTACATCTACACACCGTCACAACGTCAATTATTTACACGTTGCGGACGACCCCAAATTCGCACATCGTCACAACATTGACTTTTATCAGGTTGCAGACGACCCCTACATCTGCACATCGTCACAACGTTGATTACTTTACATTGTGGACGGTCCTACATTAGCTCATAGTCACAACGTTGATTCATTTTAAGTTGTGACGGTCCATACATCTGCACACCGTCACAACGTCGATTATTTTTACTTTGTAGACGACCCTACAGTTGACTTCGTCACAACGTTGGCTATTTTTACGTAGTGGACGTCCCTACGTAAGCTCATCGTCACAAAGTTGATTATATTTACGTTGTGTACGACCCTACAATCGAATTTCGTCACAATGTTGGTTAGTTTTACGTTGTGGACGTCCCAACATATGCACATCGTCACAACGTCGATTATTTTTACGTTGTGGACGACACTACATTCGCACAAAATTCACAACGTTGGTTTTTTTCACGTTACATCCGCACATCGTCACAGTTTTTTATTATTTTGACAGTATGGATGACCCTTCATGCGCACATCGTCACAAAGTCGATTATTTTTACGTTGTCGACGACCGAACATCCGCATATCGTCGTAACAATATTGATTATTTCTACTTTTTTGACGACCCCATATCAGCACATCGTCGTCACAATATTGATGTTTTATGTTGTGGGCAACCATACATCCGCACATCGACACAACGTCGAATATTTTACTTTGTGGACGACCCTACATCCGCACATCGTCACAACGTCGAATATTTTACTTTGTGGACGACCCTACATCCGCACATCGTCACAACGTCGAATATTTTACGTTGTCGACGACCCTACATCTGAACATCGTCGCAACGTCGAATATTTTACTTTGTGGACGACCCTACATCCGCACTTTATCACAACATTGGACATTTTTACCTTGTGGACAAACATACATTCGCACATCGTTACAACGTTGATTAGTTTTGGACGACCCTACATTCGCACATCGTCACAACGTTGGTTAGTCTTACGTGGCAAACGAATGGGTAGTTAAGTGTCTAGTGTCTAGGGTTTAGGGTAAGTAATTTTTACGGACAGTTGAAAAGCTGTTGAAAAGTAATTACGTGGATGTTTCTAGACACTAAAATTTAGCCACACAAGTAATAAGCTTGACGCAATGAAGCCACTTAAATACCCATTAGTAGGAACGTCCGTGTGGACGTCCCTACATTCGCACTTTGTTTCAGCGTCGATTATTTTTACGTTGTCGACGACCCTACATCCGTACATCGTCACAAAGTTGATTATTTTTACGTTGTTGGCGACCTTACATGCGCGTATCGTCACAACGTCGATTATTTTTACGTTGTGGACGACCATTCATTCGCACTTTATCACAACGTTTGTTATTTCACGCCGTGGACAGCCCTTCATCTGCACATCGTCACGACGTTGATTAGTGTTTCGTTGTGAACGACCGTTCATCCACATATCGTAAAAACGTTGAATAGTTTTACGTTGTGAACGACCCTACGTATGCGAACTTCGTCATAACGTTGATTGTATAGACGTAGTGGACGTACATACATCCGCATATCGTCACAACGTCGATTATTTTTACGTTTTAGACGACCCTACATTAGCACATCGTCACAACGTCGAATATTTTTATGTTGTGGACGACAATACATTCTCACTTTATCACAACGTTTGTTTTTTTTACATTGTGGACGAACCTACATTCGCACATCGTTACAATGCTGATACGTTTTACGTTGTGGATAACCCTACATTCGCGTATCGTCACAACGTTGATTGGTTTTACGTTGTGGAAGTCTCTCCATTCGCACTTCATTTCAACGTTGGCTGTTTTACGTTGCCAACGACCCTGCATCCACACATCATCACATTGTCGAATATTTTTATGTTGTGGACGACCATATATTCTCACTTTATCAAAACGTTGGTTATTTTTAAGTTGTGGACGACCTTATATTCGCGTTTCGTCACAACGTTGATTGGTTTTACGTTGTGGACGTCCCTACATTCGCGTATCGTCACAGCGTTGATTGGTTTTACGTTGTGGACGTCCCTACATTCGTACTTTATCACAACGTTGGTTATTTTTACGTTGTGGACGACCTTATATTCGCGTATCGTCACAACGTTGATTGGTTTTACGTTGTGGACGTCCCTACATTTGCACTTTATCACAATGTTGGTTATTTTTACGTTGTAGACGGCCTTATATTCGCGTATCGTCAAAGCGTTGATTGGTTTTAAATTGTGGACGTCCCTACATTCGCACTTTATCACAACGTTGGTTATTTTTACGTTGTGGACGACCTTATATTCGCGTATCGTCACAACGTTGATTGGTTTTACGTTGTGGACGTCCCTACATTCGCGTATCGTCACAGCGTTGATTGGTTTTACGTTGTGGACGTCCCTACATTCGCACTTTATCATAACGTTGGTTATTTTTACGTTGTGGACGACCTTATATTCGCGTATCGTCACAACGTTGATTGGTTTTCACGTTGTGGACGTCCCTACATTCGCACTTCGTATTTACGTTTCGAAATCGGTTGAGTGTAGTCATCCGTTACAAATTATATGTAAAACGTTTGATTTTGTGAGTTTTAAAGGTCAATAAATACATACGAAAATAAATCGTAGAACGGACATAAGGATACAAAGTGGCACTCGTCTTTTGCCATTAAGATTACATAGGTTACAATGTTCGTTTCAATCTAGCTTATTTTCTGAATCTACTTATTTCAATATTTAATTGATGTGAAGAACAACTCAGTTTTACAAAAGCATTACTTAGTTTACATAAAATGGCATTTTACAATACCGAAACTTATTGTAATTGTATTATATCTGAAAAATCAAATCAAGGAAAGATAATGAACCCTGGATAATACTCGCTGGAATGTAATGGCAATACACTTGCATCAATGGATACGTTCTAATGACTTGTGTTTGAGCATACTTTAATGCGTTTGTTCAAGTGCAAAATCTTAATATACTACGTCTGAGACTCTTACATGATACATCGTGTTTGATAATGGAACTGAGCTAGTGATGGAAACCATAACAGCAATACCACATTAAATGAAAAAGTTTTTGAGAATTTCGATTAGAATTTACAATCAGACATTTTTGAAGTGCTAATGTATTGTGTTGCGATTTCAGACAGAAAGGCGTCCTATCTTGTCTTACTTCAAACTCGCCAAAAGAAGTGACAGGTTAGTGTTGCTGCCAAGAATATCAAGCGGAAGCTAATGACATATTTGGGACAGAGAGAGAGAGAGAAAGAGCGAGACTGACTGTTAGTTTTACATGTATCAATACATAATATCATTTGCTTTTGCTAAGCTGTCAAGAGAAATAACAGTTGAAACCTTTAGATGGAGATTTTACCGAATACAATATGCACTGACAATGTTTCTACATAAAGTGATTAAATTACATTAAATATTTAATGCACTTAACTATTTAATTATTTAATGACTTAAACACCAAGTTTCCAATATATATTTATTCTTAGTTTTGGAATGAGTGAAACTTATAATTGGCTTCGCTGAGTCAGTAGTAACAATGCTTTTTCTACACCAAGTATATTCATATTTGTCTAAAACTCTGTAATTATTAGTCTATACCAATTTTGTAATATAATGATCCGAGTTATTCCTAGTTGTTAGGGACAACCAGAAATCTGGTAATTGGTTTGTATTGAACGTATTAAACCGTTTTTATATCTTGCCGAAATATTATTACGGTGAATATTTAATTGATCTATGCAAATCAACGATTTTACGTATTGTTAATGGCAGGTTACATCAGGATAAAGGTTTAGGTAAAATTCCTTGCGTAACACATAATGGACAGAGCCTAGTTGACTACCTGTTAACAGCCCACAATAACTTTGACACACTTTCAGATTTTTGTGTTCACAATTTTAACGAATTCTCCAATCATGTCCCAATCACATTTCCATTCGATATAACTCCTCAATATGAATCACGTGATGTAAAAAAACACATTTATTACAAGTGGAAACCCGAATTTAAAAACGATTTTTAAGAAGGTATTTCTCAAGGTATAAATGATTTAGAACAATCGCTATTAGATGGAATATAATAACTGTAGTACTGATGAACTAGTGTCGAGTCTCACTGATTTCATGGACAAAAATACAAATAAATATTTCAGGCATACTGTTAAACTTTCGGGTAATTATTTTTTGTCAAATCAAAACAAAAATAAGTGGTTAAATGATGAATGTAAAACCCACCAATCACTAAACAAGGAATATATTGTATTGATTAATATAAATAAAACGGATGCGAACAGGCAATTGATGTTACACTCGAAAAGGAATGATAAATTTTATTGCAGAAAATGTAAATATGCGTACAATATGAACTTAGGATATAAAATGAACGAAATGAGACGTAAGAGGCCAAAAGAATTCTGGAACATGTTTAAAACACGTAAAAAACAGAGTATCAGTGATATACCATTGGGTCAATTCTATGAACACTTTAAAAACTTATCATAGGATGTCACTATAAATCCTGATAACGAATGCGAAGATTTCATAGATAACTTCGATGGCTTGATAAATCCCAAGTACTTTTTTTGAATCAGATAACCCCATTAATCGTGAAGAAATAATTTCTGCGGCGAACAGACTAGGCAAAAATAAATCAAGCTCACTGGACAATATGCTTTATGAGTACTTTAAAGAGACCATCGATCTGACAGCGAAGTCGCTGGAGATTTTATTTAATTATAGTTTGAATACAAATAACTTTCCGAAAAATTGGTCAAAATGAATTATCCAATTGCATAAAAAAGGGAGCATGAGCGATCCGAATAATTACCGTGGGATCCGTGATAAGCTGTTTAGCCAAACTGTTTACCGTTACAATCAATGAATGGCTTAAAAAGTGGGCACACAGAACGACATTTTAACAGATGTGCAGTTTGGATTTAAAGCAAATTATAGTACAATAGATTAATTTTTTATACTTAACTCTTTTATCGAAAAGAATGTGAATTCAAAGAAAACATTGTATTGTTGCTTCGTACATTTTAAAAAAAGCCTTTGACTCGAAACGGGCTTTGGTTTAATCAAACTTGGTATAGGTGGTCAGTTGTTAAATCTACTCAGGTCTATGTATAATGACATCAAGTTATGTGTTAAACACTTGAATAATTTGTCAGTAGGGCTATTGCAAGGGGAGATAACCTCGCCGATATTTTTCTCGTTATTTATAAATGAAACCGAGCTGTCTCTTCAAGGTTACACCGATATAGGAATAACACTTGACCAGCTATCTTTTTATATTTTGATATTTGCTGATGATGCAGTGTTATGTTCAGAAACGGGATTACAAGCGTCACTTAATAATCTAAAAACATATTGCCACAAATGGAATTTAACAGTTAATACAGAAAAAACTAAGATCGTTATATTTCGAAATGGTGGGATGTTAAGTAAAAATGATAAATGGACATATTCCGACTCAACAGTTTCAATTATCTAGGTATAGTATTGTCAAGTGGAGGGTCATTTATTAAAAACGCAAGCACTCTATCTGGTAAAGCCTTGCGGGCAATGAGTACCTTGCTTAGCGTAACAAAAACATATGCAATACCTATCAATATAATGTTTAACCTATTTGACTCATACGTTCTATCTGTCTTGTATTATGGTTGCGAAATATGGGGTTTATATAAATCGGAGCAGCTGGAAAGGGTGCATATAAAATTCTGTAAATGGACGCTTAATGTAAAAATGTCTACAAATAGTTTATCTTTATACTCAGAAACGGGTAGATTCCCACTGTAAATTGAAAGGAATATACGAACAATAAAATACTGGCTCAATTTACATAAAGAAAAAATCCGAAATTATGTTTTAAACACCATTAAAAATGTACAGAGACAAGAAATTGAAACTAACCAGAATGCAAAACACTGATCTTCGAAAGTGCGAAATTTATTGTGCCAAAGCGGCTTTGCAGAAATATGGATGTATCCCGAATCAGTGATTGTAAACTTTTTCATACCATTGTTAAGAGATAGGTTAAGAGATATTCATATAAATCATCGGCAAGAAACTATTTTATTCTACACTTCGTTGTCTTTGTACAGAAATATTAAACATACTTACCAAATATCAGACTACTTGATAAAACTGAACAACAAAAAACATAAACACATTATTGCCAAAATAAGATTGTCATCTCATAATGTGTACATAGAAAACAGGACGTCACAGGAACATAATTAGAAATGAAAGGAAATGAGTGCTTTGTAACGAAAACGATATAGAAGATGAATATCACTTTATTTTAATCTGTCCTCATTAAAACGATCTGCGTAAGCAATATATTCCAAAATATCATATCAATAAACCTAGTATGTTCAAATTCATTAATCTTCTGCAGTCAAACAAAAAGTCTGTCTTTAACAAACTTATATCAAATTGTATCAACGAATTTAAAATTCGAGAACAGATCATGAATAATGCAAACAACCTATTAGATACGATTTGTTATTATATAAGTAAAAATCATGTGTGAATAACAAGTCGACTAAACCAGCCATGCTACTCATTCTCGCTATTACTACCATATTTTCTAAAATGTTTGTATTTACTATTGATATGTACTTATGCATATGCCTTATGTATTTGAATATGTTAGTTATGATGAAAAGCTCTGTAATGCTTAAGCCAAAATAAATGAATGTTCTGTTCTATAAACATAAAGATACGGAAAGATACAGAAACAAATGCCGCACCCACCAATTTAATGCAAACAGTTAATTAGATACGATTTCTGATTATATTATAATTAGTCTTTGAAAATAACAAGTCAACCAGCCATGTAATTCACTCTCACTATAATTACTATAACCACCATAATTATTACTATTACTACCATATTTTCTAAAATGTTTATATTTAATATTGATATGCATTTTTGCATGTGCCTTATGTATTTGATTATGTATATGAATATGTTACTTATGGTGAAAAGCTTTTGTAATGCTTAAGCCAAAATAAAAGAATGTTCTGTTCTATTCTGTTCTGTTCTGTATAATTATTTGGTTATTTTAAATCTCATATATTACGTCTGAAATAAATGAATTCTTTAAGGATTTGCCAATATTGTTTTCATCAATATCAAAATCACCATACCGTCAATATATTTTAATGAAGCATTAATAATTCAAGCACCTTTCATTCTTAAATATTCTAAGGCAGTCTAACACCTCACCATTGATTTCATGGAAGTGTGAACTATGAAATAAATACACTATATGGTAAGTTAAATACACAGTTGCTCCCACAAATTAAATAGTGTGTGTGTGTGTGTGTGTGTGTGTGTGTGTGTGTGTGTGTGTTTGTGTGTGTCAAAGTCGACGGATTACAGATGTAAGCGAAACAAGAAAAAGATGAAAATATGAATAGAAATTTAAGAACAAACCTGTAACAACATATATAGAAAATAGTTTTATATAATCCTTTTCCGTATTTTGTAATAGTTTATTGTTTACTTTTAACGACGATTGGAAATGAAAATATCAGATTTTATTGACGAAAATTCATTATATCAAGGGACACTATATTTGGAATTTAGTTTAGTAAAGTTATTACTTGATTTGCATTTTACCTTATTGTAACAGTGAGACATACATTGAACACACAAGAAACGATTTCTTTACTGTACATCGCTAATCGTATATTTGGTTATAAACCTTAGCTATGTTGGAATGTCCCAATGGTAATTTCGTGTCCATACTCGACACATTTGTCTGAATCATTTACCGTATCTTCCGGTAAATATTCTTGATAAAACAGACGCTTTATTTCCTGTGAACAGTCGTTTTATAGTTTTAATCTTACCAGTTAATTAATAGTAAATAAAGTGTAATGTCAAACCAAGACAAGTTTATGTGTTTCTGACATGAGTTAGGTTTGCTAGACGCAGTTAAATGTAAAACATAGATTAAAATGGAAACACGAAGAACATAACAAATGTACCTTTCAGCTAATTGACAATTTTGTGTTTTATTTAGCATGAATTTATGTGCTATTTATTGCATTGATTATATTTGTATAAGAACTTTTTGCGTTCTGCTAGCTCAGTAGTTGTAGCATGTGAACTGTTTTAGCAATCAAGCGGCGAAGCTTCAAATCTTCGTTTTGGCTTTTAAGTAAGAAGTAATGTTTTTCTATTTTTATCATGCAGTCCGCTTATATGCCATTTCGTCATTTTGCGCAATTGTTAATTTTTTACCCGTATACTATGCTCTGGGCAGAAATGACTGTCATTGAGAGTTAGCATTGCCAAAAAATTCCAATTGTAAAAATGTTACTAATATTATTAGTTTATTTATTTTACTTCGATTATGAAACAAGTTATTACAACTTAGACACATTACTCTTGAAGTCTTCCTGGACAGAACCAATACTAAGCATATGCGGAAAAGGTGTCTTGCTCAAGGACAGCACACAAAGGCGTGGCGGAGGATCGAACCGACGACCCTCCGACCATGGGTTCTATGCTATACCATTGGACCACACTTGTCACAATGTTATTCCAATGCACTGTAATACTTGTATTGTTTTCATTTACTTAAATTTACAAAAGCTAAAATAATATTTTCTTATTCACCTCTACATGGAACGTGTTATTTAAATACAGTGGTATTAATTGGTACTAGTTGTTGGATTATTTGCAGAACCTTGCATACATGAAATTAAACAAAAGTACATTCACTGTTGTATTGCATTAAGTTATGGGTACTCCGTTGACCAGTGATCTTATATTGTATCATTCAATGGATTTTTCAAATTATATCTTTTGTATTTACATCAGAAACAGAATACTAAAGATTAGGGACTTATTATTATCATTATTATCACTTTCTTTCATTTCTCTCTATATTCATTTCACTGTTTACACCACCTCTCTCTTTTCTCTTTTTTTCTATGACGATAGTCGTCAACAGTCCCAAACAGAACACCACCAATCAATAGCACAAACATCATTAATCCACATATCAAAACAAGTGACAATAGTCGACCACAGTCCCAAAAGAACACCACCAATTACCAGCACAAACAACATTAATTCACATATCAAAACAAGTGACGATAGTCGACCACAGTCCCAAAAGAACACCACCAATCAAAAGCACAAACAACATTAATTCACATATCAAAACAAGTGACGATAGTCGTCAACAGTCCCAAACAGAACACCACCAATCACCAGCATAAACAACATTAATCCACATAACAAAACGAGTGATGATAGTCGACCACAGTCCCAAAAGAACACCACCAATCACAAGCACAAACATCATTAATCCACTTATCAAAACAAGTGACAACAGTCGACCACAGACCCAAAAGAACACCACCAATCACAAGCACAAACATCATTAATCCACATATCAAAACAAGTGACAATAGTCGACCACAGTCCCAAAAGAACACCACCAATCACCAGCACAAACAACATTAATTCACATATCAAAACAAGTGACGATAGTCGTCAACAGTCCCAAACAGAACACCACCAATCGCCAGCATAAACAACATTAATCCACATAACAAAACGAGTGATGATAGTCGTCCACAGTCCAAACAGAACACCACCAATCACCAGCATAAACAACATTAATCCACATAACAAAACGAGTGATGATAGTCGTCCACAGTCCCAACAGAACACCACCAATCACCAGCATAAACAACATTAATCCACATAACAAAACAATTGACAATTGTCGTCCACAGTCCCAACAGAACACCATCAATCACCAGCACAAACAATATTAATCCACATCACAAAACAAGTGATGATAGACATCCACAGTCCCAACAGAACACCATCAACCACCAGCACAAACAACATTAATCCACATAGCAAAACAAGTGACAATAGTCGTCCATAGTCCCAACAGAACACCACAAATCAACAGCACAAACAATATTAATCCACATAACAAAACAAGTGACGATAGTCGTCCACAGTCCCAACAGACTACCACCAATCACTAGCACAAACAACATAAATCCACATAACAAAACAAGTGACAATAGTCGTCGACAGTCCCAATGGAACACCCAGAACACCACCAACGACCAGCAAAAACAACATCAAGCCACATAACAAAACCATGTCGATAGTCGTCCACAGTCCCAACAGAGAACACAACCAACCACGGCACAAACAACATTAACCCACATAACAAAACAAGTGACGATCGTCGTCTACAGTCTCAACCGAACACTACCAACCACCAGCACAAACAACATTATTCCACATAACAAAACAAGTGGCGATAGTCGTCCACAGTCCCAACCGAACACCACCAACCACAAGCACAAACAACATCAATCCACATAACAAAACCATGTCGATAGTCGTCCACAGTCCCAACAATACACAATAAACCACCAGCACAAACAACATTAATCCACATAACGAAACAAGTGACGATAGTCGTCCACAGTCCCAACAGAAACCACCAACTGCCAGCACAAACAACATCAATACACATAACAAAACAAGTGACGATAGTCGTCCATAGTCCCAACAGAACACCACCAATCACCAGCACAAACAACATTAATCCACATCACAAAATAAGTGACGATAGTGGTCCACAGTCCCAACAGAACAACACCAATCACCAGCACAAACAACATTAATCCACATAACAAAACAAGTGACGATAGTCGTCCACAGTCCCAACATAACAACACCAATAACCAGCACAAACAACATTAATACACATAACAAAACAAGTGACGATAGTCGTCCACAGTCCTAACAGAATACCACCAATCACCAGCACAAACAACATTAATCCACATAACAAAACAAGTGACGATCGTCGTCCATAGTTCCAACAGAACACCACCAACAACCAGCACAAACAACATCAATCCACACAACAAAAACATGTCGATAGTCATTCAAAGTCCCAGAAGAGAACCCAACAAGCACAGGCACAAATAGCATTAATCTACAAAACAAAACAAGTGACAGTCTTCGTTTACAGTCTCAACAGAATAACTGCAACCAACATCACAAAAAATATTAATCCACGTAACAAAACAAGTGACGATCGTCGTCCACAGTCTCAACAGAACACCACCAACCACCAAAACAAACAACATTAATCCACATAACAATACAATTGACGATAGTCGTCCACAGTCCCAACCTAACAACACCAACCACAGCAAAAACAATATCAATCCACATTACAAAACCATGTCGATAGTCGTCCACAGTCCCAACAATACACAACAAACCACCGGCACAAACAACATTAATCCAAATAACAAAACAAGTGACGATAGTCGTCCACAGTCCAACCCGAACACCACCAACCACCAGCACAAAAAACATCAATCCACATAACACAAACATGTCGATAGTCATTCAAAGTCCCAGAAGAGAACCCAACAACCACAGGCACAAAAAGCATTAACCTACAAAACAAAACAAGTAACAGTCTTCGTTTACAGTCTCAACAGAATAACAACAACCAACATCACAAAAAATATTAATCCACGTAACAAAACAAGTGACGATCGTCGTCCACAGTCTCAACAGAACACCACCAACCACCAAAACAAACAACATTAATCCACATAACAATACAAGTGACGATAGTCGTCCACAGTCCCAACCGAACACCACCAACCACAGCAAAAACAATATCAATCCACATTACAAAACCATGTCGATAGTCGTCCACAGTCCCAACAATACACAACAAACCACCGGCACAAACAACATTAATCCAAATAACAAAACAAGTGAAGATAGTGGTCCACAGTCCAACCCGAACACCACCAACTACCAGCACAAACAACATCAATCCACATAACAAAACAAGTGACGATAGTCGTCCACAGTCCCAACCGAACACCACCAACCACCAGAAAAAACAAAAACAAGCCACATAACAAAACCATGATGATAGACGTCCACAGTCCCAGTAATACAAAACAAACCACCAGCAGAAACAACATTAATCCACATAACAAAACAAGTGACAATAGTCGTCCACAGTCCTAACAGAACGCAAACCAATCACCAGCACAAACAACATTAATCGACATAACAAAACAAGTGACGATAGTCGTCCACAGTCCCAACAAACTACCACCAATCACCAGCACAAACAACATTAATTAACATAACAAAACAAGTGACAATAGTCGACCATAGTCCCAACAAAACAATACCAACCACCAGCACAAACAACATCAATCAACATAACAAAACAATGTAAATAGTCGTCCAAAGTCCCAACAGAGAACATAACCAACCACCGGCACAAACAACATTAACCCACATAACAAAATAAATGACGATAGTCGTCCATAGTCCCAACAGAAACCACCAATGACCGGCACAAACAACATTAATACACATAACAAAACAAGTAATAAAAGTCGTCCACAGACCCACAACAACATTATCAATCACCAGCACAAACAATATTAATCCACATAACAAGACAAGTGACGATAGTCGTCCACAGTCCAAAAAGAACACCACCAATCACCAGCACAAACAACATAAATCCACATAACAAAACAAGTGACGATAGTCGTCCATAGTCCCAACAGAACACCACCAATTACCTGCACAAACAACATCAATCCACATAATAAGACAAGTGACGATAGTCGTCCACAGTCCCAACCGAACACAACCAACCACAGCATAAACAACATCAATCCACATAACAAAACCATGTCGATAGTCGTCCACAGTCCCAACAATACACAACAAACCACCAGCACAAACAACATTAATCCACATCACAAAACAAGTGACGATAGTCGTCCACAATCCCAACCGAACACCACCAACCACCAGCAGAATCAACATCAATCCACATAACATAACCATGTCGATAGTCGTCCTTAGTCCCAACAATACACAACAAGCCACCAGCAAAAACACATTAATCCACATAACAAAACAAGTGACGATAGTCGTCCACAGTCCCAACCGAACACCACCAACTACCAGCAGAAACAACATCAATCCACTTAACGAAACAAGTGACGATAGTCGTCCAAAGTCCCAACAAAACAAAAAACCAACCACCAGCAAAAACAACATCAATCCACATACAAAACCATGTCAATAGCCGTTCACAGTCCCAACAATACACAACAAACATCCAGCACAAACAATATTAATCCACATAACAAAACAAGTGACGATAGTCGTCCACAGTCCCAACAGAACACCATCAATCACCAGCACAAACATTAATCCACATAACAAAACAAGTGACGATAGTCGTCCACAGTCCCAACATAACACCACCAATAACAAGCACAAAAAACATTAATCCACATAACAAAACAAGTGACGATAGTCGTTCACAGACCCAAAATAACACCACCAATCACCAGCTAAAACAACATTAATCCACATAACAAGACAAGTGACGATAGTCGTTCACAGTCCCAAAATAACACCACCAATCACCAGCACAAACAACATTAATCCACATAACAAAATAAGTGACGATAGTGGTCCACAGTCCCAACAGAACACCACCAATCACCAGCACAAACAAAATTAATCCACATAACAAAACAAGTGACGATAGTTGTCCACAGTCCCAACAGAACACCATCAATCACCAGCACAAACAACATTAATCCACATAACAAAACAAGTGACGATAGTCGTCCACAGTCCCAACAGAACACCATCAATCACCAGCAAAAACAACATTAATCCACATAACAAAACAAGTGACGATAGTCGTCCACAGTCCCAAAATAACACCACCAATAACCAGCACAAACAACCTTAATCCACATAACGAAACAAGTGACAATAGTCGTTCACAGTCCCAAAATAACACCACCAATCACCAGAACAAACAACATTAATCCACATTACAAAACAAGTGACGATAGTTGTCCACAGTCCCAAAATAACACCACCAATAACCAGCACAAACAACATTAATCCACATAACGAAACAAGTGACAATAGTCGTTCACAGTCCCAAAATAACACCACCAATCAAAAGCACAAACAACATTAATTCACATATCAAAACAAGTGACGATAGTCGTCAACAGTCCCAAACAGAACACCACCAATCCACAGTCCAAACAGAACACCACAAATCACCACCACAAACAACATTAATCCACATCACAAAACAAGCAATCATATACGTCCACAGTCTCAACGGAACAACACCTACCACCAACACAAACAACATTAATACACATAACAATATAAGTGACGATAGTGGTTCACAGTCCAAACAAAACACCACCAATCATCAGCACAAACAACATTAATCCACATAACAAAATAAGTGACGATAGTGGTCCACAGTCCCAACAGAACACCAACAATCACCAGCACAAACAACAATAATCCACATAACAAAACAAGTGACGATAGTCGTCCACAGTCCCAACAGAACACCACCAACCACCAGCATAAACAACATTAATCCACATAACAAAACAAGTGACGATAGTCGTCCACAGTCCCAACAGAACACCACCAATCACCAGCACAAGCAACATTAATCCACATAACAAAATAAGTGACGATAGTCGTCAACAATTCAAAAAAATACCACCAACCACCGGCACAAACAACATTTATCCACATAACGAAACAAGTGAGGATAGACCTCAACAGTCACAACAAAACACAACCAACAACAAGCACAAACAACATCAATCCACATAAGAAAACCATGTCGATAATAGTCCACAGTCCCAACAAAACACAACCAATCACCAGCACAAACAACATTATTCCACATAACAAAATAAGTGACAATAGTCGTCCACAGTCCCAACAGAACACCACCAACCACAAGCACAAACAACATTAATCCACATAACAAAACAAGTGACGATAGTAGTCCACAGTCCCAAAAAATACCACCAACCACCGGCACAAACAACATTCATCCACATAACGAAACAAGTGAGGATAGATCTCAACTGTCACAACAAAACACAACCAACAACAAGCACAAACAACATCAATCCACATAAGAAAACCATGTCGATAATAGTCCACAGTCCCAACAAAACACAACCAATCACCAGCACAAACAACATTATTCCCCATAACAAAATAAGTGACAATAGTCGTCCACAGTCCCAACAGAACACCAGCAATCACCAGCACAAACAACATTAATCCACATAACAAAACAAGTGACGATAGTAGTCCACAGTCCCAACAGAACACCATCAACCACCAGCACAAACAATATTAATCCACATAACAAGACAAGTGACGATAGTCGTCAACAGTCCCAACAGAACACCACAAATCACCAGCACAAACAACATTAATCCACATAACGAAACAAGTGACGATAGTCGTCAACAGTCCCAACAGAACACCACAAATCACCAGCACAAACAATATTAATCCACATAACAAACCAAGTGACAATAGTCGTCCACAGTCCCAACATAACACCACCAATTACCAGTACAAACAACAGTAATCCACATAACAAAGCAAGTGACGATATTCATCCACAGAACACCACCAACCACCAGCACAAACAACATCAACCAACATATCAAAACAAATGACGATAGTCGTCCTCAGTCCCATCAGAACACCATCAACCACCAGCGCAAACAATTTTAATCCACAAAACAAAACAAGTTACGATAGTAGTCCACAGTCCCAACAGAACACCACCAATCACCAGAACAAACAATATTAATCCGCATAACAAAACAAATGTCAATAGTGGTCCACAGCTCCAACAGAACACCACCAACTACAAACACAAACATCATCAATCCAAATAACAAAACCATGCCGATAGTAGTCCATAGAACACCACCAGCACAAATATTTTTAAAAAATTGCCATACTCAATTGAAGAGATCATCATGCTGAACTCAAAAACGAATGGAATTATTTAAACATTATTAATGAATATATATTAAATTTTTCTACTACAACCTTCCAGTAATAATTTCAAATTCGACGTCGAGTCAAGTGTTTGCATTTAAGACATAAAAGTTCCTGGAGAAGGATTTTGAGTTGAGCATACTCTCAGTGTCTGGATTCCGAGTGTGATCATAATCTTGCTCTTTCCCCTGGATTCACATCATCAAAAACACAGAATGGGGTAAATATACATACATTTGGACAAAGTGATTCAACTGAAAAAGGTATAATCTAGTAAATGCTTATTTAAAGAAAATAACATAATAATTATTTTAAAGAGCATAAAATTTGATCTTAAAAGTGCATTCTAAGTAAGTTAATCCATACGGTATGATCGTAGTATAATTTTATGAAACGTGGTTTTACTTCATTAATATTTCCTTTCACATATTTCATTGTTGGGCTTCTATTGCGCATGTTTTCAAATTCATCTGTCACTTGCCTTAATGTTTATCAGGACACATACAGTCCAAATGAACCAATAACTCTGATATTAAAGAATATATTTGACACAATCCGCATATCGAATTCTGTGGATGGTAAATCTGACACGCTCCGTGTCCAATTAAGATGCGACGTCAGTTATAAACATAATAAGTGCGTGCGCTTTCAATATTTATACTCTGTATGGCTTTATTGAGAACTTTGCCTTTTGTAAAAAAATATTTATATTAGTACATGGACGTAGGCGAGCAAAGTTAAAACATAAATATATCATAGAACGACACCCTTATGCATACACTATTGCATGAACAAACACATAGCAATGATGAATTTATGTTCACAAATCAAATCAACTGTTATATTTTTAAACATGTGAACGTATATTTATATGGGAATACTTGTCTATGTATCGAATAAAACGCGGTTAAATTAAAATATTTGTATCACCTTTTGTCACAAATGACAACAAATGGATGTTTTTTAAGCAATTACCTGAGCTATGCTTCGTTTCAAAATAATAAATACTAGGCTTTTGCAAACATACTGGGGTATTTTAATATAAATTAGGATCACGTAGAGATATTGTTTACCAAAAATAGCTCTGCTGTGTAGTGTTAAAACTGTCTTGTGCAAGACAATTGACCAGCATATGCTTAGAACTGTTTTCTGCAGGCCGACTTCCAGCATGATTTGTCTAAGTTGTAAAAACGATTTTCACAGGAATTGTGTAGTATTACCAAGGATAGCGGTATCATGTTCTTCTGATGTTTGTCTTTACATTTAATTAAATAATATATAATTTAAATGTTTAGATAAGCACACACATATATATTTTTAGTGTTTTCCATTATTTCAGTTAAAAAGTAGTGTTGCTTTCGCCGATGCTAATGGGATTTTTGGTGGTGTTTAATTTTTCATTACCCATCATGAACCGACACAATAAAATCAAGTCTGAAACAACTTTTTGTTATGGTGTCTTCGCATTTACTAGTACTAACGGTTTACGGTACTTAGTTAAGAACAAACAAATGTCTGTTCGTCAACATGAAATTCAAATACAGTACTTTAAAAAGTAAACAACTTATGATTTTGTATTTTATAAAGCAATAATTTTGATGTTGATGTATAATGGGCAACGCAAATAAACTGAATTTATAAAATGTTGTTTTTTTATATTTTGTATTCCAATATATTGCAATAAAATATTACAATATTACAATTTCAATTTACAGAAAATATAGCATTTACACAAGTGTTATTCTTTAAATGACAATTGTAAATAAGTAGTGTTTTGTTACAGACATTTCCCCATAAGGGATGCCATCCCTTATTGATAAATATTTGTAACAAAAAACTACCCATGGTATGTTTTATATATATATATTATTTAGAAAGTTTAATCCATTCATCAGATAGCTTTGGTGTTATGTGTTACAATTATAACCGTAAGTTGATCATTTTAGTCGGTATTCTATGTTTAAATATAATTGTCTCATATAATCAATAGTATTTGAACTTGTTAAGTGACAAACACCGGGTTTTTTGTAGGATAAAAAAGACATTTTTTAACAATGAGTTACATAATCAATTGTGTACCAAGTTTTTCACATAAAACAGCAAAGCAATCGCAACACACACACACACACACACACACACACACACACACACCATATCAGTATTTACACATACATACACACATATCTTTATACAGTTATCATTTGTCATTCATAAAAAGGCATTATATTCATTATTAGCTAAGACTGTAAAGAAACATTTAATAATAACAACAAATTTATTTACAGATACGGTATACGTAGTTCATGTATTGGGTTTACTGGTTTTAATTTCAGTTAAAATAATCATTTTTATGAATCTAAAACAAATTATATGGGATTTTTAAGATCAGGTTGAAAAATTGTGTTCTTAATCCTTAATATTTGCATTTTTCATAATAATAATAATTTTATAAAAAAAATAGATTGAAAGAATAAAGTCTACTGTATATGATTGTATAAATATTAAAGACAGTTTAACTACAAAACCATTATAAAACTTCTTTTTCTAATCCACTGGATTTTTTTCCCAATGTCATACTGTAATTGTAATGAAAATTATCAATTGAACATCTTTATAAAAGAAAAATGTTCAATACAAAAAAGACAGAGTAAAGTCTACTGTATGAGATTGGATAAATATTTAGAATAGTTTAACTGCAAAATCTGTATAAAACTTCTTTCTTTTAATCCACTGGATTTTTTTTCTCAAATGTCAAACCATAATTATAATTAAAGTTATAAATTGAACAGCATTATAAAAGAAAAAGTTGAATACAAAAAAAGACAAGGTATTTTCTTGGAGATGTGGTTTTCATTTCCAAGTAGGAAGAATTTATAAAAAGTTAATATAAACTGTGAATGTAAAGGAAACGATAGAAATGTGTATTTCGACAAAGGCTTCAGTATGACTATTTACACAGACAATGGAAACACAATAGTGTATGTCCAGACAATTAATACATTTCAAATATCTATACAAACACGTTATGAGCAAATAAGTTTGAAACCATACACGTCAGATAGTGGAACTGAATATATTTGCAAACAAACAAAGAAGACAATACAAATGTATGACAATAAAAACAATTATCATTAATAACCAAAGAAACACATAGCTTCAATGCTAAATGTTGAATTGCAAGCTATTCATAAGTTTTAAATATTCTTTTATATATCAGTGTTACAGACAACATATACTCCTACGGCCGCATGGGAAAGGTTATTACGTGTGACGTATTATCCAATTTATGTCTAATAATTACTTGTTTCGGATGAGACATTTTACCAGAGGGACTTTGTAGAAAAAGTATATATCATTACTGCCGACAAACCTCACAAACGATTAAACAGTTGAGGTTAATTTTCTGTGCGGTGGCATCTTATATATCTGGAAGCGTTCTCGGATATTAATATAGAAAATGATTTAACAACTATTTGCTGGAAACCAGAAAGTGATATAGTGAGTTTTACTATTCTTTGTGCAAAATCGAATTACGATATACTTTCCTCACTTACTGGATAAGGAGTTGAGAATATAATTTCTGCATTTTTATCGATAGATATGGTTATTTCAAACTTGGGTAGATATGAGATTCTCGCGCTGTAAAGTTTGAATCAATTATGACGTTAACTATTAAAATATGTCAATAATATAATGCAATGCCTTAAAAGCAATTATGGTTGAAAATATTATAATAAATTTAATAAAAAGAATGGGTTTAAAGTAAGAAGAAAAATAATAAGTTATGCTAATAGAATAGCCTACCATTCTGTTAGATATAGAACTTGGTACTAACTAATAAACATAAGCGTTAAGTATATTTTGGTTAAATATCTCGCTTCTGTTCCGGAACAGTCAGTTTTAGATACAACACATGACCGTGGGTTCGATCCCCGCCAGGCCCACGGGTTCATATTCCCAATGCATAACCACTAGACCTCACACTCCACGAAACATTCGTCCATATCAATGCAACACTAATGTTATTTCCCACGTTAATAAGTGATTTTAGCATAATGTCATAACCTATCATATTAAATTAGTCAACAAACAATCTGGTAGCACACATTTATTACATTGATATTATATTAAGACTGTTTTGATTCTTAAACAGCAACGGGTCAAGGATTATTCCTATTGATTTTCCCGATTTCTGAATATATAAAAC
Source organism: Panopea generosa (assembly GCA_029582155.1). NCBI lineage: Eukaryota > Metazoa > Mollusca > Bivalvia > Adapedonta > Hiatellidae > Panopea > Panopea generosa. Next base: position 55,663,554 of record CM055900.1, on the reverse strand, counting down.
AATGCTGAATGTAAAATCACGTTGGTTTAACTTGTGACGGCATGGGGAGTAGCGATGTCGAATGCACCCGTTAACCGAAAGTAAGCTCCCCTTTGGCGGTGTTGCTACAGATCGTTCGAAAAGTTGTCTCCTTTTGTCACTGCTTCTGTAGGAATGTGTAGTTATAATCATATTCTGTATATTGTCTTTTGGGTAGTGTTGTAGCTGTGTTGCTTGAATGCCACGTTTCCCGTTATATACATATTTTCTTATTTTTCATAAATTTTAGTAAGAATAGCACCAGGTATTATAATGTGTTCCCACATTATTCGTTAATGTGTCAGGCCAGAGAAATCATACTTTTTTCCTGCACTCGTAATATGTTTCGTCTCTTTAATTGTCTAGTTTCCCAATTTCCCTAAACAATAGACGTTTGATAAAAATCACGCGTTTGTCGTGTTCCTGTTTAGCTGCATTTGCCTTTAGAAATATTATAGTTCAATCCTAAGTATTTATGTATATTTCTTAATTATTTGGGTATTATTTAGGTTTGGAACTTCCCTAATGAACAGTTTACCCCAGGCCTGTACTTTATCAAAGTTAATTCTAAATATTAAAACGTGGAAACGAAATTTCATTCAATTTACAGCAACGAATTAGTCTGGATACAAGATTTTCACCTAATGTTACACTAGAATGACACCAAGATTTGATGCCTTTTTTCGATAGACATGCGCATCTGGCTTTCCTTGCATATCAAAGTTTATCCTTTTTGTCAGCGAATATGGTCAAAATGGACAAAATGCAAGATTGCCGTCAAAATTAGGTATATGTTATCTTTTATTAATAAAAACAAAGACAAAGTGAAACGTTTAAATGTATTGCGTAGCCAAAGGAATTATATATATAATTATATATATATATATAAATCTTTGCGTAGACAAATGTCTAATATATAAAGAAAAAATATATTTTAGATACAATCCCAATAAAGTATAACAATCAAGCCTAGGGGATGATGAATAAAATCAGTTAAGAAAAGAGAACTATCGTTCAATACATGCACGTTTGAGAGTTTATGAAGGTTTACTTTTGATGTAGTGGATTGCATTTGAAAACTAATAAATGTAATAGAAGGCTTCAATAATTTAATAGAGATCAGTGGAAAATAAACAAAATGAAGCTTAAGTTACGTTTTGAACACAATTTATCTTTTTCTTTTTCCGTATAAGGTACTTCACCACTATACGTCTATAATTGTATCGGCATATGTGCAAAGACTGTATTGATAAATGAATGTTCTAAAAAATGTACAGTGCATCTATAAGTTTAACAAGAAGTGTCGCATGCCCCCTAAATAATCTGTGAAAACAACAACTTATGTTATAATAGGTAGCGATGTATCCATGAATATGAAGAGTAATGGCCTGACGTTTCAGACTAGACATGCAATTACAAAGGTGTTTTTTTACATTAAAGCGTGAATTGACCTTTGTGTCACCTTAACATCTGATGTAACGGTCTGTGTATTTCTACAGGTAAATACAGTTACACATCATCATGGCATGCTGATCACTTGAGTCAAACTATTTTAAAATCCCTCCATGTAAGACAAAGCTACAGATCAGACATAAAATGTCAAACAAACTGAAAGTGTGACCTTGAAGTAAAGTTATGGGTCTTAACGTGACACGTCGTCATGTCATGTTGATCAGTCAGTACAGTGAGTCAATGTTTTTTTAAATTAATTCACGTATGATAAAGTTACAGGACCGACTTAAAATTTCAAATAGGCTCAAAGTGTGACCTTGACCTTTGAGGTACAGGTCTAAGTTAATTGAGCCGTTTGTGTAGCGCGTCATGTCATCTTGATTAATTGAACCATGCTAAAGACAAAGTTACAGACCCATATCAAACAAATTGAAATTGTGACCTTGACCTTTGAGGAGAGGTTCTGCGTCTTACATACGACACCTATGTCAATTTGATCAACTGAGCCAACTGAGACAAAGCTACAGGCTGGACATCTTACATAAACTCAAAGTGTTGTCAAACAAACTTAAAGTGTGACCTTGACCTTTGAGGTACGCATGTGGGTCTTACGTGTGACACGTCGTCATGTCATGCTAATGAGTTGAGCCAAGTGTTTTTTTAAATGTATCCTTAAGTGACAAAGTTACAGACCGGACAAAATCTCTATCAGACTGAAAGTGTCAGCAAATGTATATTGTGACCGTGACATTTAAAATGGGAGTCTGGGTGTAACGCGTGACCCGTCGTCATGTTATGTTGATCATTTGAAGTAAGTAATTACAAAATCCATATATGCATGACAAAGTTACAGACCGAACACAAAATCTCACACAGACTTAAAGTTATGTCAAACAAACTCAAAGTCTGACCTTGACCTTGAGGTACGGGTGTGGGTCTTACTCGTGACACGCAGTCATGTTATGTCGATCATTTGTAGCAAGTATATATAAAATCCATTTATGCATAACAAAGTTACAGGCTAGACACGAAATCTCACACAGACTCAAAGTCTTGTCAAACAAACTCAAAGTGTGACCTTGACTTTAAGGTACGGGTGTGGGTCTTACCCGCAACACATCGTCATGTGATGTTGATCATTTGTAGCAAGTATTAACAAAATCCATCTATGGCATGGCAAAGTTACAGGCCGGACACGAAATACCGGACGGACGGACGCTGCGATTACTATATGCCACCCAAAAAAATTTGAGGGGGGGGATGAAAACAAGTCCGGTCAACTTTGGTCTGATGGGGGTGGACTGGATTTGTAGCTTGAAACTGTCTATGGCTGAAGCAGTGGCAGCTATAATAGTAAAGCGTTCCATATCCAGATACCTTCTAAGAAAAACGATTTCTGGTAAACGAGTGTCTTCGCATATAGCACCAAGAAAGTGTTATTATTGCTTTTTGGAGATATGTTCAGCACCAGGTGATTGGTCGAAATATTGATCAATTGATAAACAACCCTGAACACCATGATGGCTTTGGCCAGGGCTATACACTCCTGAGTTTTGGTCACTGGAGTTGATACAATATGTTGGGTACACTTCTGGTTGTCCGGTAGTCGGATATTACCATCCGAGCCGTCCTCTGTTGAACCATCTGCAGTTTGTTTATGATGTTTGCCATGTGCGGGTCCCAGATAACGATAGCATATTCTGTGAGTGGTCTGATAAGGGTTTTGTAACATATGGCTTTGGTCTCACATGAATGCTGATGTATGTTGCGCCGCAGAAAAGCGAGGATGGAATCGGCCTTCTTCGTCATCTTGATGTGGTGATTCCATTTCAGATATATATATTACATTTACCTCTTTCTCCCACTGCTGAAGAGCATCAAGGTCATGTTCGAAGCTGACGGCATCCTCTATACTTCGTTTGTTTCTGTGTTAGGCACAGTCATCCGCGAACAGTCTCACTGTAGATTCCACTGAGACATAATCAGACAGGTCATTTCTACCGAAGAGGAACAGCAATGGGCCGAAGACATTACCTTTTGAAACTCCGGACTCAACAGGGTCTATAGTTATGCCCTCCAACAAGGCTTGTTGAGTTCGACTATCTTTATCTTTGATATAAGAACACGTTGTCAGCGAATGTGAATTACTACTGTAGATAATATATATGGAGAAAAAAAATGCATGAAATTCCTAGGTTTTATAATATCCCTAAAATATCCTCAGTACAATTTATAGGTCGTTACATTTTGTTCAGAATGGAAATTGTCCACACATATCAATGACTTGATATTATGTTGTAAATATGCAGATGTTTGTTTGTCTCAATACAAACCAGCAAAACATTTTGGCGAGACTGGGTCAGATAACAATATTTACTATAACTATATGTAAGACAGTAGATATTACTGATGAAGCCGAATTTAAAGGTGAAACATTTTAAAAGTGGACATTGGAGTAGTTTAATATAATCTTGCATCTGTATTACATTTGTATTCGGAGACGAGGGCAGTTTATTTATTTATTATCAACTTTACACAACAATATGTGGGCAATAGACAATCCGTCGCTAAAGCAGTAAATGTGGAATTGATCGAGCAACTTACCCATTTAGAGAGCAGAAAGGAAACATTGATGAAATGCAATCGATAGTTGGACGCTGATGGCAGTATATGCATATACATAATTGAAATGGTCAGACTAACGCTTCACAATTAAGAAGATGTAAAATATTCAAACACTGTGATGGATGTATGATCTTTGCAATATGCGTAAATAATGATATGAAAATGTCAGCATTATTTAAAATACGTTCTTGACATATTTCAAATTAAGTTTTAATATACATTTCGGGATGTTGGGGGGTGGGGGGGGGGGGGGGGGTCATCATTATTGCTTTTGTATTGCATTTTTGCCCACAAAAACATTTTTTCTAGGAAATTTAAAAACGTATTCAACCTGTTTAAAAATTGAAATACTATTATATACCACCAAGGTAGACTTCAAAATCTGAAGTTGCATTTGTAATATATTATATGTTTGAATATAAACTTATTAATACAAATGTAAATGTCTTATGAATGCATAATCTGAGTACAGGAAAATTAATCGAAAATGAATTTCAATTCGAAAAAAAATTAGAGAAACTAAACTGAAAATGCATATATATATGTATAGAGTATAGCAGTCCATCGTTTTTGGTATGTATGCGGTATGTAAACTCAGGGGTTAGTAAATTCAGCAATACACGTAAGCCTTCCGGTATAGCTACATAGTCATTACTTAAGCAATATATAGGTGTGATCTCATCAATTTTAATCTGGCATTCACATAATAGAGAAATTATATGTCGTGCACGTCCAACACTCTGACACTTGCATTAAACTTGTGTTTAGTGAACATTTCGTTTTAAAGGTGAAAATAAATTTATATTTTGTCATTGCATTAAATACCTTACTTTATTACTAAAACTATGATGATCCAAGCTATGTTGTTACACTACTAAACATAGCATGTTTATTTTGTAATGGGTTAATTGTTATCATCAATACATTAACCGTAGTTGTCTTCATTATGTTTGGTTGTAATGAATAAATGAGTACACATATTGTAGCTCGTTCAAATACCAGCGTGTATCCTTGATTTCCCAAACATGTGTGAATTATATGCCTTCTGGTACATATTCTTTCAAACGCAGACTCTGTTTTTCCTATAAATATACGTTTATTGTTTTAATCTTGCAATTTAATAAGTATGTATTGATTATCCTTGTGTTGCTGAGATGGTTATGACATTCGAATGCGTAGTCTCTTTTGAAAATGATTGTATTGTTGAAATTGCAAAAATAGTGGTAGATAATGACAATTTGTTCATATACAATTGTATAAAAATCAATATGAACATTTTTAGGAATATGCAACTCTTGCACTGTTTCATTTCTGTAACGTGGTAAACACAGAGAATATGTTTTGCAACCAGCATCAAACAGAAACCTGTTGGTAATCATTTCCTTCATTTAACGTCTCACACACCAATTAATTTTGTACTGTTCTACATATAGAGACATGCACTTCTGGAACACTGGATACATTACCAAATGGTTCTAAAAGTGCCTTATTCCCATAGATAGTCCTCTGTTGGTCCAAATATGCAGAAAAAAACATGGGGTTGACCAGGTTGCTTTTTCACAATTTCGATGGTTTGATGGCACCCCTTCATTTTTGACAATTCTGCCCATTTGTTGCAGTGTATCACTACGCATCTTTAAACTGTTATAGCATCATCAAACAGTTCCCAGGGTCACCCAAACTTTGCAGAAATCATGAAAATGTTCCAATGTTCCCATATGCACAAAGAAATATGACATTTTATGCATTTTTAAAAAAAAATTACCCAACCGCTTTACACAGCTCTAATTTCTTGGGCGTAATATTCTTGCTACCGTCATGCAAGGGAGGTAATTGTTCAGTGAGACCTTAAAGCAGCAGACGACATTGTTTAACAAGAGTTGTCAGAAGATAACAAAGCTCAACTCTGGGTATCTAAGTACAAAATGGTCTATAACTGTGCCAAAATGCAATCCAGAGTTATGGTTCTTGTCTCTGTGTGTTCCATTGATGACGGTAAACACACATGCAAACTTTCATTCACATCCATTGAGTGGTTGCATAGATACCTTTAACTTAAACGCAAAAGTTTAACCTGGGTGTCTACAGACGACGCCGACGACGCCGGGGTCATGGCAATAGCTCTCATTGGACTTCGTCTCGGTGAGCTAAAAAATCATCTAAATGTTATTGAACATATCAAATATAGTAAGTAAATATAAATAAACATGAATTACAATTGCTGTTTCCAATAAATTCGTAACAGAATATACAGACTGTGATCCATTACAGTGATACTATTTCAATTAAATCACTTTATCATTGCACAAGCACTTAAACTGGAACCTAATTTGTCTGCTGCACATGATTAACACTGACACAGTCTGAACGGAATAAGTGACGTGCCTTTACGAGGAAGATGCCTGTTTTCTGCCGCATTTAAACCAATTACATAATTTCCTTCTTGATTTATAATTTTCAATAGTAAATGTAATGTGATTAAAACAATATATTTGGTGCTCAGGTGACACAACAGTACAAATACACTGTCTTTTACATTAATCTAATTCATGATATCATACAGTGTCATTGCAGTGCATTCCATTAAAGAGTCAACTTCTACTTGGCTAGTCGTTTGCCAACATATTTATCAGGATAAATTATGTAACCGTTAATACAGCTCAGTATCTCTTAAGGTAAACAAGACACAGTTAATATGCATAATCTTACAGAGGCTTAATCTGAGTCGCCTAAATAAGATTTCACGCATGTTATAAGCGACACAATCGAATGAGTAATACAGCCAGTCATAGCAAGACAATATCTGGGGAAGATAGTATTTTAGACACGCTATATAAGTTTGTAATACGTTATGCGGCGTCCTAATAATTTGGGTATTATTGCAAACATACTCCAGTTACACAAATCCCCTGCACACTCTTCACTAACACAAATCACCCTGCAAGTGACATTACTTACACAAATCACCCTGCAAACACACTTTACTGATACATATCATCCTGCAAAAATACTTTGATAACATAACTCACCCTGCAAACACACTTTATTAGCATAATTCACCCTGCAAACACGATTCATTAGCATCAATCACCCTGCGCACATACATGTCACTAACAAAAAGCATCATGCAAAATACCTTTCATTAAGTTAAATATAAATCAACCTTCTTGAAGGAATAAGTAAAACTATGTTACAAGGAAAAACTAAACCAATCAAATTCTTCAACGTTATAGAAAGATGAGTAGACAATCACGCACAAGAAACATAATTATGTTTATAACAGTATATGCTATAGTAAATTCGAAAAGGACCATTTAAAACAACAACGGAAATATTAATAAAACGGATTTCCTTATGTATTTATTGATGGATTTGTTTTAAATCGGAGACGATATTAAAACAAAGTTCGTTTTTTTATCGCGTACATAATACATTTTATTTATTGTTATTACTAGTAGATTGTGTAGTGCTTTAATTGATGAACGGTCTGCCTGACCTTGGGTGATATTATTTGATATTAATAAACGTAAAGTGAATAGTTTTTATAATTACGGTGAAGTATGAAATGTCTTGATTACAATTGTGAATTGTGTTGTAAGTTATTAGCATATAACAACACGTGTATTTTTTTTATTTCAAACACACATTTCTACAAAATAAGTATCAAAATGTTGATTGGTTTCCAAAGCTTCTATTTAAACCTGACCATCTTAAGACAACGGTCCTCTATTTTAAAAAGTATTTTAGTAACGAAGGCCATGACGTTCTAAATCTCATGTTCAACTTATATTTACTGATTACTTGTTTCCTTTCGTTTTACCAGAGGCTTCTTGTAGAGAGTTTGATTATATTATTTCTAATAGAAAATCAGCTTACGGTCGCAGAAACAGAGGTTGCGTGTAAATATGGTAAAGTCGTATGAGTCTGCAGGCGATGTAGAATGTTACAGACTCAAACAATCTGATCATATTTTAAATTAACTTTCGTTGCGTTCACTTGTCTTTAAAGGGAGTTTATCAGGAAAAAGAGCTATAAATGTCTTAAAAATGAAATAAATATTAAAATGGATAAAATGCTTCTCATTATCAATAATAAATAAAATCCGAAAAGACTGGTATGTCGAATCCACCAAAACGTGACAAAATCGATATTTAAATTGGAGTGGTTAACTTCAAACAAAATTCCCATGATTGTAAAAATAGACAGCATTTAAAAACTGCTTGCCGTCATTCTAAGATGAAATAACTTTACTACGTGTAAGTCTGTATCAATTTAATAAATAAAAAATGGCGTACGCACACCCATAAAATCCTATATTTAAATAAAAATTACCATATTTCTTATGAAAAATGTGGGCCCGTTCAGATTTATGTTGCGCCCTTCTAAACTAAAATCCTGGATCCACCCCTGTGCATAAACTGATCAAATTGAATCAAAATGAAATCAGGTAACCTAATTTATATACGTCACATAAAATGTTGTGCTTTTAAGCGGGAACCCTATTTTAGTATAACTTAGGTGCGTAGTCTTAGTTAAGAAATCCCTTTTTAATATATCCTTTTGGCAATACAGGGTCAGTGAAGATATATATAGGCATGATATATTGGAGAAAATTATGTTTTTACCAAATTTTATAAGTTTGAAAAATCCTGAGAAATTCACTTTAACGTTGAAATAAAGTAGTAATTGCTTTTCATGACTACATATATAGATGTATATATAGATTTGGTAACAATTAAATATGTTTGCCTTAGATCACTCCAAGGAAGTTACTCTTGTTGTCACTTCTTCTGTATGTTTAATTGTCTTTTTTTTCAGTTATTCTAAGTTATAAGTTGTATGCAAGCTAATACACACATACACACACACACACACACACACATATATATATATATATATATATATATATATATATATATATATATTATTTATTAAATTGACAGGTACAATACATTTTAAAATTATCACATTTGCAAAAGCGTTAGTACATGCAAAAAAATACCTAGCCTAGTAAGGCTTATCGTCACTATTAAAATTTCAATAGTTTTAACACATAAATTATGATGAAAAATTTCAGGGCAATGTTAACCATATAAGATAAAAAACTAAAAAAAAAAAAAGGAACAAAAAAATTGATCAATCAATGTAATGAAAAAAAATTGTTTAGATTTGCCTCGTGTTTAGAGCACTTTCTATAAACTTTCCGATAGATACAATTGAGCTTTTATTTTGTAATAATTTACCAATTTTACTTATATAATATTGATTTGTATCGCGCATAATTCAACTATTTTTGCATTCAAATTTTCACGTAAATGATCAAATTTAGAGCAACAAAATATGAAATGCGTTTCATCTTCGACAATATTTAAATTACACTGCTTTCAGAATCTCTGGTCTCTAGGTGAACCAATATAACGACCCAACTCGATTGCAATTGGAAGGGTATCGGAACGTAATTGTGTAATAAACGATCTTAAATTTTTGTTGAGGTTCATTATAACTCGCACTCGTATTCAAGTTTGATATTTTAATACATAATTAGCTTACTTTGATAATTTATATATTCATTAGTCCATTTTGTTTTATAATTATGCAATAAAAGAGTGCGCACATCTTGGATAAATGTGGTGTTATGAAAACTTCTTATTGACAAGGAATTAAAATCACATTCTTTATCAATTTCTTTAGATATAGATTTAACATCGGAAGACCAATTATTTTTACACCTTAAATAATTATATAAAATTTTTTTTTTTGTTAACCGTCTATTATCCATAGCTATTATTTTTTTCGGAAACCGTAAAGCATTTATTTTACATCTTATATGTTGGGTGTCCCACCCCATATCACCTTGAATTACAGGTGTAGATGTACATTTATGTACGCCTAAAAAGAATTTTATTTCGCGATTATGTAGTGTGTCAGTTTTAGAATAACTTTTACATCCCCATACCGAAAATGTATAATCCATTATAGGCACTATTCTTGCATCATTAATTTTACTGTATGTAGCAAACATTAAGTCACTTTTATTAAATAAGTTTGATACAAGACTAGAAAATGCTCTACCAGCTGATTCCGTTAAAACATTAGCAGTTTCATTAAAATGTAGATATTTATTTAAAACCACACCAAGATATTTATAGTTATCACATATTTCAATAATTGTATCACCAATTTTTAAAATACCTGCAGTAGCATTTTTTTCTTCTAACGGAAATGAATCATTTTTGTCTTACACGTATTTACTCTCATTTTGTTTACTGAACACCACAAATTGAGATATTCTAACATCCACTGTAGATGCTCTTCGTTTAGGGCTATATAAACTATATCATCAGCAAAAAGTAATATACTGACTGAAAGTTCAGAGTTTAATATGACTCCTTTGTCAAGACTTTTTATTTCAAATGCAAGATCGTTGATAAAAATTGAAAAAAAAGCGTTTGAGAAGTAACATCCCCTTGCTTTACACCACTACATATATCAAGTAAATCTGTATATTTACCATTTACATCAATGGTTGCTTTTCATTCTTCATATAAACTTTTAATTGATTAAAAAAAATGCCTGTTACACCTTATTTTGCCAATTTTAAATATAAAATATTTCTATTAATACAATAAAAAGCTTTTGCCATATCAACAAAACACGTAAATGTACCTAATTTTTGTGTTTTCCTATTTCCAAGTATTGTTGTTAAAGAGAATATGTGTTCTTCCCAAGACTGTTTTGTCAAAAACCATATTGTTCATCTTCTATAGCATCATTTGTTTCTAGATATTTTACCAATCGTTTATTAAGAATATTTGTATAGAGTTTACATTCCGTAGATATAAGACTAATCTCACGATAATTTGAAGGAACTCTTGGGTCATTTTTTTGTGTTTTTCGGTATAGGTTTTATAATAGATTTCGACCATAAAGATGGTACAATATGCAACTTAAGTCATTCGTTAAATAAAGAGTTTAACAATTTGATTGATGGATATTTTTAAAAAAACTTCATTTTGGAAGGCAATCGATTCCAACTAATAAAAGCCTAAGCAAATGAAATATGAAAAATATTTTACCTTTATGTCATATGTTACCCCGAAAATTCGAAAAATAATACCATCAACCTGAGTTTCATTCCAAAATAAAAACAAAATTGATGTATGTACACATAGATCTAATCATATTTTAATTTTATATTTGCAACTTGTAGTTATGTATTTTCCCGAAACTGTTATAAGTGAAACATTAGCATATGTCACATTTGAAGTAAATATAACTGGACCTGAAAGTACTACCAATTAGTATCAATATTATTCCGTTCTTTCAATGTAATGTAACAAGAAAGACTCTCTTTTTATGACCATAAGCCGAATTTAGCGGAATCTGGTGCAAATGAAAAAGATGTATTTCACAAAGGTACATTATGTTTATTTTTCAGCAAAATTTAAAAATTAACTTTTCAATGTCATTTTCTAAAATAATGGATAGAATAAATTATAAGAGAATAAACTGTTTTAAAAAACTTTAAACGAAGTGCCAAACATGCGTTTAATTCAAGAATGCCATCTTGTTTGGTTCCCTTTAAACTAGTTTCAAGCATGTTTGTTTCCTTCTTTCTCAGTACGCCATCGCCTTCCATTACAAACAGTAGACAATGTATTTAATTAGTTAGTATTATAGTAATCACCATAATTACTACAACAGATATGATAAGCAAACCGTTGTGTTCATCGCCCCGAATTTCAACTTTGTGTTATTTCAATATTTAATTTCTAGGAATCATAGAGATAAATCGATTGGTTTTAAAATTATTCTCACAACTTTGATAAATCACGCTCGGAGACTTCCTAGGTATAAACAGAACTACGCAGACACAGAGAAAGTGCCTTGCTAAAGTTCCAGTTCTTATTAGCCTTGTTGTTTCGTATTGGTTCAGTTCTGTTCATATTGGCCTACTTTGTGTCATGTAGGGTGATGTTTTCCCTAAATGACAAGAATAATACATTAGAGGAAACTAATAACACTACAAAAATACCATAAATGACTGCAATGGTAATCAAAATTGTCAACAAAAAATAAACCGTGCTATCCTATGTTTTGTTACTAACGCTTCATTGTTATCACGTGATATTTTACCATAATCTAATCACAACATTATAACAACACATCACATCAGATTAGCCAAATAAAAATCAAGTAACACGCATATGACACTAATATTGTTTAAGACATCCAAGATTAATACAATTAAGCTAGTACAACAAAGCTTTTTTATTGATTTTTCGGTCTCATTTAGAAATATTTATTGGATTACCAATTAATGCGAACACATTCTGTGTACATTTATTTGATTAATGAGAAATTTTGTCTTGTCTTTGTAGATTTTTATTTTCATAAACTTGTTACTATGAAGAGGTTTTCACTGCTTAGTTTCATTGACGATATTCGTCATTTTGTTCAAGCTATGGATATGGAGATTTTACCTTATAGTATGTACCATTAATCAACGAACCTTACTAAGCCAACATGAAGTCGTTTAAAAAAATAACTCGTGACAAAAAGAACGTATTGTAATGTTTACACTATTTATGGTATAAAATTGAAAAATTTACTTTTCTAACCTAATTTATTTCATTATTTTACATAAAAACTGATACGACTACTCGAACTAGTTAATTAATAAAATTAACTTTAATTAAGTGAGTTCATATTGGCCGATTCATTGATCCTTGGGCAGTAATATTTGCATGCGGCCTACGGCCTTGGGCCAACATGACACTCCTTGGACAGTTACTGTGCCATCACTGAATTGATAACATAATCAGTATTTCCCTTGTTATCATACATAATGATTTCGATCAAGGGTAGTAGGAACTATTTTTATTAAGTGACGACCAAATACTAGTGAAAACAGAGTTTTATAAAAAAAAAAATAAATATAGTACGACTTTGTATAAGTTTGCAGGATCTTGTTGACATTGAGAAAAACAATATGTATCATATCGTTACAACGTGTTGGTGCTAAATGCTAAACATGTTTAAGTGCTCCTTTGTAGGTGTTGATCCTTTACAAGGTTGAGAACTCCAAGAACATTTCTATATTTGTTTTCAAAAATTAAGCCTTATACTATTTATCAGTATTTGTTCAGACAATACACATAATCAACAGTACGTAATATTATTATGTTGTATTATATGCTTTTTAATTAATTAACTATTGAAAGAGTTATATAATAATGCAAACTCAGTAAATATGAACTGTGCCAATACGACAAAGACCTATATGAACCGGAGCTTGATGTTGACACTAACAACAAATATACAAATATTTATATTTACAATACTGTTCTGTCACTTTTACAAATCAAACGAGTCTAAATGCAATCACTTAGATTCGTATCAGGTTAAGACTTTCACTTTTTTGTATCATGCTTCATGCATTCCATATTCGAAACAAATATATTAATCATTTTGCTTTAGAACGTTTTTGGGTGTTTCTCAACTGTTTAAGTATACATGTACATTATAATTTGTCGCTAATAAATTACTTTCCATAGACACAGATAAAATTGCGATTTTAAATACAAAAAGGAGTGGTATGCAATTACATTATTTTATTTATTTGGTTTCCTGCATTTTACAAAGTTCGGCAACTGTGTCGACTTGTGTGTAATGGCGGTATATTTCTATAATCATCTTCACATTATTCTTCCAAGCTTTTAAATAAAGTGGCCCGATAACGCCAATAACGCATCAGTCGTAATCATTTTAACATTATTAAATCACTTATCAAATAAACTGTTCAACCCGATACTTTATCAAATTTAATTATAGCGTTTTTGTTATGTTGGAGTTATTTATTTGAATATGAGCTGACAACTCCGTGGCAACTGTTTGCGGTAATTGATACTTCTTTTGATAGGGCTTGCCCTTTTCTGCTGAAGAATCTATTGATCAGTTTAATTATTGTATGTACTGAAATAAATACACAGTTATAGAATCTCAGAATAACAGGAAAATATAAACTATGTTAATGTATCTTTTTATTGAAAATCACTTGATGGTATTGTAATTACTGAGGTGAACATAACAGAGATATTTTTCAGAATAAACTTTTAAAAAAATCACGTTTAGTCGAACGGAAGACATATATGATTGGAGTAAAGTACAAATTCTAATAAAAAGCATGTGTAAACAAGCATAATTTGCCGGCAATTCCTAATCATGTTTCATAATACTAATATAATAAACATTAGGTAATGAATTTCATATAAATTCATTGTCGTGAATTTAAATTCCCAACCTACGACAGTCTTTATATTATCGATCACGAGCTTTGTTCTGCAGCCATGAGTATCCAACCTTTCAATATGTAGAGAAGTAGTCAATGAATTGCAGAGATAAGATGCGTCTTGTACATAAGTACATGTATTAAACACTACCACAACGTAAGTAATTACATATGGACTAATAAATGTTGTTTTAGATATAAGAATAGCTGACTGTATTGTACTGAGCCAGAATATCAAGGTAATGAACTTTGCAATATTCCTCACGCCTATTTTACAATATCCCTAACGCCCACATTACAATATACCTCACACCCACATTGCAATATCACTCACGCCCACTTTACAATATCCTTCACGCCAACTTTACGATATCCCTCAAGCCCACATTACAATATCCCTCACGCCCACTTTACAATTTTCTTCACGCCCACTTTTAAATATCCTTAAGCCCACATTACAATATCCCTCATGCCCACTTTACAATATCTCTCACGCCCACATTACAATATCCCTCACGCCCACATTACAATATCCTTCACGCCCACTTTACAATATCCTTCAAGCCCACATTACAATATCCCTCGCGCCCACTTTACAATGTCCCTCACGCCCACATTACAATATTGTTCACGCCCACTTTTCAATATCCTTCACGCCCACTTTGAAATATCTTTCAAGCCCATATTGCAATATCCCTCATGTCCACTTTAAAATATCCTTCACGCACACTTTGCAATATCTCTCACACCCATATTATAATAGTTGCATGCTTCGAATAAGTGAGAACTGTTTTACATTAAACAAGTACAAAAACAGATATATTTCTAATTATAGAAATATAATTTACTCTATTACCCATCATTGCAATTAGAACCAAACATATTTCATAGATTACAAAAAAACAAATACCTAGTCCAACAAGACTAGTCATAGAACGCTGTCAAGTGCATAAAGACGGTAGATGCGTAACCACAGCCGATGTTATTAAATGTTTGTTATATGTCTTTCATATAGGTAAACTGTATGACTTAATCATTTAAATGCATGACATTGATACCGATAGTGTCAATAATCCCCCGTATGAAAGAAATTATTGCAAATGCACCCTCTTTTTCAAACTTTGATTATTGCTTAAGCAGGATGTAAGACGACGCGATGGTTTGTTATATATCATGAACACTCATGCACGTGTTCAATAAAACCGAGTATCCTACTTTAGATTGTAGGTTTCGTTCTGTGGTTCCAATGCTTTTTATCACATAATTGTTGCGTTACTGAGGACATAGCAGTACAAAATAACTTAATCGATAACCAGCAGCACACGTAACAACTAGTCTCAGACATAAGGAAGCATCATAAGTATACACTGCATTCTTAATCTGTCACTGTCTGGATTTTTATTTTAGGAAGATGTGAGCGCATAACGAGTCTAATTTCCTTCTCATTGTTACAAAAACAATAAGCTAAACTAATTGAAAACACATCCATTTCGGTGTTTAGTGTGAGTCAATCTCTTACCATCATTACTAACTACACGATATTGTTAAGTTAAGAGTCACGGTGCCAAATTATGACAAAACGATGCAAATCCGTGACGTCACTATGTAATTTTGCAATGTTTACATTTTCACTTCGCGTCGTACCAGCCAGACTTCACCGTTACATCGTGGCGTATCCTTGCATATTGTATTATGACTTCAGACTCATATTTTAACGAGGGCTATAGACTGTAAGGTTAAGTTAATACTTACTTTAATGGGATTTGACGTCATTTTCAACACTTAACAGGTTATATATGGTTCATCCAATTTTGTTGGCGGAGGAAGCCCAGAGAAGAACCATCATCTTTCCGCAAGTAATTGGCAAACTCTCACATAAATTATTAGGACCGTGCTGGACTAATATCTATGACTTCAGCTCTGAGCAAAATGTTGAATTAACCGAATATGTATTAATATGAATGGACTTATATACACACTTTTATATACAGGGTTAAAGTTTATTTCGAATATTGTGCACGTGTTTATAATATTTTAAAACAATAAGATGACATGATCGGTGTTGCAAGCTTGTTGTTGATTTCTCTTTAAATATTGCTGACTGGCTTTTGTTGTTTTTAAAATTTTCAGTCGACAAAAACGAAATAATGTATGAATTACATTTCAGAAAATAGCAAGTCCAATTATTGTCTGATAACTACATAGTGTTTACTTTTTAAATAAGTTCTTAATGGTGATTGCTCACATCGTCGTTTCTCCAATTTGGCTAATGCAGTGCTATGTTTAAGTATTGCTATTGCACAGAGCACACCTAACGTAATTATCGAACGCATGCCAAATCTAGCATACACTCGATTGACTGTATTTTCATGGAATACAATGTTAAATAATTAAACCAGTTCTGGGATCCATAGCATGCGCGCATGCTAAGAAATTGGGTAATGTGTTGGTGGTTTATCGTATGTTTATGTGAGCATATTTGATACATTGAATGCATTTTATATAACACAAGTATGTTGTAAATATACATTTTAATTCAGACATGTATATTGTGACATTCTACTTACAAAGATTTCGACGTGTACACGATTAATTTATTTAAAGTTAAAATGGCGTTTATACTAAAGAAAAACAACTCTTTCTAAACATTTTTAGAAATGCATTTTGTGCTTGTTTAATGCAGCTCTTTTCGGTATCCAACTACATGAAACCACATCATGAAAATGGGAATCAAAAGATACACAAATACCATGTTATGCAAAAATGTCAACTTACTATACCATAAATACTTAGTACTCAATTGAATGAACTGATATGTAAATTGTCAAGACAACATTCACGAATTTATTATGTTATGTATAAATGACAGTATTCGGTAACGTCAATATTCCTTACACATTATATAGTGTTATTTTTCATCTAATAAAATGTCAAACCATGTCACATATACAATACTTTATATTGGACTGAATGATTTCAAGATAAAGAAATTTTCAACTATATGGCAATACATTAGTGTTTGGTTTCTAGTTACATTGTTATACGTGGAACTTGTCATACTTATGTAGTTTTCGAAGAGTGTATGTTTAAAACCCGACTTCATCGACCTATGATACAACTTATATCACATACGGTCGGAAGTTATTCAATTATTTAAACTTAAAAATTCCTTTATTTAATTGTATTCCACACAAAATATTTCTTGTTAATTAAGTCATGTGTGTTTATATTCATCTAATTATTTATAAAAGCATTTGAAGGCTATCACAGTTTTAAATATGTTTCAAGGGAATGTAAATTCATTTATCGATATTCTAAATCTTTGAAATGATATTGAAATATCTAATTGTAAAAGTTTTGGAATTTAAGTGTAATCCCGTCGTACATGAGAATATGTTAAATTTTGTTTTTGTTACAGAGTTGGGCCATTAAACATTGTAACAAAATGACCAAGGGCCGACAACTCACTGAGATAGAATTTAACTATACTCATAATAAAATTTACAAGAATATAGAATTATACAAAATATACAAATCAACTCATATTTTAAATGAAAAATATACCGGTCTAATAATGTTCTAAGTGGTAACTATGCTGGCACTGTTCACTTTAATCAGCTTTTGTCTAATTGGTGTCGCGATACAAACTGCTACTCCTTAGTTTATTTCAGATGTCGCAGTGCAAACATCTCTGCAACGTTAATAAATTATTTAAAATAATATTTATACGTATTAAAACACTACGTCCGCGTCCAGATGCGAGGTACATTTCCAATCGTCCCTTATGGCGATGGATGTATCCACAGGGTTCATTTCCCGTGTTCTATGTAATACTGAGCTACTATGGCCTTACGTCGCCTTTTGCCGATTCCAATCTGACGTCAGGAATGTCAAGTCGTCCATATGACGATTATACTGGTTGCGCGTCCTATGACGGTATTACCACCGGCTAACTCCTGTTACGTCGATAACGTCCTTCGTGTGACCTAACGTTGCACATCGTCAATTCAACGGCTACAAATATATATACACGCTCAGATTCACTTATTACTCAATATGTAATAGTATTACGTCCATCACTTACCATCTCTCTATTTCATTGCGGACTCATAATATATCATAACGGTACATTTTTTTCATTTCTTACAGTCTATCACATTTCATGGTAGTCTGATCAGTATATAATAAGAGTACAATCTATCATTTCTTACCATCTATCACATTTCATGG
Organism: Panopea generosa; assembly: GCA_029582155.1. Classification (NCBI taxonomy): domain Eukaryota; kingdom Metazoa; phylum Mollusca; class Bivalvia; order Adapedonta; family Hiatellidae; genus Panopea; species Panopea generosa. The sequence goes on along the minus strand of CM055900.1, from coordinate 55,644,938 downwards.
TAGTTTTATCAGTTTATAATAACAGGTACTATACATTCTATCATTTCTTACCATCTATCACATTTCATGGTAGCTTTATCAGTTTATAATAACAGGTACTGTACATTCAATCATTTCTTACCATCTATCACATTCCATGGTAGTTTTATAAGTATATAACAACAGTGCATTAATTTCTTAGCATCGTCTATTAAATCTCGACTTAGCATATAGCTCTCTACATATTTCAACATTATACAATATAAATATCGCTGGACAAATTCCGTATCTGTATTTATGTTTCGCAAAATCACAGAATAAACTTGACACAATAGTTATACTTCAAAACGACGATTTTCAATACGTTATTATAAACACAATATAAGCATCTCAAAACACGTTCCAAGATGATTCCTCCTCGGCCTATATTTAAATAAACAACTTAAAATACTGTGGATATGAATTCACCACATTTTAGTCTGTATTTTTATCTACAATTTATACAAATATTTACTTAGATCTGCCTATGTCGAAATAAAGTTATCTGACATATAAATTACTAAACTATAGAAAACATTATATTAAAAGTACTCACTCAGATACCACATGCAGTGGTCATTTTAAAGGTTGTACTCGGTCACAAAGTTTCCGCCTGATGGGATTTGCTAGCTAACTGACAAGAGATTCGGGTTTCATTTTCTATATATACAACACCACCTCATACCACAAGTGTATCTCACGACAAACATGGAATTAATTTGTCATACGATATCGAACGCTGCAACAATGTACGAAAAGTGCTTAAGGTAAAATACGATTAGCTTAACAATAATAAACCCATTTACTTTTTTAAAAGCTCATTACTCAACGGATTTTTATAAAATAAACGTCGAAATGATTTAATCTTTAAACCAAAAACGAATATGTAAAAATATTTTAAAAATATTTTATCCCTTTCTATCTAGAGATAAGTTTAACAACGTATGCTACTTGACCGATATATGTCTGTACAATGTCAATATGTTGTTATTAGCTGACTCTGAGATTTCAGGCCACATTAACAAATTCATTTTGTTACAAACATTGATAGAAAGTATTTAACTAATCTCTTAATGGTTTTAAACAGCTTCAAGTATTAGGATCATATTTATTTAGCTGAAGTAATTCAACTGCTGTATTTATTCATCTTTAGTTTCAATTGATTCATAATACACGAGCGAACTGTAATGTAAAGGTATCGTTTACACTAACACCAACGTATTTGATATTTTTTTTAACAACAACTGATGTCATGTCTCAGGAGATCTTCAACAAGGCAAGACAATAACATTTTTGAAATATATTAAAAACATTTATCAGACAGACTAAAGAAATCGAAAACGTGACGAGACAATTTCAAGAACGTTAGACTGTGAAACAGTTTGAAGTTTGTTTATATATAGTTGTGTATTTAATTAACGCAGGGAACTTCTTCAATATTTAGTAAGATAGAGTTAGGGTAAGCTTTGTATTGAAACCGTAAGAAAATGTAATATTACTTCCGTACTGTCAGTCATGTTCCAACTTCCTATGTCACGTGATTATTTTTAGATAAACAAAATGGTGACGTCACGCCTTTGTGTAGTGAAACAAAACAAAATAACATTTCAGATCATATTCTGATCACAGGATCTATCTGACTAGCGAATTGAAACATTTCAATTGGTTCATTTATGGAGCGTAAGTGATGCTCTTTTGTGATTTGCCATTTTGATCATTTTAAACTACTGTTAGTTCATAGTCGTGAAAACGGCAATGGATTTACCTCATGATCATTTATTAGATAAATTTTACCACTGTTATTAACATGACAATAATGAACAAATGGACATGACAACCATTTTGGACTATGGACGAGTCTTTCCCCTGTGTAGAAACGTGATCCAATAATAATTAGGAGCCACATGGGTGTTGTAAACAGGTCAAACAAAGTGTCCAAAAATTTGTGTCACGTATCACACCGTCGTATTCGTTGCGAAGTCTTGACGGACACTACTTGATATATCCTAGTGCCGCTCATTGATTTCTAAACAGCAATCCAATAGATGGAAATGTACAGTGCAAACATTGTGGCCATTAGTGAAATAGGAAATAAATTTCGTTATCGGTAGAGCATACAGTTTTCACAATATCTAATGGAAGTGTGACAACCTTATAGTAGGTGTTCTCTACAAGGTTTAATACATTTACAGCTGGTGAGAATCTTATATATCTTTGACCTGTCATGTCTTATTAGGGTACATTATGTCTCTTTGTACTTCACCAGGAAAAAATGAGTTTCCTAAATGTCCTAATTCTCAGTGATAGGATGCTTCCGTCACAAGGATCGCTCGTGAGGGATAAAACAAGTCACACAAATGGAAACTAGGTTGTTTATTAAGTTTATACTTATTTGTTTAACTAATTTTAGCTCGATTGCGAAATAATATCAGAAGTTATATGAACCATTATTCGGTCCAGAACTGAGTTGTGTTTATGAGATAGCATCGGGGCGAGATTGGCATCGAACACGCGACCTCTATCATGAGCGGCTTAAATAATAGCTTGTTCTTTAGATCAAGAGCAGTGTTTTGACATGTAATTTTTGTTTCTATTTACCAAAATAATGCAGTGTCTATATTGAATCTATATATTTATGTTTCTATAATTTTTCTGAAAATATAAAGCTTTACATGGGTAGGTTCTATGCCAGTAAAAACAGAGCTCTAACGTATGACAAACTGCATTTATTAGTACGAGTTTACCTCAACAAATAGAGCAGTAAAGGGCAACATCGGTGACTTCCTTTATTAATTGATAATTTAACACTGTCAAAATAATGTCGTTGTTTTATAGCATAAATGTCTGTATATAGCAATTATTACAAGGAGAGGAAATAAAATCTATTTTTTTCGCTATTATTATACAATATAATACCAAGTATAAATTTCAAAAGATAATTCATCATAAAAAGATGAATGATACAATTATAATTAATGATTGAAATATAAATCATGAATCATGAATTGGACACCATTTTTAAAAAGGTGTTTTCCTGAAGGTAAAGTCAGTGGTGTTTTTTTTGGTACAAAAAAGGACGGCTAACTGGTTCGTAATAATAAGCTAGTTTCTTTCGACGCAAGTTACAAGAAGTCTGCTTGACAGTGTCAAAGTGTACTTGAAAACTCGGAGGAGTTTAATTGCGTGTTGGGGAAAGTGCACAGCAACAAAGATTCTTTCTGGCGATAAACTTTGGGAAGGCTTGTGTTTAAAACTCATAGGAATAATTATTATGCAGGAACTGGGGATTGTTTCATGCACACTAATTTATTCTGAGGCTTTTAGTTGGAAACCGTTCTCAAACATAACAGGGAAGTTTTGTACTGGAACTGGATTTTATCTTAGTTCGAAGACTTAGGTTTGGAACAGTCTTCACACGTAAAAGTGTATTCTTATGCTGGAACTGTTGCAAGCATACAGTTTTGATATTAGTTTAAAACCGTTCTCAAACAATAACTTAATTTTCGTGCTGAAACTTTTGTTTCATGTGCATTAGGTTAGTTTGAAGATTTTAGTTTGAAACAGTCTTCAAACATATATGTTTATTTTTATGCTGGAACTGAGTAGTGTTCCAGACATACATTTTCGGTTTGAGTTTGAAACAAGTCTCAAACATATCCAGACACGTTATCTGAACAGCTGGTCTCATCATTGAAAATAGTGTTGAGCAACAGTAAGTTCAACACTACAGATTTTGAAACAATATACTGTATATAGTTGATTGGTACGATCATTTGTCTGCATGATTTCTAAATATTAGAATCATTTTATTATTATTTAAGTTTACTAATCATAAGGTAAAAAGCCTGAGGAAATTTTACATATTATATAGTTTTAACAAGACACGGTCACCTACTCACCCAACATCTTGACAAACATCCAGAATATTGCATCGTTTGTCAATGGTTAATAAAATACTAAGCTTCAATCTCTATATATGTATTTCAGTTAGTGCCGAATACAGTCCGATGAAATAATGACTAGTTTTGATTAATTTACACAAGGCACTATATAATGAAATAATCATTTATCTGACACCTTAAATGATGGTCTTTTTATGACATGAAAATGTTTTATTGGCCGAGTAGTTAAATACGCTGTCGTCTAATGACACCTTACTTCTAACTGCTGAGGTCATGGGTTCGAGCCCAGATTGGTCCAAATTTGTATGTGATGTAATGATGCAACGTCATACCACGATGTAACGGTGTGAAGCACTCATACCACTCATTAATTTTACCTACAGTACTTCCGACCTACAGATGAAGGAGGTAGAAATAATACGTTAATTCTCTTTTTCTTCATTTCTCAAACCTTTGTATTGTAGTATTTTTTTCCTATCATGTGTTATAAAGTCAGTATTTTAGAACTCACCACTAAACATTTGAGCAATTCTGTGTCATTTCAGAAAAGTAGGTTTGAATCGCATCGTGGATGGATAGTTGAGATTTCATTACTCTCTGGAAATTGAGAGGTATCCCTAAAGCATTAATTAAATTAACATGGTCAATGTATGCTGTTTATTCCTCTATAATTACGTATCTTGAACCTGTGAAGAATTTGAGCCCGGACACATGCTGCAGATTTTGTTTTTCACTGCGTTTTTTACATAAATGTAACAATGAATCCCTATGGGAAATGTTATGGTTGTGCCAGACGTGAAGTTGCGATGATACTATGAGCAGTCAAGATGAGTAAACATCGCAAAATCACGTTGTATTATCATAAATATGCATCGGTACCTCGCTATTTCACCCCCAATACAAACAACATTGCAATAAAATACAGTTAGTTTTGCTATCAGAAATTACCGAATGATTATATTTTCAGTTGTTTTTGTTCAATGACACACAGTCTCATTTCACAAACAAAAGACCCTGCTGGGACTTAATCGCTTACATGTTTCGCTTTTCATAGCTTTCCAACTAACAAACGAATACATTATTCACAGAGATCATTTAACCAAATATTAACAAAGTCGGTTCTTGAGAAGAAGTTATTTGAACATTCTCAACGTTATACCTTTTTGGGATCACAAATAGATGATAAAAAGGAATTTGTTTACTCGTAATATTCATATCTAAAATTAAGAGACTTTTCTGTTTTCGTGAAACCGGGGCTGCATTTACAAAAGTTGCCTTGGAACAATATATCGATATCTTTATTATTGTTATGTATATAGATTTGAAGCATTCAAGGACACCATACACCATTGCAATTGTATTAAACTCTTTATCACTGAGCCAGACAATTGCAGTTTACTGTGACATTGATATACCGTCTCTGAGGATCGTCAGTTGCATCAGATGTAAGAGGCAATGCATGATAGACGAAACCAGATATATACCTTCGGGGATTGAATGGATATAATTCAATTTCAAGCGACACATCATTGCCAACGCTTTATGGGATTTTATGATGAGTTATATGGTTGTAGCAGACGATATTTCAGTGCCACAGGGATAAGTGGAAACCTACCAGAAAACCATCACACACGCAAAGTAAAGCAAAACTGATAACTTCTCAGTCATCATCAATATTGAAAATATTTCTCAAGCAAAAAAATATGTAAATGTAACATGTAATTATGCTAGGTTCGTTATGGGGATTTTGCTTATATTCATGTGCTGAAAAATGCTGTAATCAATATAAAATGGAAAGCTACCACTATTGAGACGACGAGAATGTTGATTGGCCTAATATAAAGCTAATTTATTTTCAAAAGACGATGGCAAACTGACAAATAATCAGAATAAGATGTTTATTTATTTATTATACACGTATATTATTGTTTAAATTTAAAATCAAATGTGTTATACTTTTTACAGATTTAGATATTTATATGGAGGAAACTTGAGACACAAATATATACCATTTTCCTTTCCCCACAAACTTAAACGCAACTCAACGCAAAAGTTTAGCCTTGGTGTCTACGTCAAAAAAGGGTCATAACTGTGAAATGCAATCCAGAGTTATGGCTTTTGTCCCTGTGTGTTCCATTGATGATGGTGAACACACATGTGAAATTTCATTCACATCTAAAGAGTGGTTGCATAGATATCTTAAACTTAAACGCAAAAGTTTAACCTTGGTGTCTACAGACGACGCCGACGACGACGCCGGGGTCATGGCAATAGCTCTTCGTGGACTTCGTCCCGGCAATCTAAAAACGAATATAAAAACTTTCTCATTGGTTGAGGACTAATTATATATTTTAGAAAAACCCGGTATTTTAACAATTACTATCTGAATAAAGTATTGTATTATTTATATCATTAATCTATAACCCTTATTGAAAGAATTTATCACGCAAAATTTCTTATTACTTTATAATAAATCACCACGGAGACGTTTATGTAATACTATTTCCACAAAAAGCGAAATAATTGCTTCCACGGAGAAATCTTGCTGAAAATTCCTAATTTACTTAACACTAGGTTCGACATAAAATAAATAATGCAAAATGTATTTACATAATCGTCTGGTAGTGTGAAACGCAAAATGGCCGTTTTTTGTCTGCTGCACGATATTTGATATTTACAATATAATTGTTACGTCTACGTTATATATCAAATATAGGGTTCTTGTGGTCTTTTTTAGAAGTCGTTTCAAGATCACTTACCCCTAACTACAAAGGTCATGTTGTCGGTTGTAGCAGGGTCCAGGCACCTTATGCGAGAAAATGTGCCAGTAGTCTGCAGAAGGATAGTGGTTTTACTCAGACTCGTGGCATTGTTCATACCACTTTGAATGTAGGGTCATCGTGTTCGTGTGCTTTACGATCACTTCCCTTCAACTATTAATAGGCAAGTATATCCAGGTCCACGTATCTTATTTGAGAAAAGGTTGCCTGCCAGTATTCTGTAGAAGTATGTAGGGTTTACTCATATTCATTTAAATGTGTACAATGTATTCATATTCAGATAAATCTAAGTGTATGATATAACTTGAAATGTGTTTTTATCAAAGTTATTATATAAATAATTTTCAACCAAGATAGAATACAATGTCCACAATACGATTTGATCGTTTGATTTGTTGCAAATATAAAATACATGATAACATTCTACGAATACAAAGTAGTCTATATGGCGCATGATCATTTCTGTGGTTATCAAGACTGCATAACTTGACCACGCCGACATAAGAAATCCCGGTTAATGATAATAACTAAAATTATGTAAAAGTATCACTCGATTCTTGTCTGTATCAAGAAGACGATATATCATTGTAAGGAATTAATATTGAGCTCGTTACTGCCGTTCCAGACAAATTGCGATTACATTGACAGTAAACAGGATTTCGTTAGGTGTTCGTATCATGCATGCCAGACGAAATCAGCACTTCCCGACCAATGCAGAATTTAACTGATTATATATTAATGTATTGATGTTATAACTCTGATATATGTTTATTATTAGAATTTAAAGATATGGTGTTAAATAATACTGCAGTAGTACACTGTTATATAACAAGAGATATAACACTTGTATCCACATAGTTCGTTAATGCTTCAAGGAGTGTTTCTTTTATTTTCTAATCGTACCTCATATAGGTCACCTCCTGGTTATACATATAAACTACTTTTAAGACTTTGATAATACTTTTAATCACATCATGAATGAAGGACTTATAAAGAAAAGGCAAAGCAACTGATTGAGATGTAAGGAACGCTTGCCTATTCAAGCAAATCTCAAGAAATCACGTTTTCAAATATCCTAACTTCCATTCATCTCAGAAATACAAATCAAAAGTCTTTCTTTAAACAATGTTATTGTCGACAAATTGAAACCATTCTCAGCTAACTGTGCTTAAAATTATTGAAGTACTTATGATTATAAAATGTGTATACTGCAAGTAAAACATCAAGGAAAGTACTTGTAATCTTACTTCAAAATGCAATATTTTAAAATCAATATCATTATGCGTGCTTAAAACATTATTATACATCTAAGGTGACATAAACCTTACATTTAATGTGAAGTAAATCAGATGCCTGCGAAATTTGAATGATAAATTGACAAAATATTTATTCTTCGCAAGCTCTTTTATCGACATTTGTCAGAGAGATGCATGTTTTCTATCCTTCTACATACATCCTTACGTGAACTTGATAAAAGTTAATGAAAGTGACGCAAAACAACATACAACAACAACAACAAGGAATATTACATTTGGGAAGGGACCTTAATTATTAAACAAGAGGTTACCACTTACATGGTCATATCCCCCGTCACCTTGTTAACCCTAAGAAGCATTTCGAAAGAGGTAGATTTAAATTATGCAAAATAAAAAAGTCGCCGAGCACAGAAATCACATGTTAATACTGAAATACATAGCCGACTGTAATATGACACAGTGTCTTGTCCCAGTGAGCACTGGTGAGATGTTCTTAATCGAACCATTAATATGTAAATCATAACCTCAAAACAAACGAAAAACTATTTTTGACGGACGGACACATCGGCTTGTCCTTGTGAACATTTATTCAAAATTCCAATCACAACTAAAGAAGATACGGTCCGGACAAGAAGAAACATAGTTTATAAATTGAATTTCCAAACACTTGACCTTGAGCTATGACCTTGACTTTTTACGAACAGACCCAAGTCATTCGCACGATACATTGTCTTGTCCTAGTGAACATGTGTGCCAAGTTATTTTAAATTCCAATCACAACCGAAGGAGATACGGATCGGACAGCTGAGGACGCAAGCACGGAGGCACAGACGCACACACGGACGGACACAGCCCATTCCTATATCGCCCGCTCTGCTCTACGAGCGTTGGCGGGCGATACTTAGCTTTCACGGTCCCGTGTTTTGTTATGATGACTGGGTGAAGGGCAAGGTTATTAGCCGCCAGTAAACAAGTGAAAAGCAGTTCAGTGACAGTTGACCCTTGTTGTCACTGTTTCTGTTACGGTATGTATTTATTATTTATTTCCGTATATTCATTGGTGTATGTATTGATTATGTGTATGCATGCTTTAATGGTGCATGTATGTGTACTTGATTGTTATATCTCCGTTGGATATTTTTTATTTATTGATATTTCTTCTTGAGAACATATTGTATTGGCAATACTCGTATATTGCAAGTATCCTGCAACAACCATACATAAGGTAACACAAGTCTGCCACGTATGCCGTCTTGTTATGGCATCATGCGTGATAACTGCAATATCGGTCGGAACGCAAAACAATGAAATTTAAAGTACAATGGTGAAACATACAGAACTGTATATGTGATACTGAACAGTGTAAACTTCGATGAAAGGTCTAAACAACTATGGCGTAAGAACCATCGTAGTTTTGTATGCACAAATTTTCACCATCGTCGTTTCGGAATTTCATCAATGAGTTTCGTTTGTTTTATCGTTTTTCCATTGTTGTTATATGACAATAATGATCTGCGATAGCTCTCACAATATACCGAAAATGTTCAGATCAATAACAAATACTTTACACCAAGCAAACACAAGTTGATGTCATGGTCTTTCATTTCTGTGGAACTAACCGAGCCATCAGTGTCCAGCACATAGTGCTGTTGTATTACCGCTAAATAATGAGCCATCAGCGTCCAGCACATGATGCTGTTCTTTTACCGCTAATGAAGGAGACATCAGCGTCCAGCACATGATGCTGTTCTATTACCGCTAACTGACGAGCCATCAGCGTCCAGCACATGATGCTGTTGTATTACCGCTTATTGACGAGACATCAGCGTCTAGCACATAATGCTGTTGTGTTACCGCTAATTGACGAGCCATCAGCGTCCAGCACATGATGCTGTTGTAGTACCGCTTATAGACGAGCCATCAGCAGCCAGCACATGGTGCTGTAGTACTTCCGCTTATTGACGAAACATCAAAGTCAAGCACATGATGCTATCGTATTACCGTTAATTGACGAGCCATCAGTGTCAAGCACATGATGCTGTTGTATTACCGCTAATTGACGAGACATCAGCGTCAAGCACATGATGCTGTTGTATTACCGCTAATTGACGAGACATCAGCGTCCAGCACATGATGCTGTTGTAGTACCGCTTATAGACGAGCCATCAGCATCCAGCACATGATGTTGTAGTACTTCCGCTAATTGACGAGACATCAGCGTCAAGCACATGATGCTGTTGTATTACCGCTAATTGACGAGCCATCAACGTCCAGCACATGATGCTGTTGTATTATCGTAAACTGACGAGACTTCAGCGTCCAGCACATGATACGGTTGTATTACCACTAATTGACGAGACGCTGATGTGCTGTTCTATTACCGCTAATGAACGAGACATCAGCGTCCAGCACATGATGCTGTTGTATTACCGTTAACTGACGAACAATCAGCGTCCAGCACATGATGCTGTTGTATTACCGCTAATTGACGAGACATCAGCGTCCAGCCAATAATGCTGTTGTGTTACCGCTAATTGACGAGCCATTAGCGTCCAGCACATGATGGTGTTGTATGACCACTCATAGACGAGCCATCAGTATCCAGCACATGATGCTGTTGTACTACCGCTAATTGACGAAACATCAAAGTCAAGCACATAATGCTGTTGTATTACCGCTAATTGACGAGCCATCAGTGTCAAGCACATGGCGCTGTTGTATTACCGCTAATTGACGAGACATCAGCGTCAAGCACATGATGCTGTTGTAATTCCGCTAATTGACGAGACATCAGCGTCCAGCACATGATGCTGTTGTATTACCGCTAATTGACGAGCCATCAACGTCCAGCACATGATGCTGTTGTATTATCGTTAATTGACGAGACTTCAGCGTCCAGCACATGATGCAGTTGTATTACCACTAATTGACGAGACATCAGCGTCGAGCACATGATGTTGTTGTATTACCGCTAATTGACGAGCCATCAGCGTCCAGCACATGATGTTGTATATCCTCTAATTGACGAGACATCAGCGTCAAGCATATGATGCTGTTGTATAATCGCTAATTGACGAGCCATCAGCTTCCAGCACATGATGCTGTTGTAAAACCGCTAATTGACGTGCCATAAGCATCCAGCACATGATGCTGTTTTATTTCCGCTAATTGAAGAGCCATTTGCGTCCAGCACATGGTGTTGATGTATTACCGCTAGTTAACAAGAAATATGCGTCCAGCACATGATGCTGCTGTATTACCGCTAAGTAACAAGCCGTCTGCGGTCAGCACATGGTGTCGTGAATTACCGCTAATTAATGAGCCATCAGCGTCCAGCACATGATGCTTTTGCATCACCACTTATAAACGAGCCATCAGCGTCAATCACATGATGCTGTTGTACTACCGCTAATAACGAGACATCAGCGTCCAGCAAGTGATGCTGTTGTACGCTAATTGACGAGACATTAGCGTCCACCAAATGATGCTGTTGTACGCTAATTGACGAGACATTAGCGTCCAGCAAGTAAAGCTGTTGTATTACCGCTAATTGACGAGACATCAGCGTCCAGCACATGATGCTGTTGTATTACCGCTAATTGACGAGACATCAGCGTCCAGCACATGATGCTGTTGTATTACCGCTAATTAATGAGCCATCAGCGTCCAGCACAAGACGTTGTTGTATCACCGCTTATCAACGAGACATCAGCTTCCAGCACATGATGCTGTTGTATCACCGCTTATCAACGAGACATCACCGTCCAGCACATGATGTTGTATTACCGCTAATTAACGAGACATCAGCGTCCAGCACATGATGCTGTTGTATCACCGTTAACTGACGAACCATCAGCGTCAAGCACAAGACGTTGTTGTATCACCGCTTATTAACGAGACGTCAGCGTCCAGCACATGACGCTATTGTATCACCACTAATTAACGAGACATCAGCGTCGAGCACATGACGCTGTTGTATCACCGCTTATTAACGAGCCATCAACGTCCAGCACATGATGTTGTTGTATTACTTCTAAGTGACGAGACATCAGCGTCAAGCACATGATGCTGTTGTATAATCGCTAATTGACGAGCCATCAGCGTCCAGCACATGATGTTGTTGTATCATCGCTAATTGACGAGACATCAGCGCCAAGCACATGGTGCTGTTTTATTACCGCTAACTGACGAGCCATCCACGTCAATCACATGATGCTGTTGTACCACCGCTAATAACGAAACATCAGCGTCCAGCACATGATGTTGTTGTATTACCTGTAATTGACGAGACATCAGCGTCAAGCACATGATGCTGTTGTATAAACGCTAATTGACGAGCCATCAGCGTCCAGCACATGATATTGTTGTATTACCGCTTATTAACGAGACATCAGCGTCCAGCACATGATATTGTTGTATTACCGCTAATTGACGAGCCATCAGCGTCCAGCACAGGTAATTGTTGTATTACCGCCAATTGACGAGACATCAGCGTCAAGTACATGATGTTATTGTAAAACCGCTAATTGACGTGCCATCAGCATCCAGCACATGATTCTGTTGTATTTCCGCTAATTGAAGAGTCATTTACATCCAGCACATGGTGTTGTTGTATTACCGCTAATTAACAAGAAATCTGCGTCCATCACATGATGCTGCTGTATTACCGCTAAGTAACGAGCCGTCTGCGTTCAGCACATGATGTCATGAATTACCGCTAATTAACGAGACATCACCGTCCAGCAATGATACTGTTGTATCACCACTTATCAACGAGACATCAGTGTCAAGCGCATGATGCTGTTGTATTACCGCTAAGTAACGAGCCGTCTGCGTTCAGCACATGATGTCATTATTTACCGCTAATTAACGAGACATCACCGTCCAGCAATGATACTGTTGTATCACCACTTATCAACGAGACATCAGTGTCAAGCGCATGATGCTGTTGTATTACCGCTAAATGACGAGCCATCAGCGTCCAATACATGATGATGTTGTATTACCGCTTATTAACGAGACATCAGCGTCTTGCATATGATGCTGTTGTATAACCGCTTATTAACGAGCCATCAGCGTCCAGAACATGGTGCTGCTGTATCATCACTTATAAACGAGCCATCAGCGTCCATACCATGATGCTGTTCTATCACCGCTTATTAACGAGCCATCAGCTTCCAGCACATGATGCTGTTGTATCACCGCTAATTAACGAGACATCAGCGTCTTGCATATGATGCTGTTGTATAACCGCTAATTAACGAGACATCAGCGTCCAGCACATGATGCTGTTGTATCACCACTTATTAACGAGACATCAGCGTCCAGTACATGGTGTTGTTGTATCACCACTTCTTAACGAGTCATCAGCGTCCAGCACATGATGCTGTTGTATCACCACTAATTAACGAGCCATCAGCGTCCAGAACATGATGCTGTTGTATCACCGCTAATTGCCGAGACATCAGTGTCAAGCAAACGATGCTGTTATATCACCACTTATAACGAGCCATCAGCGTCCAACACATGATGCTGTTGTATCACCGCTAATTGACGAGACATCAGTGTCCAGCACATGATGCTGTTGTACCACTTCTAATTAACGAGCCATCAACGTCCAGCACATGATGCTGTTGTATTATCGTAAATTGACGAGACTTCAGCGTCCAGCACATGATGCGGGTTGTATTAGCGCTAATTGACGAGACATCAGCGTCCAGCATACGATGTTGTATTACCGCTAATTGACGAGCCATCAACGTCCAGCACATGATGTTGTTGTATTACTTCTAAGTGACGAGACATCAGCGTCAAGCACATGATGCTGTTGTATAATCGCTAATTGACGAGCCATCAGCGTCCAGCACATGATGTTGTTGTATCACCGCTAATTGACGAGACATCAGCGCCAAGCACATGGTGCTGTTTTATTACGGCTAATTGACGAGCCATCCACGTCAATCACATGATGCTGTTGTACCACCGCTAATAACGAAACATCAGCGTCCAGCACATGATGTTGTTGTATTACCTGTAACTGACGAGACATCAGCGTCAAGCACATGATGCTGTTGTATAAACGCTAATTGACGAGCCATCAGCGTCCAGCACATGATATTGTTGTATTACCGCTTATTAACAAGACATCAGCGTCCAGCACATGATATTGTTGTATTACCGCTAATTGACGAGCCATCAGCGTCCAGCACAGGTAATTGTTGTATTACCGCTAATTGACGAGACATCAGCGTCAAGTACATGATGTTATTGTAAAACCGCTAATTGACGTGCCATCAGCATCCAGCACATGATTCTGTCGTATTTCCGTTAATTGAAGAGTCATTAACATCCAGCACATGGTGTTGTTGTATTACCGCTAATTAACAAGAAATCTGCGTCCATCACATGATGCTGCTGTATTACCGCTAAGTAACGAGCCGTCTGCGTTCAGCACATGATGTCATGAATTACCGCTAATTAACGAGACATCACCGTCCAGCAATGATACTGTTGTATCACCACTTATCAACGAGACATCAGTGTCAAGCGCATGATGCTGTTGTATTACCGCTAAGTAACGAGCCGTCTGCGTTCAGCACATGATGTCATTATTTACCGCTATTTAACGAGACATCACCGTCCAGCAATGATACTGTTGTATCACCACTTATCAACGAGACATCAGTGTCAAGCGCATGATGCTGTTGTATTACCGCTAAATGACGAGCCATCAGCGTCCAATACATGATGATGTTGTATTACCGCTTATTAACGAGACATCAGCGTCTTGCATATGATGCTGTTGTTTAACCGCTTATTAACGAGCCATCAGCGTCCAGAACATGGTGCTGCTGTATCATCACTTATAAACGAGCCATCAGCGTCCATCTCATGATGCTGTTCTATCACCGCTTATTAACGAGCCATCAGCTTCCAGCACATGATGCTGTTGTATCACCGCTAATTAACGAGACATCAGCGTCTTGCATATGATGCTGTTGTATAACCGCTAATTAACGAGCCATCAGCGTTCAGCACATGATGCTGTTGTATCACCATTTATAAACGAGCCATCAGCGTCAATCACATGATGCTGTTGTACCACCGCTAATAACGAGACATCAGCATCCAGCAAGTGATGCTGTTGTATTACCGCTAATTGACGAGACATTAGCGTCCAGCAAGTGAAGCTGTTGTATTACCGCTAATTGACGAGACATCAGCGTCCAGCACAAGACGTTGTTGTATCACCGCTTATCAACGAGACATCAGCGTCCAGCACATGATGCTGTTGTATCAACGCTAATTAACGAGACATCAGCGTCTTTCATATGATGCTGTTGTATAACCGCTAATAAACGAGCCATCAGCGTTCAGCACATGATGCTGTTGCATCACCACTTATTAACGAGCCATCAGCGTCAATCACATGATGCTGTTGTACCACCGCTAATAACGAGACATCAGCGTCCAGCAAGTGGTGCTGTTGTATTACCGCTAATTGACGAGACATTAGCATCCAGCAAGTGAAGCTGTTGTATTACCGCTAATTAATGAACCATCAGCGTCCAGCACATGATGCTGTTGTATTATCGTAAACTGACGAACCATCAGCGTCTAGCACAATATGCTGTTGTATCACCACTAATTAACGAGACATCAGCGTCCAACACATGACGGTATTGTATCACCACTAATTAACGAGACATCAGCGTCAAGCACATGATGCTGTTGTATCACCACTTATTAACGAGACATCAGCGTCCAGCAAGTGATGCTGTTGTATTACCGCTAATTGACGAGACATTAGCATCCAGCAAGTGAAGTTGTTGTATTACCGCTAATTGACGAGACATCAGCGTCGAGCACATGACGCTATTGTATCACCACTAATTAACGAGACATCAGCGTCCAGCACATGACGCTGTTGTATCACCACTAATTAACGAGCCATAAGCCTCCAGCACATGGCGCTGTTGTGTCACCATTAATTAACGAGACATCAGCGTCCATAAATGATGCTGTTGTATCACTTCTAATTAACAAGCTGTCAGCGTCCAGCACATGATGCTGTTGTATCACCACTTATTAACGAGACATCAGCGTCCAGTACATGATGCTGTTGTATCACCACTTATTAACGAGACATCAGCGTCCAGCACATGATGCTGTTGTATCACCACTTATCAACGAGACATCAGCGTCCAGCACATGATGGTGTTGTATCACCACTTATTAACGAGACATCAGCGTCCAGTACATGGTGTTGTTGTATCACCACTTCTTAACGAGTCATCAGCGTCCAGCACATGATGCTGTTGTATCACCACTAATTAACGAGCCATCAGCGTCCAGAACATGATGCTGTTGTATCACCGCTAATTGCCGAGACATCAGTGTCAAGCACACGATGCTGTTATATCACCACTAATAACGAGCCATCAGCGTCCAACACATGATGCTGTTGTATCGCCGCTAATTGACGAGACATCAGTGTCCAGCACATGATGCTGTTGTATTACCGCTAATTAACGAGACATCAGCGTCCAGCACATGATGCTGTTCTATCACCGCTAATTAACGAGACATCAGCGTCAAGCACATGATGCTGTTATATCATCACTGATTAACGAGCCATCAGCGTCCAGCACATGATGCTTTTGTATCACCACTAATTAACGAGACATCAGCGTCCAGCACATGATGCTTTTGTATCACCACTAATTAACGAGACATCAGCGTCCAGCACATGATTCTTTTGTATCACAACTAATAAACGATACATCAGCGTCCAGCACATGATACTGTTGTATTACCAGTAATTAACCGCTGCAGGAATGTATATAATACCGTATTGTAGAAAGGGTCTGATGATATAATAAATGAACGTGACTTCAAAACTTCATATTCAAGTAAAGAACAAAAAAAACACTGATGATAACACACCAGAGGAAACTTAAAGGTTATGCTGGTTTTGTTTGACTCAAGTTTTGTGTGATTCGATAAATAAATTTGATTTGCCAATCTTAAATATATTATCTAATTTACGGTCGAATGTTGTAAGACTAAAGTAATTGTTTTTGTGTCTCGATATAAAATTTCTCCAGTTATTGAATAAAATCATCATTGCACTGTCTGAAAGGCTTAGACATATAACGAATGCAATTACAATTCCTTCCCACAATAAGAAGCTTTCGTGTTACAATTTATTGTGGTCATTTTATGTTATTATTAAATTGTAAGACGTGTTGAAAGCGATACAAACGCTTTGACAACCATTTGTGTTCAGTATTGTGTTTGTGTGTATGGTAATGTCTGTAAGCGCACCTAATAATTGTTCCTGGGTTCCTCTAAGTGGTAAACCAAGCACTAGGCATACACTCTCTCTGCAACTCACGGACTACTTTCCTACATACACAGAAGTGAAAGAGTCATGGTCGCCGTATGTCAAATTTTATTGACAAAATCAGAGAGACAAACTGTGGTCGGTTGAGCTTCAAATTCACTATCCCTGGCCGAACCCACGGCACGTTATCGATTGATATAGATAGATGGACACGTCTCTATCAGGTATAACTATACAGGTAGTAGATGTATCTAAAATGACGAATACATTTCTTTCTTCAATCTCAATGTCATTGTTTTCTTTGTATGTTTCAAATAGTAAATATAGCAGATAAACTCTTCTGGGGACGGAAACATGCCTAGAGACCGTGTCACCGGTTATATCTATATAATATTGATTATAGAGTCACTAAACAACGTCTACAAACACTGGTTCTGCTTTTACAAATATCTTTTCGTTTCTACTAGATTTTGATTCCAACAAATGAAAGGCCAGATCAAGGTATAAACGACTGTTTGATAGTAAACTTTCAATAATCATATCTGTTGGACTATCATTGAAAACATAATATTGATAGATAAAGATACAAAATACAAAAGGTCCTTGCACTTCCGTTGAAGGGTTGTACCATCAACACGCTGATTGTTCAGATAATCGATAAACACAGCCGTCATTCTGTGGCAGTTTTTCTTTTGAATTGTGTGAACATATGACTTACATGAGGGTTAAACAGATCACCTGTAAAACAGATTACAGTTAAGAATTTAGGAAACTGTATGATATGACGATGTATTCAAAAATAACGTGTTAAAGAACTTCATAATATAAAAATGAAATTGCATCATTTATTATCTTGACTTTATATTTTATTGAATAAGAATTTTGTGAATCTTTCTCAAGTCTTTTTCCTGAGTAAGACCAGTACAGGTTGTTGTTAATGAAAGATGAAAGGAAATCTGGTCGAGCCTGGAAGCAAAGTTAAGACATCCAGCGTTAGCGGTCAACACTCTATTAACTACCTCACCTACCCGCTATATTGACTTAGTAATATATTTAGCTGTAAACAGTTTAGTTTGACAATTGCATTGTAACCTGTATTGTGTAAAGACTTCTGGTTGTGTTTGTAACAAGTGTTGGTTATGTATTTTAAAAGTGAAGTTATTTATACCATAAAAGTATTCCGTTAGCAATGAACTAAATATTAACATTTTACCCTTGACACCGATGCTTAAATCTCACTCTGTAGTTTGCCAGTTTGCGGAAGGACGGTGGTTTACTCAGTCGGACTCAGCCTGAGGTCTTCCTCCACCAGTAGAACTGGATATGCCATAAATAACCTGAAATGTGTTGAAAATGGCGTTAAATCCTATTAAAAAAAAACAACTAAAAAACAAAAGTCACTTTGCAACAATAATGATGGGAATGACGATTACTGAAGGCTTTTATTTATTATTTATTTTTTGTTTTTGACAGTCTCCGTCTTCGATGTCTAAAATACATTTATCTATTACTAAATCCAAATATTATGTCAAGGGAGGGAACTTCATTTTCAACACAGTTTATGTTATACAAGGTATCTTGTTTCATTGATGGAGAAAAATCAATAAATGAAATTAAGTATAATCGCCGTCTTTGTCGGGTTACTAGCAAATCTTGCGTGAATTGTTTTTTTGGACATGACTGTGATTATTGTTTCATAAATAAGTGTGAAAGAATTTAACATATATAAAAGTCACCGGCACTTCACGTAAATGTACGACTGATCAACTGAGCTGCAATGTTACACTGCAACACTGCATGTTGAGTTAACCGCCTTTGCCAGATGCAGTTTCAATTTTTAATGCAATAATTATAAAGACAGCCTGGATTAATATTGAAAATAATTGTTTGGTATACCAGAAGAAACGTCCCGGATGAACATTCGATCGGTGTAATTTTAGAGTGTGATATAAATTTCATAAAATACGTCTGTGTCTCTGATGATTAAGTATTGTAATTTTTGTTCTTATTGTTTGTGCATTGTTTCCTGCTTATAGTATTAACATATCGAAGGAGTAACAAAGTATATTACTGGTCAACGTTTTTTAGTAAGAACAAAACCATTACCAAGGCAGTGATATTTAAAGGTGGTGGCCCCTGTTATAAGCTATAAGTGAGGTTTTCATTTGCGGCAATTACATGTTACAGCGAACGGTAATGATGGCAGCTCATGAGATAGCGGTTTGGTTTAAACATATATTATTGCATAATTCACATAGCAAACGGGTTGGGCCACAAGTTCTAGCAACATTAGTTACGGCCCTCCCCTTCCAATATACAAATACTCTTAGAATCAAGATGGCAATTTTAACAATAAATAGGATGTAAACCTACAATAAAAATGAAGAGATAAATAAAGAAAAATAAATTAATTAGGTGAGAAAAAAGAGAATATATATAATATGTTTTTAAGTGCTGTCATAATATCGTTCCGGTGCATTGAAGGGCTGCATAAAATTGGGTATCTGATGCCGAGATTCAATTGTTGACAAAACGTTTTGTGTCTTTAATGTATTGTACTTGTGTAAATATAAATGTATTTGTGTCACTGGTATATGTACTCTTACCAAATAATAACACTCGTGTACTTAAGGGATGAAAACGGCGTGTGGAACGAAAAAGGCGAAGTCGTTCATCAGTATATATAGAACATTGCATAAAGTAGCGCTCGGCGTCTTTTTTTCATTACCGCATCCGTCGCATCTTGCATCAAGTATTAAAGAATTTAAAAAATGTATCAAACTTAAGATGACTACATCCGTTTCTCAAACGATCGTGGGAAACTGATGAAATTCGACTACCAGTTAGATAATACAATGGTACCATTTGCGTTTTAAAATACATGTTTGTTATATGAGTTTTAAAAATTGATAAAGTCTCTGAGTTACAAATGTACTCGGGAAGTGTATTCCAAATAGATACGCATGACGGAATAAACGAATTTGCAATTAGTTGTGTTCTTGTGTTAAAAACAACATAATCGGAAGAATTTCGTAAGTTGTAAAGTGTATTTACTCCTACTGTTTCTGGAAAAAGAGAAAATAAATAATCGGGTAGAATTCCAGTTTTAAGTTTATATGCAATAATATATTTTTGATATTTTCTTCTTTCTGATAGCGATAACCATTCGATTTCAGTGTATAACATATTTATAGAAACCGAACGCGTCAAACCAGTAACCACTCTAGCTGCTTCGTGTTGTATTTTTTCTAGTTTGTCTTTTTCATATTGGGAAAAATTATCAAAAACAATTGATGCATATTTAAAAACTAATAGCAGAAATGATATATATATATTTGGTTAAGAGATTTGCGATTAAGAGTAAATTTGATTTTTCGCATCATGCCTAAAATATTTGAAGCTGATGAAACAATATTATTTATGTGTTGATGCATTTCCCATCATGATTAAAAGGAATACCTAAATGATTACGGTGTTCTACAAATTAACTAAAACATTTTCAAACAATAAATTTGGATTTGAAACATTTCTATTTAGAGTAAAAAGTATAGCTTCAGTCTTTTGGGGATTAAAATTCACTAACCATTGTTTTGCCCACTTTGATATAACGATCAGATCATTATTGATTATACCTTCTAAATCTGTTAAATTTGAAGATGTAAAAGCAAGAGATGTATCATCTGCAACTATTCATGTAATACTTAACAAATTTTTGGCTAAATCATTAATGTAAATTTAAAAGAATAAAGGTGCTAATACAGAACATTTGGGAACTCCGGCAGTTTTTTTGTTTTTTTATTTCGGAAATACTATTACATATAAATACTCTTTGTTCACGTTTGTTTAAATAACTGTCGATCCAATTAAGAAGACTACCATTTATACCATTTTGCTTTAATTTGAACAAAAGACCTTTTAACCACACGCGATCAAATGCTTTCGCTACATCACAGAATACCATACAAGTGAATTGTTTGTTCACTATGCCTTGACAAATTTGATGATATATATCTAAAAGTTGGTAAACTGTGGAATGTCCTTTGAGAGATCCAGATTGTAACTTATAAATGAGGTTATTATCAACAAGAAAAGTATATATATATATGTTTGAACACAATTCTTTCCATTAACTTGCCAATACAGCTTAAGAGTGAAATTGGTCGATAATTAGACGCCAGGTTTGTTTTACTGTTTCTGAAAATGGGGCATTACTAGGGCTGATTTCCATAAATCTGGAAATTCACATTTGATAAATGATCTATTAAATAACAGTACAAGAGGTTTAGAATTACTATATTCTGTATACTTCAAACTTTGTAACTTATTTTATCATTCCTAACAGATTTGTTAGTGTCAAGGATGTTAATCGTATCTTCTATTTCAGACTTAGTTATAATAATATTAGAAAGAAAATTATTTGTTTCCGAGTTTTCATTTGGAAATGTTATATTCGTTTCATTACTGATTGTTGAAATAGAAATGAAACAGTCGTTCAAACAATTTGCCTTTTCTTCGTCGTTATAAAAGTAGGTTTCCTCCCCAGTGTCTGAGGTTCTTTTTAAGGGGGGTATGGTTTCAGTATTTTTGTTTTCCTCAATAATCTGTTTAAGAAGTTTCCAGTAAAGGTTTGGATTTGTATTTCTGCTGTCTGAAACTAAAGTTTCTATATTATTAAAGTACTGTTCTTTAGCATGCGTTTTCAAATTATTAACTTTGTTTCTTAACTGTTTGTATTTAGTCCAGCCGTCTGTTTTTTGCGTTCGTATTGATTTTGTCCTTTATCTGTCTCGTAGTCTAGTAGTCCGTCTGCTTTCAGAGTTGTACCATGGCTTGTCAGTAGGTCTGATGGTTATATCTTAGGAGGGAATACATTTTTGCATAAAATCTAAGATTGTTTCTGCGTTTATGGAAATATAGGAAATAAACTCCCAATCAAAGTTATTTATCATGTCATTCAGTTTGTCATTATCACCTCTTATATAAAACCAAACATTTCTAGTTAAAGCAGGAGGTATAAACAGAGAAAATGGGATATAAATATAAGTAGTTTTATGGTCGCTTATTCTATTCGGAACATCTAAAGTTCCAGAATTGAGACGTTTATATGTATCTGATATAAGTATTGGATCTATCAGAGTTGATGTAGTTTCAGTTGCTCTGGTTAGTTCTGTAATGACATTTGTCAAATTGTTAATAAGTATAGTATTTCTAAGACGATTATTGTTAGTATTTAAATAGTCCTCGTTAATATCACCTACTAAAACTATATTTTTTGACAAATCAAGAGCTTTTTCAATACATGTGTTAAAATTATTCCAAAATGCTACAGGCGTGTTCGGGGAACGGTATACACAGCACATAAAAAAATCGATCCCTCTTGTACTTGACTTCAACACAAACAGAATCAATTAACGGACATTCTAAGTCTTATCTTCTTTTTGAAATGAGATGATTTGAAACATAGATTAAAATACCACTAGAATGAGCTGTGTTGTCTTTACGAAATGGGTCTGGGAAACCATCTAAATTAATAATTATATTTACAATTTCATCAGTTAAGTGAGTTGCAGTAAAACAAAGTATATCAAAATCCATAAAGTTATTTTTTATGTAGTTAAACTTGTTTCGAATACTTCGGATATTAATATGTAGAATAGAAATTCAGTGTGTGCTCTTATTTTCTAATAAAGGACCTGGATTTTCGGCAGTATCCCCAGACAAGAGCACTAACAACATAATAACGATTGTAAATTCTAAGTTTAAGACACTGTCCAATAAGAAAGCATACGTGACGTGAAACACAGCATAATGATTAAGTAACTTCAAATACAACATCAAGAAATACAAGTAGGAATATTTTTAAACATACATGATCTTGACACTGATTGTGTTTTGTTGTAGAAGTTTCCGATGGTAACTCTCCAAGCGTTTATATCAATACACATTAGGTAAAATTGCAGGAAATACAAATGAGAGCAACCATCTGGAACTAAAATACAAAATCTCATCCGCCCAACTAACAGCTCTTCAGCACA
The DNA here is from genome assembly GCA_029582155.1 of Panopea generosa. Taxonomy (NCBI): domain Eukaryota; kingdom Metazoa; phylum Mollusca; class Bivalvia; order Adapedonta; family Hiatellidae; genus Panopea; species Panopea generosa. The sequence continues at coordinate 55,621,601 of CM055900.1, read as the reverse complement.
GAAAGAAAAAGTCAATAAAACGAAAACAAAATGGTAAATTATCGGGATTTTGAATGGAATTGGGATATTCTTTAAACTAAAAACTAAAAAATTGGAAATTGTGATAAGCAGCATGAAATTCATTTTATTGTCTGTTTCGGAGCAGACTGGACATCATTTTATAATGTAGTGTGTAAATATTAAGAACAACATAAAAAGATATAGTGAGGAATATTTCAATGACCAATAGCGTATTACTAACTTCGCAGAACTTCTCGCATACAAGCATGCATACAGACACATGTACAGAAGCTTGCAAACCAGTATACACTGCACATACACACACTCCAACATATGTACAAAAGCATGTCATAATGTACAAAGTCCTGCACAATTAATATATACTGCATATAAACACATTCCAACACAATAATGTACAAAAGCCTTTCGTAATGTACAAAGTCTTGCACAAATAGTATATACTGCACGTACACAAGATCTAACACAACAATGAACAAAAGCCTGTCATAATGTACAAAGTCCTACACATATAGTTTATACTGCACATACACACACTCCAACACAATATTGTACAAAAGACTTTCGTAATGTACAAAGTCCTGCACAAATAGTATATACTGCACGTATACACGATCCAACACAACATCGAACAAAAGCCTGTCATAATGTACAAAGTCCCACACAAATAGTATATACTGCACGTACACACACTCCAACACAATAATGTACAAAAGCCTGTTGTAATGTACAAAATCCTGCACAAATAGTATATTCTGCACGTCCAAACACTCAAACACAACAAGGTACAAAAGCCTGTTATAATGAACATCATCCTGCACAAATGGTAAATACTGCATGTACACACACTCAAACACAATAATGCACAAAAGCCTGTCATAATGTACAAAGTCCTGCATTAATAGTATATACTGCACGTACACACGATCCAACACAATAATGAACAAAAGCCTGCCATAATGTACAAATGCCTGCACAAATGGCATATACTGTGCTGCACACTATCCACCACAATAATGTACGAAAGCCTGCCATAATTTACAAAGTCCTGCACAAATAGTTTATACTGCACATACACAGGATCTAACACAATAATGAACAAAAGCCTGTCATAATGTACAAAGTCTTGCACAAATAATATAAATTGCACGTACACACACTCATTAACAATAATGTACAAAAGCCTGTCATAATGTACAACGTCCTGCACAAATAGTATATACTGCACGTACACACACTCCAACACAATAATGAACAAAAGCCTGTCATAATGTACAAAGTCCTGCACAAAACGTATATACTGTCGTACACACGATCCAGCACAATAATGAACAAAAGTCTGTCATAATCTACAAAGTCCTGCACAAATGGTATATACTGCACGTACGCACACTCCAACACAATAATGAACGAAAGCCTGTCATAATATACAAAGGCCTGCACAAATAGTATATACTGCACATACACACACTCCAACACAATAATGTACAAAAGTCTGTCATACTGTTCAAAGTCCTGCAAAAGTAGTGAATAATGCACATTCACACGATCCAACACAATAATGTACAAATGTCTGTCAGAATGTACAAAGTCCTGCACAAATGGTATATACTGCACATACCCACACTCCAACACAATAATGTACAAAAGTCTGTCATAATGTACAAAGTCCTGAAAAAAAGTGTATACTGCACGTACAAACGATCATACACATTAATGAACAAAAGCCTGTCATAATCTACAAAGTCCTGCACAACAAGTATAAACTGCACGTACACACACTCCAACACAATAATGAACAAAAGCCTGTCATAATATACAAAGGCCTGCAAAAATAGTATATACTGCACATACACACACTCCAACACAACAATGTACACAAGTCTGTCATAATGTACAAAGTCTTGCATAAATAGTATATACTGCACGTACACACGATCCAACACACTAATGAACAAAAGCCTGTCGTAATGTACAAAGTCCTGCACTTAAAGTTTATACTGCACATACACACACTCCAACACAATAATGAACAAAAGCCTGTCATAATATACAAAGGCCTGCACAAATAGTATAAACTGCACGTACACACACTCCAACACAATAATGAACAAAAGCCTGTCATATTGTACAAAGTCCTGCACAAATAGTATATACTGCACATACACACACTCCAACACAATAATGAACAAAAGCCTGTCATAATATACAAAGGCCTGCACAAATAGTATAAACTGCACGTACACACACTCCAACACAATAATGAACAAAAGCCTGTCATATTGTACAAAGTCCTGCACAAATAGTATATACTGCACGTACACACACTCCAACACAATAATGTACAAAAGCCTGTCATAATGTACAAAGTATAATGTACAAAACATGTCGTAATTTACAAAGTCCTGCATAAAAAGTATATACCGCACGTACAAACACTCTGACAAAATAATGTACAAAGTCCTGCACGAATAGTATATACCGTACGTACAAATACTCCAACACAATAATGTACAAAAGCCTGTCATATTGTACAAAGTCTAGCACAAATACTATAAACTGCACGTACACACACTCCCAACATAATAATGAACAAACACCTGTCATAATGTACAAAGGCCTGCACAAAATATATATACTGCACGTACACACACTCCAATATCATAATGAACAAAAGCCTGTCATAATTTACAAAGTCCTACACAAATAATATATACTGCACATACACACACTCCACCACGACAATGTACAAAAGTATGTCATAATGTACAAAGTCTTGCACAAATAGTATAAACTGCATGTGCACACACTCCATCATAATAATGAACAGAAGCCTGGCATAATGTACAAAGGCCTACACAAATAGTATACACTGCACATACACACACTCCTCCAATACAATAATATACAAAAGCTTGTTATAATGTACAAAGTGCTACACAAATAGTATATACAGCAAGTTCACACACTCCAACACAACAATGTACAAAAGTCATTCATAATGTACAAGGTCTTGCACAGTTTCGATCCCCAGGCTCGGCCCAATTTCTTCTCAAGTAACGACACTCAATACTAGTTCCGCCAACAAGAACGCTAGCTCAAAAGTTCATATAAGCTCTGTGCTTTCTCTGCAGTCGAACTAAATTAAATTAGAATAAACTTAATTAGTATAAACTATATGTAAAAACTGCAGTCGTGGTGAAGTGGTAGAGCATGAGGAAGGTCGTGTGTTCGATCCCCGACCGGGCCATACCGAATGCTTTCTCGCTTGGTGTTCAGCATTTTAGAGGATAGTCATTGATCTGGCCGGCCCGAACTCAGTATATTGTGACTGGTTGAGGTATTATACCGTGTGTCTCCGGCATGATACTCGAGTGTTGCAGCGCTTAGAATCATGTAGCAAGTAGACAACGTCGCTATATAACTGGGAAATTGCTGAAAGAGACGCTTAACACCATACACTCACAAAAAAACAAATTATTATACGTGTAACATAAAAACTACTGGGACATTAGCGTTTTATTGTTTTATATAAAAACATTTAATTATCAAAGATGCAATTTAAAGCATTGATGAACTCGCATGGGATCAAATTCTAATGTGGGTGTAATATGACAAAATAATACTTTTGATTTGATGCAATTTGTTTTAACCAACGCACAATTGAAATAGAACTTTAAAAGTATAAAAAAAAATACTAACAGCGTGCTTTAAATATCTGAAACTTGACTTTTATTATTCCTGGCGATAATGGCGGTATGTAATGGTGCAAGAGTTGCGATATTTCAATATTTATTGCAACCGGATATTGCATAATGTGTATTCTTTATGACTGAAAGTGTGTTGACTTCAATAAATATCAACAAGAGAAAATAGAAACATGACCTAGAAAGCATATATTAATACAAAACACATATTGGTGCATCAAACATCACCATTCATCCCGTCATAACATCATACAGTCGGATAGTGAGAGTTTATCAAAATTCGCTTCTCATAAAGGCCTACAATACTTATTGTTGAAAGATGTCACTAACCCATTTAAAACGTTTATCCTACATGTATGTTCATTGTTATATTGGTTACCTCCATATAACCATACAGTTTCAATAAAATAATCGTTAAGCTTGATGATAAGTTTACGACATTTGAAAGTTCCAATTTAGCAAATACGTGAGTGAAAAACATTTCATATTGCGTGCGGCCTATTTGTATATTCTAGAACAACCCGGTGTTTAAACAATCAGTGTCTGGATAAAGTATTGTCTTATTTATAATCCTTATTGAAAGAATTCATCACGGAACATTTCTTATTACTTAATAATAAATCACCATGGAGACGTTTTTTAATACGCCATCCGCAGCAGGCGAGATGATTGTTTCCACAGATGAAAATTCCTTATACTTTCGAAAACAACATAAATAATGTAAAATGTATTTTCATAATCGTCTGATAGCGTGAATGCGCGATGAACGTTTTTCGTCTGCTGCACGAGATGTTACATTTACAAATGAACTGTTATGTCTAAGTAATATATTAAATGTAAGGAAGTTTCCGTGATCGTGTGGTCTATTTTAAGCGTCGTTTCAAGATCACTTACCCCTAGCTATAAAGGTCGCGAAGTCATGTCCTGCCGTCCGGGCATTCTTTGTGATAAATTTGCAAGTAGTCTTTTGCCAGAGATCTTCAGACGGATATTCACTGTGGTATTATGTAATTAATTTTGTAACCAACATGTTTCTCTTACTCTCTATTCTTGTCAAATACAAGAAAAGGAAACACGAAAATGACATTGAAATATACAGAATATAACGAAACCTGTGTAGCATTATGCTATATGTCGTGTTTAAAATGCAAGTGTCGTATTATGGTGACGCATGTATCAAGTTTGAATCAGTATTACACTGACTTTGATAGCAGACATTAATTACTATTAAGTATTGCTGCAAGCAGTCAGTTTACACTTAATAACATCTATTTTTTACGATGAATGTCACGTTTTTTTATAATAATTAAAGCATGTTTTCATCTTAAATGCATTAATGCTGTGGTTGGTAGGTGGACGTGAAATCGGTTGCTTACAACGAGCGCTGATTATCAAACGACTGTTTAGTTTAGTTTAATCATATTTTACTGCATTTATATTTGCAGCAATGGGATTGGGTCACATGTTCTCACAACATTAGTTGCAACGACCTCTCTGATTCATTATTTTTTATCATTGGTTTATAGTTGCTTACATGACCGTTCAGTAATGGTTAAGCGCATTTCCAATGTCTTATAAGTTATTATCTAAATAGACATTCAAAGATTTGCGGTTTGCCATTTGTTCTTACTTTTCTCATTTTATTTTTACCAATTGACTTGTTCATGCAAAATATCCGCTTCCAACACGTCACTTAATCCCGTTGTTTTTTTTATTATTATTTATCATGCACCGTAACAATTAGTAGCCTAGTCGGTGCTTTGTATAGACAAAAACTACATTGTATAATGTATAATGTCAGTTGTAAATGTATTAATTCCGAGTAGGAACATTATATAATATGTACTAAATACAGTTATTTACAGAAACTAAAACAAAGACGTCGTACTGAATTAAAATTGGGATATTAAAACTAATGTTTATATCTATGATTCAAACATTTTCATTTGTTGCAATACCACTCTCCTTATCAAAAAACACTTTACTAGAAAGTGACAACGGGCAATTTTGAGAAATGTTCACTGCTTTGAAAATTATATACCTACACGTCTCATACCATTATTACATTTCCCACAGGACTCCATTGTGGACTCCAAAAACACAGTGGAAAATCAAATCTGTAGCATATGTCTTGGTTCAAATTCTTCACTGGTTCAAGATATGCAATTATAAAAGGGAAAAAAAGCAAACCTTGATCAGTTTTTTTTTTTTAATTCAACGGTTTTGTGATACCTATCAATTTCCAGAGTTATAAAATGTCAACTATACGCCATAGATGCAGTTCGAACCAACAATTCTGAAATGACACAGAATTGTCCAGAAAGATGGTTATTTCTACCTCTTTTCTTTCATCTGTAGGTCCGGAGTAACCAAGGGATATAATAGCGGTTTGAGTCCTTTATGATGCAGTTGAGATAAGATAATCCAATGTGTGTTTGAGGGGGGGGGGGGGGGAGGGGGAGGTCCTTAATTTCGTTTCTACTCAACACGTCATTATGCCTGTTTGACAGATAAAATTCAATAGAAACATTAATTGATATATTCCAATATTTTTTTCAAAACCAGCGTGGGCGGCTATACAGCCAAGGCACCGTGCTCGCATAATAAGACCAGTGGTACGATAAATGCGATTACGGTGCCTTAGTTGTAGAGCCGCAAACGGAGGTCATACATGACAGGGACAAAATCTGTACTTTTAATCTGAGAATGTATGACGTTTTATGTGTTTACACGGATTTGCTATGTCGAATTAAATGTTGCCCTAAGCATAAATACTTTTATCTTTACCAACCTTTAACCGTTTTCGAAAGATTTCCATTTCAAAAGGAGGTGCAACACTTTTGGAACTCAGTTTAAATCCATATACGTTAAACTCTCCAAATGATGATAAGATGGGCGTCAACATGGGCATATTGATCTCAACAGTTGCTCTTGTCCCTTTAAGATTTGATAGCCACAGACAATGTCACATTTGTATATTATATCAGAAGCTTTTGTGTACAACAATTAGATTGTATGATTAGATTTGACACGAACGTTTGTAAAAACAACTTTATATTAAGTATAATAATTGTTTATATTGGGATTTGTGCTTTTTTCTTCAGTATTGCAGTCATATAACAGTTGTTATCACACCTATTCATTGTTTGGTTCAACAAGGCGCTAAATCAGAGTTAAACATTTTCCCTGTAACTCACGGACTACTTTCTCATAATTATAGAAGCGGCATATTCATGGTTGCCGTCGAACAAAGTTTATGGCAACAAACATCATGAGACTGTGGCACGTTAGTGCGTCATAGTTCTTTTTGTATAACACTGACATAATTTAAACGTCAAATAATAATAATTGTAGTTTTGGACTGGCTCAACACCTTTAGAATAATATTTCTTAAATGAACGTAACTATGTCCATACTTAAAAATTTAAAATTTCAATGAGAATTTAATTTTTTCTTTTTTTAATGTCAGTATACACTGTTACATGCGTTTCACTATTATGTATTTACTAAGCTTTGTTAACTTGGTGTAACCCGATCGTTGAGATGTATCCCCCACTACAATGACACACACAACACCATTGGCAAGGCAAAATAATCTATAATACGTGACTTACTCTTCTCTGCAATCCCTAATGTAATCCCTCATCCCTTTCTTCTGTGTAATGTATGTCCTAACATAATTACTATGTGAAACAGTATAGGAAACAATAACATTAAACATTAAAGTTTCTGTCTAGTGTAAGGTTGGAACTCCCTAACCCTCACACACCAATGACGAGCGAAACATTTGTTCACACCATTTTTTTTTATCACTTTTCAAGGCAGTAACCGCTGTTACCACCTTCTTTGTATCAACCATTTTGTATATGTATTATGGTTGTATTGTTTTGGTGGTAGTGTCATTTGAATATGTTATTACCTGTTCACTACTTATCTTTCATAATCGGTCACCTGGGTTTATCCATATTAAGGCAAATTGATTTTGTTAATTTTATATTCTAATCTACAATCTAATAAGTATATTCATTAGGCATATTTTCAAAAATGTTCATCTGAATAGTGTACTGTTTTTCAAGAGAAGCTCTTGCTCTCTTCGGCAGTCTTTGACAGTATCCTATCTGTGACGTAAGAATCTCATACTCTAACTGAAATTATTAAACTTTCCATAGCTCTATTACACTGGCTTGTATACACTTTCTAGACAGTGCTCAGATCTCTCTCTATATATCCGATAAGTGTGGCACATTGTACTTCACATTTTAGGACACCATGTTGGCAATGTAAGGAGTGCTTAATGTCTATATGTCTATCAAATGAGTTGCTATCGCCTTAAATACCAAACCTATCGTGTGTGGCTAAAGTTGACTACATAGTATGGCATTTGTTTGGTTAAAAGAATGGAATAAGCAATGATACAATGGCAAATTTATTGAAACGATAACTGATATTTGATGAGGTTAAACCAGGTTTGCAAATTGGCTTATTGTTCAACTGTTTATTTCATGACCATACACTTGCGAGAATATGCAACCAGGTGCTTATATGTGTGTAATTATATTATTCTCTCACCCCCATTCACTCAAAATCAGAAGAGTCAGATGAATTTAGAAGATAATCATTTTTTATCCCCTCCATGTAGTTGTTGGTCCAAATTTGACCAAAATTCCTGGACCGCATATGCAATAGCATACAATTTAATACAATACAGTTATATTATTTGATAGTTTTATCAGCACGTCAGCTTTTTATTTATCTAAAAATTACATATTTATTATTGATTTTCGTTCGAATGATTAATATAACACCATCATACTCTTTGGACTTCGTATTATTTAGATATATGTGGTGATTACAAACATTCAAAGGAAAAATATCTACCATAACATACAATGTTTGAAACATGACACATAATATAAAGTTTACATATAATACAAAACAACTATAAACCGATTTTAGACCCCTGGAACGCTGTAAACCATTTATATGCGCGCTATAGTGTCAAATACAATTCACTTAATAAAATTACTATTAATGGAGACAAACACCGATTAAGTGCAATTAAAAACTTTTATTTTTACTTTTAGGATTGCATAATGTCACGTTTTGTGAATTTTATAATTGCTGACACTACGGGTTATACCGTAAGACTGTAATTATATCAACTTATTAACAATGTTAACCATAATATATAACACTTGTTCTGCGGAGAAGCTTGGTTCCAATGTTAACCTCTCGTGTGCAAACCAGTTTTCAAAACATTTCAGATAAAAAAAAGAATGCGACCGCGCAAAAAAAAAAAGGATCTACAACTATCAGTATAAACAAATGACAGAGTTTATGGGCTAACAAATGTGGCAGTCTAGACATATGTTTTTTAAATAAAAAGTATAAAATCCCAACCTCGTTGCGCGTTTATTTAAGTTTCGAATGGAACATTTATTTATTAATATTTAGCACCATTTTTGCATATATGATATAACTAAGACTGTGATAAATGTACATATTACATATTGCATAAACGAGTTTACTGTTATGCAATGTAATAATAAAACAATTTGCCGTAAATAGGTTCATTATGTACAAGAGCTAAAGCATCATTTACACTAACTAACAAAATCTCAAATCATCGCATATTTGCCCTTTGATCTTATTGTGGATATACAACATTCACCTCTGAAATCGAAAATACAACAATTCAGCAAGTTCCGATATTTTTCCACTGCCATGTCAACGTGATAGCGAAACACATTCCATTCGGAATATAACGATCAAATCGCAAATGCTCGAATAAGACATATAATGACGAATGACGGAACTCGTTCGTTGAACTCTCGTGAAAAGCCGGAAATCTTTAAAACAAATATTTTAATAGTAAATACAAGAATAACTTGTATGTATGAAAATAACAGATTAAGTGTGCATTCATTTAATTGTTTTCATTATAATACTAGTTTTATTAAACAATTTTGAGTACGAAAATGAGTTTTATATTAAATAAATAATAAATATAAATAAAAAAATATAAATATTTATAAAAGATAAAAAACTGACTGGCCCCCCAGTGCTTTCGGCAAAAAATAAAGTTAAAACGTTTTAAATCTGTAATTCGCTAAAGTTTAAAAAACAAACGCTATTTTCTATAAAGCTTTGTTTTAATCAGTTCCCAGCATTTTTTAAATACATTACCATGTTGTCTCGCCAAAAAAATAATATAATTTTACAATAATCACTTAAGGTAGTCTGAACAATGTCTGGCAGTCAAATATTTTTAGAATAATGTTCACTGCACGTTTTTAACTTCTTGCGTCTATCTGATGTTTTCAAATTCTTGCTGTCTGAAACGTTGTATTTTTATTGAGTTATTCTTTGATTGTTTGTTTGTGTTTGTTTGTTGCGGTGCGTGCTAATGTACGGAGCTCCCGGGGAGCCTTATGTGTAAAGCCTCGACGTATAGAGCTCCCAAGAGAGCTATGCGTCAAATATATATATCAATTTTAAAACGGGTCTGACAGCTTGACACATAGAGCTCCCGAATTAGAAATGATAGTCATACTGACTGTCACGTTATTTGCTAGACCCTAAACGCCATCATTATTTTGATAATGCAGTGTCTAAGTGTCTATCACCACTATTGTTTAAGTCAACACTTAAACCCCGAATTAGGACCATCTCTACAATAAAATTCGGATTTTTCTTTTTGCTTAATGATCATTTTGTTTAATAATAATATTGCAACCCCTATATTCGGTATTTTGACCGCTTGTACGACGATGGATTAGTGTATGTTTTTTTAATCTTAATCTGGAAATTGGACCGCTGGATGATCCTGTCGTTCTTTTTCACTTCCCATTTTTTCAGGTTGTTGATTAGGTGTTAATTGTTATTCAGCATCTCGGTAACATTAGACTTAAAGTGTCATTTTGTTTGTCTCATGTAAGAAATAGAGATGATAAAGATTAAATGCGTTACATGTGTGCAATGTATTAATGAAAAAAGAATTTATTTATTTTCATAAATCAACGGTACTCATTTAAACACTTAAATCATTGAAAGAGGCGTGTTTTGAATTTCATCTTCAATAAATAACATTTTATATCGTATATTACAAACATTTAATCCCTTTTAATGGAGAAAATAATAATGAATATAATATTACGATTTTGGTGCTGATGATGATGCTACTGATGATGGCGAAGACATTATTATGGTGAAGACAACGTTAAAGATGACGATTATGATAATGAAATCGACAACAATGATGATTGTATCGTTATTGTTGTGGAAGAAGTGGTACATGTTGTACTAGTTTTCGAAATAGCCCTAATTAATATTGAAGTCGATAATCCAAATTGAATAGCTATATTGAACAGAGGAAGTAGTGGTTGTGATAGTGAAGAACAAAACAACAAACTTTTCAAAACCAGAGGCCCGTCTGAGGATACTGATAACATTCCGGTGAGTGAAATTTTGAGTCAAACCAACGCTGTTTTATTTGATGCTGAAACGCAAAAAACTGGAACTGACAATGTGTTTATAGTAAAAAAATCAGTTATGGCGGAAAGTTGTATAGAACCGACAAATGCGGACTTAATGTTATGTCTTAAGAAAATTGACAATAAAATATGTGCCATGGACAAGAGGCTCGGTGCTCTGGAGAGCTTAGAGAAGAAAGTTGATGGGTTCGACCGCGATCTGAAAAAGCTGTGGATTATCATAGATGAAAATAATAAAAAGTCAGATGAGAGACTAACGAGAGTTGAGGAGAAGACAGAAAGTGTAGATTTTAATATGGGGATTGTGAACAATAAAGTTGTGGGATTAGAGAAGGAAAGGGATGTGATCCGGGATGAAATCGTGTACCTACAATCGCAGTCCATGAGAAACAATCTGGTGTTTAGTAACATTGCGGAAGCCTCGGGGGAGAGTGCGGAAGCTGCAGAAGCTGTAGTACGTAGCTTTATTCACGAGAAGATGAAGGTAGCGAAGGACATTGTTGACAATATCGGGTTCGAGCGAGTACACAGGATGGGGGTAAAGGCCATGGGAAGGAATAGGGCGATTGTCGCAAAATTTACGCTGTTCAAAGAAAGAGAACTCGTACGTAAACAGTGGAAAACATTACAAGGTACCGCATTTTATGTAAATGAACAATTTCCACGAGAGGTAGTAGAGAAGAGGAAGAGGCTTCTACCTAAGATGAGAGCAGCCAGGGACAGAGGGGACACGTCGTGGATTGCTTACGACATCCTATATATCAACGGTAGGCCAGTGAGGGACTAGGATTACACAGAGGGTGAACTACGTTTCCTGTCATGGAATGTTCATGGACTTACTAGGAGTAAGAAAGACAATTGTGACTTTGTAAATATTATTGCTGATAATGACATTGTATTCTTATATGAATCATGGACATGTACTAATAGCGATATTAGCTTGAGTGGATATGTTTCACATAATTTTTACCGTAAATTTAAACATCGTAATGCCAAAAGATCTAGTGGTGGTATTGTTTTATACTACAAGGAATCTTTAAAAAATGGTATTGAGGTAGTTAAAAGTAGCTTGGACACCATTGTTTGGATTAAACTTGATCACAAATTCTTTAATTTTGATAATGATGTATATGTATGTGGAATTTATTTATGGGGGGAAGATTATTATAATATTGCTAATGTTGATTTATTTGAACTTCTGGAAAATGATATAGTTTTTTATGAAAGTCTCGGGTCGGTGTATGTTATGGGTGATATGAATAGCAGAGTTGGTACTAAACATGATTTTATTATACAAGACAAGGTAAATTATTATACAGATGATATTGATTATGTTCCCGATATACCCATGTACCGGTCCTCGCTTGATAAAACATGTAATAGTCAGGGTGTTAAACTTCTTGAGTTATGCAAATCGTCTTGTTTACGCATAGTAAACGGTAGAATAGGTATTAATACGGATGTGTGTACCTTTGTGTCACAGCACGGAGAATCCGTGATTGACTATATACTTACAAATGAGAGTAATTTTTCACATATCAGTACTTTTACAATTGACCCTATTAATGAATGGAGTGACCATTCACCCATTAAATTTTCTTTGTGTTGTAAAAAACCTTCAGCTATACCTGTAGATGTGCGCGACGTAAAGTATAAATGGGATAATTTGCTTCGTGAGCGTTTTCGCTCAGGTTTAATAAATAAATTGTCTGATTTTAATAAATTGACAAAGAATATTGATTATTCAAATAGAGATTCTGTCAACGATGTTATGAATGATTTTACCAATATAGTTCGTGCTGTGTCGGATCCTTTGTTCTCAAAAAGTTATATACATAAAAGTTATTTCACATTTTCTGACCAGTCATTTGTAAAACATGCGGAATGGTTTGATAAGTATTGTGTTATTGCCAAGAACAAATATTTAGAAGCATTACGTATATACACCTGTTGTAAATCAGATTTAAATAGGGAGCATTTCTGCAAATATAAAAAAGAATATAAAGATACCGTTAAGAAAAAGAAGCGATGTTTTGAATTAAAAAAATTATCAGATATAGAGAATTTAAAATATTGTAAACCTAAAGAATTTTGGAAATATTTTAAGAAAAAGAATAATCATGCCGGAAGTAATGACATATCATTGGAGGAATTCCGAAATTATTTTGCTAGCTTAAGTAATGCTATATTTCAGACAGCAAATGAAGATGCCGAATCTTTTTGTACTGATAATGATTTTGATAACAATTGTTGTTCATTCGAGGAATTAGACCAGCCAATTACTGTTTCTGAAATAATGAGCGCTAGTAAATGTTTGAAAGCTGGAAAATCGATTGGGAGCGATTTCTTATTAAATGAGTATTTTATTGAAAGTATTGATATTTTAGGCTCCCATTTATGTGATATTTTTAATGCTATTTTGACCTCAGGCTTTTTTCCCGATAAGTGGACAGAGGGAGTGATTATCCCTATTCACAAAAAAGGTAGTGTGAGCGATGTTAATAATTACCGAGGCATAACCTTGGTCAGTTGTTTATCTAAACTGTTTACCACCATACTCAATAAAAGGATTGAAACATTTTGTAATAATAATGATATCATTTCAGATGCGCAATTTGGATTTCGAAAGGGACGGTCAACAGTTGATGCTATATTTGTGTTAATGTCAATTATCCAGAATTATTTATATGATAATAAACGTTTATATGTTGTTTTCGTTGACATGATGAAGTGTTCCGATAGTATATATAGAAATGCACTTTGGCTAAAATTGTATAAGCTTGGTATTAGGGGTAAACTTCTACGTATTATTAAGGACATGTATCAGAAGGTTAAATCATGTGTAAAGAGTTGTAATAGTTATTCTGACTATTTTGAATATGCTGTGGGATTGAGACAAGGGGAGGTAATCTCGCCTATACTTTTCTCTATGTTTGTGGAAGACTTGGAGCTGTATTTACAAAACAGCGTTGATTCAGGATTAAATATTGATGATATTGTTTTGATTATGTTACTTTTTGCGGACGACATGGCTATTTTAGGAAAATCTCCTTCTGAATTACAGGATAATCTAAACCGTTTGCATACTTATTGTAATAATTGAGGCTTAAAAGTAAATACATTGAAAAAAAAATAATGGTATTTAGAAAACGTGGTGGGTTGTTACCCAATGAATCTTGGACTTATAACGGAGAAATTATTGAAGTTGTAGATGATTTTAATTATCTTGGAACAATATTTAATTATACTGGTAATTTTAATTTAAATCAGGAACATTTGGTTGGCAAATCTTTGGAAGCTTTTAATACCCTCTTATTTAATTGTAAAAAATTCCATTTAAAGCCAAAACTACTATGCCAGTTGTTTGATGCATTCGTTGGTTCTATCTTAAGTTATGCAAGTGAAATTTGGGGATATACCAAGTCGAAAATAATCGAAAGAATACACTTAAAGTTCTGTAAACGTTTATTGAATGTTAGATTAAATATTTGTACAGTGGGTGTGTATGGAGAGCTTGGGAGATATCCATTATATATATCACGATATGTAAGAATCATAAGCTATTGGTGTAAAGTTATTTATACGGAAAATATATTGATAAAAAAACTATATGAACAGGGGCTATATGACTGTAATAGAGGTTGTAAGAACTTGGTATCAAATATTAAAACCATGTTAAATGATTATGGATTCACCTATATGTTTGAGAATAATCCTTTTGTTAATCCCAAAGTATTTCCAAATATTTTTAAACAAAAGGTTATCGACAATTTCATTCAACAATGGTTTGGATCAGTAGAAAAAAGTCCAGTGCTCGAATTTTATAAACTTGTCAAACATCAATTTAAGTACGAGAATTATCTCGATATATTGCCCTGTAATCTTAGATTATTTTACACTAGATTAAGACTATCTGTTAATCCTCTTAGAATACAAACTGGACGATATGACAGAAATAGAATTCCAAAAAATAAAAGATATTGTTTATGTTGCAATTCAAGGGATATAGAAGATGAGTTTCATTTCTTATGTATATGTCCCTGTTTTAATAATTTACGAAAACAGTATTTGAAAAAGTATTACTATCAAAGACCTTCTGTGTTCAAATTTTTAGAGTTACTTAATTCACATAATAAAACCATATTATATAATATTTCAAGATATATAAAAGAGGCATTAGAAATTAGAAAAACAGTGCTAACTGTTTAAGCATAGTGTTCATCCTCATTTCATTTATAAACATTCATTAAATATTTTGTTATATACTCTAATGAATTTAATCATTGCTGTTAAGTGACTATATGTTTATATTGATTGTATATTGTATATAGTATGATGATGTACTTTGTACAAATCCTAATAAAATATATGTTCTGTTCTGTTCTGTTCTATATACGGGATTATGGGGCATATTGACGCGTAGAGCCGTCGGGAGCTCTGTGTGGTCTCACAGTGTCGTCGTTATGCTCCAAACAGAGCGATTGGTATATTTTTCAGTTATATTACTTTATATAAAGATTTTGGTTAGGTCGGAAGTTTTCATGTGTCCATGTGTGCAAATGTTATATCTTAAATTAAAGTGAATCATTTTTTAAAAAAAAAAATATTTTTGTTGTAGTCTTATTGATATGGATATATTGAACGATTTAAGCCACAAACATGTCCAATTTTAACAAAACTTTTTTTTTTTTAGTATTTTTTTCATCTTTTAACACCATTTACAAGCGTATAATAGAATGTATGAGACTAATTATAAACTAAAACATAACATTCATTATTTTCTGATGTTATCTGATTAAAATATCACGAAAATATGCCGTATTCAAGGTATTATGATAAATATTTCTTTAAAAGGTATGACAGCCTACGATTTTCTTTATAAATTCTAAAGGTGCTTACATTGGACCAAAGGAAACTAAGATATAAACAAGAGCTGTCTAGGATAGAGCACGCTCGACTATTCGAATATTTGTCACAGAAGTACAAATTTGATTGAGATTGATGACAAATTCAAGCAAATAAGAGTTATCTAACAGTATTTTGTATGAAGTTTCAATACATGCAGTGACTGATAAGTTCTAAGTAAAACAAAGGCCCTAATTTGCAAAATAATCTGGCAAAAGTTATTCGGCTTAATTAATTTAGATGATTTCATGACTAAAAAGCCATATGTAAAGTTTCAATCAAATACATTGAGCGGTTGGTGTTATATGAACTTGACAGTACTTGCATACAAATCTTGAACCAAAATTCTAAGTCAAAGAAGGGCAATAACTTGCATTGTACTCATGCAATAGTTATCTAACTAAGTTGCTGTAGTAGGGTTGATGACTTGGAAGGCTTGTGTAAAGTTTCAAGTAAATACATCCATTGGTTACTGAGATATGGACTTGATGGTTCTTGTACTTGCATGCAAAAATCTTTAACCAAACTTCTAAGTCAAAGAAGGGCAAAAGTTTGCATTATATTCATACAATAGTTATCAGACCTAGTTACTGTAGTAAGGTTGATGACTGGTAAGGCTTGTGTAAAGTTTCAATCAAATGCATTAAGTGGTTAGTGAGATATAGACTTGATGGTATCTGCATACAATTTTTAACCAGAATTTCTAAGTCAAACAAGGGCAATAATTTGTATCGTATTCATGCAAGAGTTATTTATAATTATATATTGTAGTTAGGTTGATGACGAGGAAGGATTGTGTAAAGTTTCAAGGCAATACATGCAATAGTTACTGAGATAAGTCAAACAAAAGCAATAATTTGTATTATGTTCATGCAAGAGTTATATTTCTTAGTTATTCTAGTAGGGTTGATGACTAGGAAGGCGTGTGTAAAGTTTTAAGGCAATACATGCAATGGTTACTGAGAAAAGGACTTGCATGCAAACTTTTAATCAAGGTGTGACGCCGACGCCGAGGTGAGTAGAATAGCTTTCTTTATTCACCTAATAGTCAAGCTAAAAATGTCTAATTATTGTGCCCAATTTTTTTAAGGTTTCTTTTTAATAAAACGTTTATAAAAAGCGGATGGGGTATAGCTGATAATCTTTTTCTGAATCGAAAACATATTTGAGTTAAACGTTTAGATATTTGCTATTCCTTTTTTATTGCGATGCTAATTTTAAGTTTAGAGTCATATATATAATAGAATGATATCTTATGATCTTATGTTCATCAAAGTTTACAAAATATCATGCATTGAAAAATAAAATAGTAAAAAAAAGCGAACATCAGTTTCATCTCAGAGTAAAATAAATATGGTTTTGAATTGAATTAATATAAAATCTAATTACTGCGACTCTCTATGGCCCTATATTATCTAAACAGACGATTTACCATAATAATAATCATCATCTACTGAAACATATTAAAATCACCCAGTAAATATAGATGTTGGTAAAGATCGTCATGTTCTACCAATAAATACATCAGTTGCGCAGAAACGTTGCGTGTGGCGTTGTCATTGAAAAAACAAAGTGTTGTTTTTCTATCTCTTGGATCATTTTAACATTTTAATTTTTTGTTTTGTTTCTGTGGGGGGTGGGGGTGGGGGAGGGGTTAACTGTTAACAATGTTGATAATAGTCGAATTAATGCATTTACGCTGTAAATCTCAATATATATTCATTAACATAACTTTATATCACGTGTTTACATATTAGTATAACTGACTTTTCTACAAAAGTATCATAATAATTCGAGTTTAACCAATACATTTTTTAACATAGCAAATAACAATTACTGAAAAAGTGTTATACATCTATTATGGCAGATTCAATTGTGTTAATTCAAATTAGAAAGGTGACAACTGCACTGAACTACCTGCGTTCGCTTACCCTGCAAGTGTTACAACTAAACATGTAAGTTTATATCTAATTACCGTGAAAATACTATTGATTTCATTAACAATCCACATATAAACACGTGCTACTCACCCAATCCTTTAGTCTTAATCACCAATTTTGATATGGATCCCCGGCAGTGTTTAATTACCATGGAATTTAATTATTCAACATTCCCTTTCCTGGAATACCATTAATCGAATGTACGATAATTAGATTTAGAATGCACTCTACGTGCGGTATCCAACGCAAAATAGACGTTTTCTGCATTATTGAAAACTGCATGTGTTCAAGTGTACAGTATTACCATCGAAGAATATGTTAAGGAAAACATAACACGCTTTCAACTAGTTTTTTATTATATAATACTGATGCGTTATGCCCGAAAGGTTTTAACATCTCTCGAAGTATCCATTGCAAACAATGGTCCAACTGAGTTGAAAACTACTAATACCCAAATCAGCCTAAAGAAACATCTAGAACCATTTTTTAAGTTTATTGTTGGGTAGGGGTTGCATTTCTAAACTCCTGCATTAAAAGCGATAAAAATGTTAGTTTTATTTGATGATATGTACATACATGAACATGGGAATGTGTGATATGATAAGTTTCAGGATAGGTAAAGGGGAAACCTGAATCATATACAATGTATGTTATGATATGTGAATTATATACTGTAACGATCAGTTTGTTTTAACTATATTTCTCAAATTATTCATACAATATTGTATATTTGTCATTCATTGACCCGCGTAGAGTTTGTTTGCATACATTTACTCAATATTGTTATTATTCATGGTTCCCCGCAATTGTGAGGCGCATTTAAAGAAGAGCCAAATGGGAATAACCCTATGTCATAAAACACGAAGAAGATCCTTGCATTTAACACTCCAGTCAAGGGTCTAAACGAAATATAGATAGATGGTTATTTATTGACTATAAAAGATCAATTGGCATGTCAGTACACATGTTACGAAACAATCATTATGCAAGATGTTAATGACGAGTTCAATGCATATAACAAATCATACAGTAAAAGTTCAAAAGTATCATCTAATATAACTAACAAAATAGCTGTACTTATTTAATAACTTCATTCACCATCATTATCAAATGTTACCACAATAGTGTACGCAAGCAGATATCAATTTGTCATTAGTAATACTTATTAATAGAGACTCCTGTTTTCTTATATTGGTTACAATCCCTGCTTCTAAGCAATTCTGAAGTCAGAAGTGAGTGTGTGTGTGTGTGTGTGTGTGTGTGTGTGCGTGTGTGTGCGTGTCTAGAACATCATATACATGCCACGTTGCAATTCTGCTGGATTTGTATCTGTTTCGGAAACTTTATTTAGTTAACATTCTCCATTTAAACAAGTTTGGCAGTGTTATCGTAGCAAACTCATGATGAATATCTTTATGCTTTTATGTTATTTCACGAAACAATGACGAATGCCGTCTCTGTATAAAGATGAGCCAACGATGCTATCAATCTCGTAATATTGTAAATTACACCATTCTATACCATAATCATGTCAACTTAGCACAATACGCCATTGCATATTTTGCAAATGATACGAGTTTGGCATGGTCGCTTGATAGCATCGATGCCTATATCCAAGAACAATAGTATTGCCATTTAAACATTGTCTTTATTTTAGCATTCCAATACCGATATATGATACTGTATTTATACAAAACGACGTATTTGCATACATTTGATGGTTATTCACTTTATCCTAATTTATCACTCCGATAATAACCCGCAATGACAAACAAGTGGTATCGTGTCTCATTATCCTAGTTTAAATCACTCCGACAATAACACACGATGACAAACAAGTGGTTCTGTGTCTCATTAAAGTAGTGTGCAAGCTCAAGACTAGAATTGTTGACAGCTTATCCGAGAGGCTTATAAAAAATACAGAAACTAATGTTCCTTTTTCTCAGTTACGTCCGTCTTTCAAATATATGCGATATCTTAAAATGTTTAATGTGAATTATTCAAATGTATAAGACAAACACAATTACATCATCACAACGTATGGTGTTGTAATGATAATCCGAAACCTAGCAATGGAAATAACAATTAACACGGTTAAAGTGATATAGTTTATGCATAAGTATTATGTTTTGTTTATCAATCGCGTTTTTCTTTTAACTTAAGGTTTACTGTTTTGAAGCAAATGTGATATTCTTAAAAGTGTTTGTTTTTTATGAAGGGAACATATATCTCTTTTATAACAGTTTTTGGTAAGCACTGTTGTTTTTCTTTTTAAATATAATTTTCGACATTTTGCAAATATGAAGAAACATAGCGAAGCATGATGCTGCCATAATTATCCTATTTTGGAAATAAATAGTTATTTGACCTGACGCTCTCTGTCAATCAAACAAGTCGATAATCCAATCAGCGATCGATATGGGGTGCTACGTCGACATTTTCCTTAGACAAACTGACGATGTCTTATTAAACACAACATTGTATTTCCTTGGACAAACAATGTCACGTGGCCAGTGGGAGGAGTCAGGTCAGTTATAGAAAGATGTATTACTTTATGGTCGCTTACGGCAATTACTGTAAACTTCAAAAGTTGAGGGGAAATATGAAATATATATGTGTGTTTTTCACAGATATGTTTAAAGCAAGTGAGAATCGCTAGTTTTATAAACTACTGTTAAATATTCTTGTATATAAAGGTTTAAATAATAATAAATACGTATGCATTATTATCTCCATATATGTATGCGTTCATTGGTTTTAATATAGATTTATGAGTAAACTTCAGTTAAAAAACAGCGTCCTGTGTTTCTTTAAAATAAAACACATCCCGATTCGTCAATACAAAGGCATTATATAACAAGAGAATTGTCAGCATCATTTAATCCATTTACAATGGTATATCGTTTTATCTAAAAAAAATAAAAAGAAACAACTCTCGTGTCACAAAATAGTTTGCATTAAAACATTTAATTAAAAACAATTTTGAACTGTTCATTTGAAAGGTTACACGATTCAATAATTCCTTTATGATCACGAATTTAAATTTTTGCACTATCGTGTTTGTTTTTTCATTAAATAGTTTGGAATAAAACGAGAAGATAGTTATACAAATGCCTTCACCAATCACAGAGCAAGTAAAGTCATCAAACGGAGAATGGAAAATGAAAGTAATTAGAGATACGCTTGATTTAAGTGCAAATCTCGATTTTCTTCTTCCAAAGTTGGATATAGGTTTGCAGAGGCATCGAGTACATCTGCGTATAATTTCAATTGTTGCATCTATATATATATATATATATCTGTTTACCTGAGCTTGCATTTGTTTTACATCATGTGCATGTCGCATTTTCAAGAGGATAACCTGCAGGACTTCTTTAAGTTACATGATCGTAAACCCTGCAAAGTTTAATCTTGCCACTTATGGTGTTACAACTGACCAAGATAGTGGCCACTGTTGTCATTTCTTCTCTATGTCTGCACTGTATATATAATATCTGGAATTATTGTATGTATATGTTATCCGTTTGGATGTATAGGCTTTGTCTTTTGATTGATTGAATTGATTGATTTTGAAAGATGTTGGATATTTTTTAGTTTTGGCTTATTGTCATTTCTCTACGCCCCACTACAGAGTTGTGTCCTTTTGTAAAATAGTGATATTAGTAATAGTTACGTTCGGTTGCATTCCGCACACCCCTCAAATGTATATATGGTTATATTTGCTTACACTTAAAGATATGTATTTGTGTTAAGATGTTTAAGATATTTCAATTATGAAGCCCGAATATTTTTATAGGACAAGAAATAATTATTTATTCACCCAATTACTGAAATGCGACTTTTATAATTCGATTGAAATAAAAAAAAAAATTCGTGTTACAACACATTAAATTAAAGAAATGAATTTGAACAGTTCATATGAGCAAATTCACAATGCAATAATGCTCCATTAAACACTTGTAATTGCACCCTCGTGTCGGTTGGTTTAATAGCTTGGGAAGGAACTAGAAACTAATTATAAAACTCTCGTTATCAAACACGAAGCTGACACAGCCATTAAACGGGAGATAGAAAAGGTCGAGGCAATTAAAGACATGCATTAAAAAAAGTGCATATCTCCATATTCTTGCTCCAAAGTTAGCTATGGCTGCAAAGTCATCGAGTACATCTAAGTACAGTATCATTTTTTCTTTTTCATAATAAAATGACATTTGTATTATACGCGATATATGTAAATGCCAAGGTATTTATAAGGGGAGGAGACTGGCGGGGACATTTTTATTTACACCGCCGTACTTTATGAAGTAATGACGGAGAAATAGCAAGGTTAAGAGCAAGCGTAAACCTAGTTTAAAGTCTCCAAGTATTGCTACTGATTGTTCAAATGCGATGACCCTGTTGACATTTCTTCTGTGTGTTTGATGTTCATGTGCATAACATCAAAGGTTATTAATTAACCTAACCACTATTTCCTGAGATTCTGAAAGGTTAACCAATACTGGATTACACCAACAGTAACTGATTATTTCCCAAACCCCCATCCCACCCCTTGAATTAGTGGAGACAGACCAATAATAATGAGACAACACTTTTATATATCAATCATGACGGAGACTGTTGCCTGGCGCAACCTGACCCGTGGTAGTATGCACCTATTATCATACTCACACATGTATTAAATGTTGTACTTGCATTCGAGCTGTTGTGATGGCTGCTTGCTTTAATATCTTCCGTTGAACCTACAAATGTTTGCTACTGTTCACCTTAGTCATATTTTTATTTACCTTGTGAGCGACGGTACAAATATTTTAAGTAAACCCTGTCTTATTTTTTTTTGGAATATTTTTAAATGGTTTATAACCTATGATTATTTGCAGCGGATGAGTGGGGCAAAGGTTGGCATGTTATATATGGCAATGAGATAGCATTGGTTAAAACTATAGATACGTCATAGATTTCACAAGACGGTTGATTTTTACAGCAGTTGAGGACTATTACTTTTCTTAGTATAGCGTATCAACTACTGTCTTAACAAAAACTGAAAATTTGACAGGTATTGCAAAAAATCGTAACGAGCGGATACATATTTGTTATATTTTTTTTATTATTTCATAATACATACATTTTGCAATTACATTTAATATAATACAAACAGTTAACTGTTTTATATAAACGTATTCTATGACAAAAATAATAAAAGAAGAGGAAAGAAAAAAGAAAAGGAAAAATACTTGACTAGAAGAAGGAAAAGAAACAGGAGTAGCCATGAAATGTGATTATGGTGCTTTACACTGTCGCGTGTTTGTTTTTTTAGAAGAAATAAAATCTGTCTCACTTATTTTCATGTTGCGTCTCTTTATCATTATTATCGGCTATTATTTTTTTTTTTTTTTTTTTGATAATGGTCATTATATAGTTTATAATTCATTAAATTCTTGAATTTTGGAATTGTTTACTCATACTTGCTTTATAAAATTAATGAGAGGATACAAACCTGTTTTGGTAAATACTTAAATACTGTTTTACTTGAAAAAATAAATGAGAGCCGTAATGACAGTCGTCATTTTAACTCAAACATAGTGTAGCAGTCAACTGTGTTGTGCTCCACACATCTCAACTGAATATAAATATAATTCAAAGTTTGACTGTTTAAAGAAACAGTCGATAGATACACTTATATATGGTAGATATGTTTTAGGGCAAATTATTTATTAATTTAACAACTTGATGACGATAAATTGACAGACGTGAGGAAATATATTTACCTATTAGAATCATTAGCTTTTTTTCAATACTGATCTAATTAATGGGATTGTAAATAATGCATAAGATACCTAGCAAATATTTTTTGGTTTGTTGTTTTGTTTTAGTGTATGCCAAAAGTAAGTCACATTCGTATAAATACGGGTCATTTGAAATTGACTTAATGTTATTTGGCAAATGTAGTTTTAAATACTAAAAACAACACAAAATACGGTGCTCAGAAATCTAATTAATATCTTTTAACAGATGTGTATCGTATATTTTGGAGCCTTTTTAATTACTGTTAAATGCTCATAGTTAAGCTCAATTTTGACAGTTCATTTGTGATGTGATGCTCTTTTTCTCATGCTATACATTTAAAGTGTGTTTGAAATGTTAACTGTATATGTAACATATATGAGCCTTAATTATTTTATAATTTTACATGCTCTCATGAGTTTATGTATACATGTTAACTGAGCCATTCAAGGATATTGAATTAAAAGGAAAGATAAGATTATTAGTACAGTCAATTCATACCACATGTAGTTTAGTTTTGACAAATTAAACACAATAAGCGTGTATGCTCAAAATGCTGGAGAAAATCAATAGCAACTGTAATCTGTTTGATTTTAATGTTTCCTGCTGTCAGTATATAAGGTTGTTGTATTTGCGTGCTATTTGATTGCATTTTTGCATTTCACTAATTTGAAGCCATATGTTATGATTGTTCAGAATTATATGATAAACACACCATGTGTGCTTGAGTGTCTCTCTCTGTGTGTGTGTGTGTGTGTGTGTGTGTGTGTGTGTGTGTGTGTGTGTGTGTGTGTGTGTGTGTGTGTGTGAGTGTCTGTGTCTGTGTCTGTGTCTGTGTGTGTCTGTCTGTGTGTCTTTGTGTGTTTGTGTGTGTCTGTCTGTGTGTGTGTGTCTGTCTGTCTGTCTGTGAGATTTTTATTTACCTGAGAACCGATGTAAACATAAACAGGTATCTTAATATTGATTTGGGGAGTGTGCATTTATTTCTCGCTTTATTACTAATATATAGAGAAATACTATGTTCGCCAGGGACGATTTACCTACTTTACCTATATCAAAATGCAGTGACCGTATCTCATTTGCATTCTGATTCGAATCGACTGTATTTCTATCTTATCCTGAGGGGTGAGATAAATTTATAATCGAACGACTTATAAATATATAAAGACAAATTGAGTTAAATTGATGATTCCATGTGTTTGTTTGTATCATAAAGAAGCCGTCCGCGTTTCTGCCAAAACAGTTATTCCTCGGGACAGATATTTTCAGAACCTAAAACCCATGTAAGATTCTTATAATATAGCATCTGGATATTAGGCATTGATATTTACCTGCATGATGTGAATTACAAGAGAATGATATCAATCTGCGAAATAGATCAGTTTAAATATGTATAAGATTATCAGATTCATTAACAAGAGCTGTCGGAGGTACAGCACGCTCGACTATTCGAATTTTCTCACAGAAGTACAAATTTGATTTAGACTGACCAATCAAAGCAAATAAGAGTTATTTAACTTACAAAATGGACAAAATTTAGTAGGTCTTATAACTGCAATATCTTGTATGAAGTTGAAATCATATACATGCAGTGACTGCTGCGTTATAAAATGTCTAAGTTAAACAAAGGCCGTAAGTTGCAAAAATATTCTGGCAATAGTCATCCGAATTTAGGTCGGTCATGGCTTCAAAGCCATATGTAAAGTTTCAATCAAATACATTGAGTGGTTGGTGTAATATGGAATTTATGGTACTTGCATATAAAACTTTAACCACAATTCAGAGTCAAAGAAGGGCAATAACTTGCATTGTATTCATGCAAGAGTTATTCAACTTAGTTATTGTAGTAGGGTTGGTTGGTGACTGGGAAGGTTTGTTTCAAGTTTCAAGTCAATACATGCAATGGTTACTAAGATATGGACTTGATGGTACTTGCACGCAAACCTTTATCCAGAATTCCTAAGTCAAACAAGGGCAATAATTTGCATTATATTCATGCAAGAGTTATTCAACTTAGTTATTGTAGTATGGTTGAGGGCTGGAAAGAATTGTGTTACGTTTCAAGTCAATACATGCAATGGTTACTTAGATATGGTCTCGATGGTACTTGCACGCAATTCTTTAACCAAATGTTCTTAGTCAGACAAGGGTAATAATTTGCATTATAATCATGCAATAGTTTTTTTACTTTGTTATTGTAGAATGGTTGATGACTAGGAATATTTTTGTAAAGTTTCAATCAAATACATTGAGTGGTTGATGAGATATTGACTTGATGGTATTTGCACGCAAAGCTTTAACCTGAATTTCTAAATCAAACAAGGGCAATACTTTGCATTATATTCATGTTAGAATTATCTTATTTAGTTATTATAGTAGGGCTGATGACTAGGAAGGCTTGTGTAAAGTTTCAAGTCAATACTTGCGATGGTTACTGAGATGGGGACTTGCATGTAAAACTTTAACGAAGGTGTGACGCCGATGCCGACGCTTGGGTGAGTACAATAGCTGTCTTTATTCTCCGAATAGTCAAGCTAAAAAAATAATTCACGATTCAATTCCCACTTGATATCACATGAAAAAGTACAATCGCGAATACTCGTAGTAATATGTTCTTCTCATTTCGGTCAGTAACCACCATAACATTTCACATAGACCTACATTATAACGTTAGTTCTAATAACCTACTTTTAAAACATTCGTTGATGAAAACGACCTACCTTCCATTCAAGTATTAACCATACATAAACAAGAATTCCCCGGAATGATATGTCTCGCCGTGTCCGCTTTGACCATTTATACACACATGGGAGAAAGAAAAATTAAAATATTATATTCATGCAAGAGTTATCTAACTTGGTTAATATAGTAGGTTTAATGACTAAGAAATATTGTAGGAAGACTTGTGTGAAGTTTCGATCAAAAACATTAAGTGATTTTTGAGATATGAACTTTATTGTAGTTGCACACAAAACTTTAACTAGTATTTCTAAGTAAAACATAATAAAAGAAATTAAAAAAAAAATATATATATATATAAATATATATATATATATATATATATATATATATATATATATATATATCCAAATAAAAGATATTTAAAAAAAAAAAAAGATATTTAAAAAGATAAAATTAAAAATAAAAAAAGATTTATTTTTTTTAAATAAATCAACAATAAAAAAGAAAAGTACTCAGCATATTCATTATATAATACAGGGTGTTAGTTGTAACTATGATCCAAGTATGG
Organism: Panopea generosa; assembly: GCA_029582155.1. Classification (NCBI taxonomy): domain Eukaryota; kingdom Metazoa; phylum Mollusca; class Bivalvia; order Adapedonta; family Hiatellidae; genus Panopea; species Panopea generosa. The sequence continues at coordinate 55,594,507 of CM055900.1, read as the reverse complement.
GTGTTCTAGCACTAGTACTTATTGAGAAATAATGTAAAAATGAAAACTTAACGTTGGAGGTTAATGCAAAATTCAGCATCAAACAATGTCAATGGACCATGAAATGTAGGTCACTACCAGCATCTGCAGTATATAGTGTGTTGCAGGGTGTTAGTTGTAACTATGATCCAAGTATGAATGTCCTAGCACTTGTACTTGTTCAGAAATAGTTTAAAAACGAAAACTTAACGTTGGAGCTAAATATAAATATTTGACGCCGTCGCCGAAAAAGCAACACTTTTATCTCGTCTCTCTTTAGGTGTAACGTCATTTTAAAATCATTGCATGTTACGTCCGTTTTTATTGGTAAAAGAAGACCTCAGACTCAATCTGAATATAATCATAGTCCTTCCGCATGTGACTGGAAACTTATTAGTCTCGCAATTATAGATTTGTGAACTTGTTTACGCAGCACAAGTTAGGCACCAGTCGGACATTTCAAATGTGCCCATATTTTGTTTATGCGTGTGTAAGGATTGTTATCGTCTTTTGTAGTTAAGTGATGATGGACAATAATAGATTTATCCCAGTGTCTTTCATCGATCTCTAAATGACAATCTAATAGAAAGTTCTGCGTACTGCCAACATTGTTTGTGGACGCTAATGAAAAAGGAAATAAACTTCGTTAAAGATAAAGAATACAATTTCCGCAATATCTAATGGCATAGTGACAGACCTTTATAAGTGTTCATATGTAACGTTATTATACATGCACTGCTTTTGACAGTATTGGCTTAAACAGGCATTTGTATTAGTGGCTCATTGTGTTTGTTTTGTAGTTTCTACTTAAAGAGAAAGTACTAAGATATAAGGTGAATACTGTCTTTTAACCTAAGTATACTAGCGGAAAAAAGAAATGTGCATGGGTATAATATGCTATAACATAGGAGATATATAAGAAATAGCAAAAAAAAATTCAACAGGGTTTTATCTGACCTTTATTTAACACTAGCTCAATTGATATGGTCATTGCATCAGCAGCGTCTTGGATAGAGATCAGTTTTCAGAGACGCTCTCTAAACAAAGTTCATCCCATCAATACCGTGTATGTCCACCATTGGAATCGATGCATGCTAGGCAACGACGCCTCATTGATTCGACAAGTGTGCTGAAAAATGCCTGGGGAATACCATTCCAGATTCTCACAAGCGCACGTGACAGGTCAGGTAACGTCAACGGCTGATTTTGGAGGCGACGTAAGCGACGCTGCATCTCATTCAACACGTGTCTATAGGCGACATATCCGTTGACACTGCAGGCCAGGGCAGCACATTGACATTGTTCTGGATCAAGAAGTCGGTGACGACCCGCGCGATGTGCAGGCGAGCGTTATCTTGTTGCCGCGTGGCGTTACGTTACAAAAGGAAAGAACGTGTGGCCGTATGATTTCGTCACGGTATCTGATGCCTGTTAGTGTGCCGTCCACAACCACAAGAGCTGTTCTGCCACGGGATGAGATGCCACCCCACACCATGACAATACCTCCGCCGAAGTGACGTCGTTGAATCACACAACTGTCATGGAAACGTTCACCAACACGACGGTACACTCAAGAACGACCGTCGCTGCTGTCGAGATGAAACCGGGACTCATCCGTGAAAAGAACATGTGCCCAGTCCTGTTGCGTGAAGTGTACTTGTCGTCTACACCAGGCAAAACGTGCTACACGATGACGTTGCTGGAGAACAGGACGTATGGCTGGACGTCGTGGACGTATGCTTCGTTCAAGCAATCGATTACGTACCGTTCGGGGACTTATTCTTGTAAGGCCAGGAATACTTCTAGCCGTCAAAGTAGCAGTCCTGAGTCGTTCACGGAGATGAACGACCCGGATGTACGTATCCTGACGATTAGACGTTACGCGTGGATGTACTGACCGAAGCCAGTCTCTGGTGGTCCCAAACTGTTGGGACCGTCTCCACAAGGCGTTTACAGTTTTTCTGTGCACACCAAATTGTCTGGCAACGTCAGTATGACGTAAACCAGCTTCAATCATGCCTACGGCGCGGCATCTGTCAGTTTCATTCAACCTTGGCATGGCGTATCAAGGACGTTTTTCAAAATTATGCTGGTTTTGTGTCTTACAGGTATCAACACCATGCTTTTACACAGGTTAAGGCGACAAACGTGCTTGCGATTGACTGCTGGCCGATAAAAAACGTGAAAACGAAGACGTTGGCCAGACAAACAAACAACCCGTGCAACTCACGCATTGACCAGTGTATCCCAATAATTATAAGTTATTACAATTATGTCGTGCATTTTTTAAAAGAGGCCTCATATTACCGGTCAGTGCTTTGTTATCCAACACCTTCATATGTTGTCGGTTTGCAGGTCTAACATATCTAATCAAGCTTTACACATATGAACAGATGACAATATTGGGTTTTCATTTCTAATGATTACTGTCTGAAACTTATAATCTTTATTGGAGAATTTGTAATAAATTTTACAAAAATACTGTTGTCAGTCAAATTAAATGTATATTTCTATGGAATGATGTCTATAATACAGATAACAAGAGCTGTCGGATGGACAGCGCGCTAGATATAATTTGCAAATAAAATCTTGCAAGAGTTATCCGACTTGATAAATTTAGTTGGTTTCATGATTACAAAGCCATATGTAAAGTTTCAATTAAATACATTGAGTGGTTGGTGTAATATGGACTTGACCGTACCTGCATGCAAAACTTTAACAAAAATTCTAAGTCAAAGAAAGGCAATAACTGCATTATATTTTTGCTAAAGTTATCTAACTTAGTTATTGTAGTAGAATTGATGACTGGGAAGGTTTGTGTAAAGTTTCAAGCAAATACACTGAGTGGTTGGTGTAATAAGGACTTGACGGTACATGTATGCAAAACTTTAACCAAAAATTCTAAGTCAAAGAATGGCAATAATTTGCATGCAATTGTCATTTAACTTAGTTATTGTAGTAGGCTTGACGACTGGGAAGATGTGTGTAAAGTTTCATTCAAATACATTTAGTGGTTGGTGTAATAAGGACTTGACGGTACATGCATGCAAAACTTTAACCAAAATTTCTAAGTCAAACAAGGGCAATATTTTGCATTATATTCATGCAAGAATTATCTAACTTAATGATTGAAGTGTGATTGATGACTGGGAAGGCTTGTATGCAGTTTCAATCAAATACATTGAGTGGTTGGTGAGATATGGACTTTATGGTACTTGCACGCAAAACTTTAACTAGAATTTCTTAGTCAAACAAAGGCAACAATTTGCATTACATTCATGCAAGAGTTATCTAACTTAGTTATTGTAGTATGGTTGATGACTGAGAAGGCATGTATACAGTTTCAAGTCAATACATGCAATGGTCACTGAGATAAAGACTAGAAGGTACTTGCACGCAAAACTTTAACCAGAATTCCTATTAAGTAAAATAAGGGCTATAGTTTGCATTTTATTCATGCAAGAGTTCTCTAATTAGTTATTGTATGGGAAGGCTTGTGTAAAGTTTCAATGCAATACATGCAATGGTTACTGAGATAGGGATTTACTTGCAAAACTTTAACCAAGGTGTGACTCCGACGCCGAAGTTTGAGTGAGTACAATAGCTCTCTTTATTCTCGGAATAGTCGAGCTTTCAATTGATAAAATTAATTTAAATTTAAAATGTTTTGCCAAATGTGGTGACACATCTGCGAAACAGGATGCATTCCAACAATATTATCACTTTCCAAGCATATTGGTGTAGTTTCATGTCATATCTGCGTCAAGTAGATAAAACATTTGCATAAATATTGTTAAATATAACTCTTTATAAATTTCCGTGTATCACATTAAAACATGTTACAAATATCTTATACTGTAGATATGGTACTAGTATACTTTTGAGTTCGCATTATTTCTGTAAGAATAAATCTGTTAATTAGAAAAATTCCCAAACGTGGCATTTCAATACAGTGATGCACTTATTGTCTTCATACAAAACGTCGAATTGATGCTTAGTCTCATTATCCTAGACTAAATCTCTTCAATAATAACACACAATGACAGGCAGGTGCTATTGTGTCTCATTAATATAAGAAAAGCCGCTTATCTATGAGACTTATACAAAGTATGTGGAGGTAATGCGTTTTCCAGCTAAATCAGGTCTATCTTCCATTTAACTAAACGGCCTTACAAAACTGGGTAATGTTATATATACTGAGATACATAAAAACGCAAACTTCCAATTGAGCATGTCCGGGATGAGTTGAGTTGGAAAAACACATTATCGCTACTCAGCATCCACCAAGAAACATTAAGAAGCTTTCCCATGCCTTAGCTCAGGAATGAAACAGCATTTTTATCAATATAAAACCAATAGTGTACGTTAAGTAAGGCGAGGAATCGTTGTTTGCATTGCTTCCAATAGTAGTTACACCCGTTACAAATGACAGTTCGTGATTTGGGGTGTCGTTGTTGTAAACGTTAATATCAGAGTATTGTTAATATTGTCCACTGAAATGCACACAAGGCATGTGTGAATGTTTATTGTTACCACTTTGTTTACATGTTTATGTGTCCAACTTTCTAAATCATAGTACAGTGTCATGGATTTTGTTTGCATAATTGGTGCGATTCTTAAAATACAAACGAACGAATGAACGAACGAACGAACGAAGTGAATAATGTGTCGGATCAAGGACGATCATCCTTCCCATTGCGGTAATCTGTTTCTTGGGATCCTTAAAGGTTAACCAGTACTCGAGCACACCCCATCTCCGCAATTAACTGATAACTTTCTCACTTGAATCAGCGGTGTTAGACACA
>CM055900.1:54922184-54987184 GCA_029582155.1 Panopea generosa | reverse complement strand
ATTTAAGGTCCTGTGTTGAAGTTTTAGTTGCCTGTACGACAACGCGCGAAAACGCGCTAAAATTAAAAACGTTACAAATACCCATCAATTTACATATTTCCTGAAGAAAAAAACACAACAATATATCAAATATATAATTCAGTATTATATATGGGATCAGTATCTTATAATTTAGTTCTCTGAGCATATTTTCTTTCAAACTGTGTAAATATTAAATTAAAAAGAATATATCTGTCTCAACTTCAAATCTGTATTGCGACCTGTCTATTCGTGCTCCTTCGCACCTATCGCGGTTATTACAAAGCAGACTGTCCAGTAAAAACTTTAACGTCTCACACAACACTTGATTTTGCTACTGTTCTACATATAGAGACATGCACTTCTGGAACACTGGATACATTACCAATGGTTCTAAAAGTGCCTAGTTCCCATAGAAAATCTTCTGTTGGTCCAATTATGCAGAAAAATAATGGGGTTGACAAGGTTGCTTTTTCACATTTCGATGGTTTGATGGCAACCCTACATTTTTGACACTTCTGTGTCGTATCACTCCGTATCTGTAAACTGTTATAGCTTCATCAAATAGTTCCCAATGTCATCCAAGCTTGGCAGGAAATCATTTAAATGTTCCAATGTTCACATATGCATAAAGACATTTTATGTATTTTTCAACAAAAAATTGCCCAACCGCTTTTCACAGCTCTCATTTATTGGGCGTAAGAATCTTGTTACCGTCAAGTTAGGGAGTTAATTCTTAAGTGAGACCTTTACAGTGGGTACATGGCGAGTTACACAGCCTAGATTATCACGATCAAGTACGTAGAATATAGTAACATCGTGCACGACGAGTTACAGTATAGATTATTATGATCAAGTACGCAGAAAATAGTAATATCTTGCGCGGCAGGTTGCAGCCTAGATTATCCTGATCAAGTATGCAGAATATAGTAACATCGTGCACGACGAATTGCAGCCTAGATTATCATGATCACGTACGCAAACAAAAAGTAATATCGTGCACGACGAGTTGCAGCCTAGATTATCATGATCAAGTAAGCAGAATATAGTAACATCGTGCGTGACGAGTTACAGTGTAGACTTCCATGATCAAGTACGCAGAGAATAGTAATATCGTGCATGACGAGTTGCAGCCTAGATTATCATGATCAAGTACACGGAATATAGTTATATCGTGCACGACGAGTTAGAGTATAGATTATCAGGATCAAGTACGCAGAATATAGTAATATCGTGCACAGGCGAGTTGCAGTCTAGATTATCATGATCAAGTACACAAAATATAGTTATACCGTGCACTGACGAATTGCAGCCTAGATAATCATGATGAAAGTACGCAGAATATAGTAACATCGTGCACGACGAGTTGCAGCCTAGATAATCATGATCAAGTACGCAGAATATAGTTTTATCATCCACGACGAGTTGTTGACTTGATTATCATGATCAAGTACGCAGAATTTAGTAATATCGTGCGCAGCGAGTATGCAGAATAAATTAACATCAGTACACGACGAGTTGCAGCCTAGCCTGATTTTCATGATCAAATACGCAGAATTTAGTAATATCATGCGAGGCGAGTTGCAGCCTAAATTATCAGGATCAAGTACGCAGAATATAGTAGCATCGTGCACGGCGAGTTACAGCCTAGATAATCATGATCAAGTACGCAGAATATAGTAACATCGTGCACGACGAGGTACAGTATAGATTATCATGATCAAGTACGCAGAAAATAGTAATATCGTGCGCGGCGAGTTACAGCCGAAATTATCATGATCAAGTACGCTGAATATAGTAACATCTTGCACGACGAGTTGCAATCTAGATTATTATGATCAGTTCGCAGATTATAGTTAAATCGAGCACGAAGAGTTACAGTGTAGATTATCATGATCAAGTACGCTGAATATAGTATCATCGTGCACGACAAGTTGCAATATAGATTATCATGATCAAGTACGCAGAGTATAGTAACATCGTGCGCATAGAGTTACAGTGTAGATTATCATGATCAAGTATGCAGAAAATAGATATATCTTGCACGTCGAGTTTCAGTTATGTTTATCCTGATCAAGTACGCAGAATTTAGTAACATCGTGCACGACGAGTTACAGTAAAGATTATCCTGATCAAGTACGCAAAATATAGTAATATCGTGCATAACGAGTTACAATAAAGATTATCCTGATAAAGTACGCAGAATATAGTAACACCGTGCACGACGAGTTGCTGCCTAGATATATTATGATCAAGTACGCAGAATTTAGTAATATCGTGCACGACGAGTTGCTGCCTAGATATATCCTGATCAAGTACGCAGAATATAGTATCATCGTGCACGACGAGTTGCTGCCTAGATATATCATGATCAAGTACGCAGAAAATAGTAATATCGTGTACGGCGAGTTGCAGCCTAGATTATCATGATCAAGTACGCAGAATATTGTAACATTGTGCACGGCGAGTTACAGCCTAGATAATCAGGATCAAGTACGCAGAATTTAGTAATATCGTGCGTAGCGAGATGCAGCCTAGATTATCATGATCAAGAACGCAGAATATAGTTACATCGTGCACGACGAGATACAGTAAACATTATCATGATCAAGTACGCAGACTTTGGTAACATCGTGCAGGGCGAGTTACTGCCTAGATTACCATGACCAAGTACGTAGAATACAATAACATCGTGCACGACGAGTCAAGGTATAGATTATCATGATCAAGTAAGCAAAAAATAGTAATATCTAGCACGATGAGTTACAGTATAGATTATCATGATCAAGTACGCAGAATTGAGTAATAACGTGCACGACGGGTTGAGGCCTAGATTATCATGATAAGGTACGAAGCATTTAGAAATATCGTGCATGACGAAACGCAGCCTAGATTATAATGATCAAGTATGCAAAATATAGTAATATCGTGCAAGGCAAGATGTAGCCTAATTAGCATGTTCAAGTACGCAGTAATATAGTAACATCGTGCGCGACGAGTTACAGCATTCATTATCATGATCAAGTACGCAAAAAATAGTAATATCGTGCGCGGCGAGTTACAGTATAGATTATCACGATCAGGTATGCAGAATTTAGTAATATCGTGCACGATGAATTGCAACCTAGATTATCATGATCAAGTACGCAGGCATATAGTAATATCGGGCCGAACGAGTTGCAGCCTAGATTATCATAATAAAGTACGCAGAATATAGTAATATCGTGCACGACGAGTTACAGTAAAGATTATCATGATCATCTACTCAGAAAACAGTAATATCGTGCACGGCGTAGTTGCAGCCTAGATTACCATGATCAAGTACGCAGAATTTAGTAATACCATGCACGGCGAGTTGCAGCCTAGATAATGATCAAGTACGCAGAATATAGTAACATCGTGCACGACGAGTTACAGTATAGATTATCATGATCAAGTACATGTACGTAGAAAGTAGTAATATCGTGCACGACGAGTTACAGTGTAGATTATCATGATCAAGTCCTGCAGAATTTAGTAATAGCGTGGACGACGAGTGCACAGCCTAGATTATCATATTCAAGTCTGCAGAATATAGTTATATCGTGCATGACGAGTTGCTGCCTAGATTAAAATGAATCAAGTACGCAGAATATAGTAATATCGTGCCACGTTGAGTTGCATCTTAAATTAAGCATGATCAGGTATGCAGAATATAATAATATCGTGCACGACGAATTACAGTGTGAACTTTTATGATCAAGTAGGCAGAAAATGTTAATATTGTGCACGACGAGTTACAGTGTAGATTATCATTATCAAGTACGCAGAAAATAGTAATATCGTGCACGACGAGTTACAATGTAGATTATCATGATCAAGTACGCACGATATAGTTATGCCGTGCACGTACGAACTACAGTGTAGATTATCCTGATCAAGTACGCAGAATAAAGTAACACCGTGCACGACGAATTACAGCTTAGATTATCATGATCAAGTACACGGAATATAGTTATATCGTGCACGACAAGTTAAAGTCTAGATTATCATGATCAAGTACGCAGAATATAGTAATATCGTGCACGGCGAGTTACAGTATAGATTTTCATGATCAAGTACGCAGGAATAGTAATATCGTGCACGACGAGTTGCAGCATAGATTATCATGATCAAGTACGCAGAATATAGTAATATCGTGCACGACGAATTACAGTGTAGATTAGCATGATCAAGTAAGCAAAATTTAGTAATATCGTGCACGACGAGTTACAACCTAGATGATCATGATCAAGTACGCAGAATATAGTTACATCGTGCACGACGAGTTGCAGCATAGATTATCATGATCAAGTACGCAGAATATAGTAACATCGTGCACGACGAGTTGCAGCCTAGATTATCATGATCAAATACGCAAAATTTAGTAATATCGTGCACGACGAGTTGCGGCCTGGATTATCATGATATTTTGCATGATTTGTTCAAAGCCATTTCTCTCTTCCTTTATCATCCGCAGTGGAAAATAACATTAATAGTCGCTCCTGCCATTAAATGAGTTTGAATACACTGATCTAGATTTCAGCAAGGACTCCCTATTTACATCCTTGATTTCATCTTTATTCAATTAAAACGGCAATAGCTTAATTGAACCGCTGTGAATTTTTTATATGAGTAAACACAATTATTGTAATCTATTAATCCGTTAAGTGCCTGGTTGTATTTTTACATTCTCCAAGTGCGATGCCATTCATGATAAAAACCGATTTATATCTTCATTTTAATGTGTGTCATACATCAAAGTTAACGATAATATTTGACGTCCCACTGCGTATAACCGTCCGACAAAAATTCATCTAAAAAGTTATTTCCGGAAAAGTATATACATGTAATTACATGATGCAAATATTAATTGAAATTCCTAAATATGTATTCAAACGCTTAATGGAAAAAGTGGCATTACTCTTATGACGAAATTACATCTATGACCAAGGACTAATGTAGAAGGATGGGAAACTGGCATCTCTCTGCTAAATGTTGATAAAATAGCATGTTTAGAGTAACTGATTTCTTATAATAAAATGTAAGCTGTGTGTAAAGTTAGATGTTTTATATTGTCACTTAAACAGGCAAAATGATCTTGCATTAAAAACATTGCAGTTTGTTGCAGTAAAACTTCAAGCGCTTTTATTGTTTTCAAGTTGTAGTATACATATTTTGTAAACACAAGTATTTCAAGAAAAATGTCATTGTACAAAAAAAATAATGTATTCCTGAGATGAATGGACATTAAGATAACTGAAAACAGATTTTGTTCATAAAGTCTCAATCAGTTTCCTTCTTTATGCACATGCGCAGTGGTGCAGTCAACAGATTCGGTGACTTAGCAGGACCTTAACTGATGTGCAAGCCCACAATGTTACAATTTTTGTTTAGGATGTAATTCCTGCATTCTGAGAGCATTTCCAGGAGCCGGAAGATTAATTGATGCATTCATGAGAAAACGTGCAAGTCCGGGCATCGTGACGTAATTGCACGACACCTTGTTTAATAACTCTTAGTCTGTATGGTTCTATAAATATTGTTAAAATCGAACACTTGATAATTACGTAATTGACAGATGAGATCAAAACCGATTCACAAAAGTTATTTTAGGCATCCTCCGCAAATTAGAATAATAATTGTTTTGTCGGCATTGACAATACAACTGAACTTTGCAGAACTGAAGTTATATGTATTCACGCATGCAGAATTATAGACTGGTTATTTTTAATCAATAGTGCAAAACTAACATGAATAGTTAAAGGTTTTGCTTAATGAAGAGGAATTCGCTTACATTATATGGCAAGTTAATTATCAAATTAATTACATTAAGAGTTCATTTTCCAGCATTGTAACGCATGGTGCATCCTTTTTTTATTGAGAGCGTTCGCACTGAGCATTACCAAATAATACATAAACATGTGATATACTGTTCATTTAATGAGTCTCAATTAATTGAATGGCGAATACTCTAATCGAATATTCAATTAGACCAATACCATGTTCACGGCAGAATGAAGTTAGCTCGATAGTCGTGTTTTGTCTTTCGACATTCAACATACAACTCACCCTACCTTCTCAGTCTCCAATATTGAAGAGTAACACATTTTAAACATTAACTGGCTCATATGTAATTGCGCTCCAAAATCAGTTTTTTTATTCCACGTGCTTTTAACATGGTTAACACATTGGCTCAACTGTTAAAAGCAACATGGACAATTTTATATGAAACACGTTCCCTGAAAATGAAATGTTGTGATGAAAGTATTATGTATTTATAAACACAGTATCGTGCTTTTTGAAATAAAGTTAAGTCGGAAAGAGGTGAATTAAACGTACGAAGTAGAATGTAATACACTGCTATGTTATAACATAAGAACTCTTTGTGACCCAAACACGATCATTACCCTCTCACCGATGAGGTCATTTCTATTTCTAGACCAATGAATGAATGAATAGGGTTTTACGGCGTACCAACACATTATAGGTTATTCGACGGCAACAGGAAGGAACGATTCCAGGTTCACTCTACATGTACAAAAACAGCAAATTAACATACAGATTATAAAAAAATACACCAACAAATGAATATGCAGAATGAACCTAGAACCTTGATACCTGCAGAGTTTCAGCAAATTCTATTGTATTACTCCAATTGTCGCTTCTTAGGATCATGTACGAAGCAACAGTGGTCCTTGCCATTACTCATATGGCTTCCTGAAACCACACAGTAGGTTGATAATTTAACCACAAAAGTGGACATGACAAAAATTGATAAAATGAACATGACACCCATTCGGAGGATTCCTACCCCTCTGTAGAGATCGGCAGTGATTCTATTCTTAGCCAGAACCACGCGGGCTGTTTCTAGACCAACTCAGTCTCAAAACTTCATGCGAGAACGTTTTCCAGTTACTTGCGGAAGCACGGTGGTTTTATACAGATTTCATTCCGAGGTTGTCACCCATAATTAAACCTAGATATGTTCTGTTATGTATTTAAAATGGCGTAAACTCTCATCAGAAACACACGAGGGAATTAAATGTCAAGGTTCACCCAAAATAAAGCTGAATGATTTTGAATAGTTACAGTCTTCTTACTACACAACAATGAACCAAATTTGACGACTGCGGGAAAACAGTTTCAAAGAGAACGGAGCTTAACTAACAGGGACACTTAACATTTGTAAGGCCAAGTTAATAAGTTGTATAGGCCATGGTCTTCTTAAAATACTGCATGTTTTTGGGACCAAGTGTACTGCCTCTGTGCCAAATAGTTTAAAAGAAACGGAGCTCAACACAAAAAAACACGTAAAAGTTTGTAGGTGGTGAAGGTCATCTGAAACAAATTCGAGTAGTACTTCTTACTATAACATAACTATGTCAAGTCAAGTTGTGGTGACTCTAGGCAAAACAGTTTGATAAATGGAGGTTAAAGCAAAACAAAACAAAACAAAACAAAACAAAACACAACCACATCATTTTGTAGGCTAAGCTAATTACGTATTGATTCGGTAGAGGTCCAAGGTCATCGGGAAAAATTCTGCATGGGTTTGAGTAGTACTACCCCTAATACAACTATGGATCATTTGGCGACTCTATTGAGAGAAAAAATAAACGCAAAATAAAATTACCAAAAGAGGAAATGGTCATTGTTTTGAGTAGTACTACCCACGACTATAAACCAAATTTAAAATTTACCGCCTTGTGTGCTCCCAGTAGCCTATTAAAGGCAATCATTTTTTTTATTTAGTATTAAAGATAAACTAATGTGATTATCTTAAAAACTGATTATATTTAATACAGATACAAATATCTATCACATTATATAACAATTTTGTCTGAAACATCTTGTAATGTATTATACCACTTATTACTTATTCAAGATTTAACATCAACCACATCTTCATCATCACCACCAACAACAACCACAGCAACAACATCCACAGCAGCAACATCAACATCAGCCGCAGCATCTTCAACAACAACAACAATGGCAACGACGACGACGCAACCACCGACAACCACTTCGGCTAGCGTTCTTGGTCCCGGAGATGTCAACTACGCATGCGTATCAGACACCAATTGCGACCCACCCATCTCAGATTGCAGAAATGGCGTTGTATGCGAATGTGTCGCGGGCAGAGCTCACTATCCACACGACAACACGTGTGTTGAAAGTAAGAAAGTATAAATTGCTATCAGTTTATAATGTAATAATAAGCCGGGCCCGATTAGCTCATTCGGTTACGCGTCTGACTATCAATCCAGGGATCGTGAGTTCGAATCCCCCGCCCGGCAACAGTCTCCTGTGACTGATTGATATACGACATTGTGTCTCATTATCATTCGTCTGTCACCACTGATTCAAGTGGGAAAGTTATCAGTTATTGCGGAGATGGGGTGTGCTCGAGTACTGGTTAATCCCAGGAAACAGTGATTAGGTTAACTGATCGTCTGTTAGCCCTCGACGGCATAAAATGACGCTAAATATTTAATCAATCAATCAATCAATCAATCAAGAAATAATAAAGTTAATAGCATGTGAAAATGAATAAACGAAGCTTAAGTCATAGAGTGAACTTATATCATATTTGCTCAATTAATTAACTTTTAAATTGATTGCATACATACACATATATAAAGATACAACACTGATTTATGAAGTCAATTATAGTCACAAGTTATATAACTATTATCACTCAATCCATTCATGCGCGTTGTCCAGTGGTAAGGCACCTTACCCATGATCGGAGGGTCGCGGGTTCGATCCCCTCCACGGCTGTGCGTGGTGTCCTTGAGTAAGACACCTCTTCCGCATATGCTTAGTTCCGGTTCTACCCAGGAAGACTTCGAGCGTAATTTGTATAATTTGTAACTTATTTGGCAATCGAAGAAAAATAAATAAGTTTGAAACTAACCCATTCATGTGTATATTGTATATTGTTTGTTGTATTACAACTACTATTTAATTGTAAGTTAGTTATTAGCCCATTAGGCCGGGTACTATTTATTTATCTTTATTTTTGTAGTATGCTTCTTTGGCATGCATTTCATGCACGTGTCACTTTAATAAATATTAACTGATCCACATCACTTATGATTTCATTTTATTTCAGCGTGTCCCGGTAACTATGGTAACACATTTCACAAGACAATGGACTATCGCGTGGAAGGCAATGACATGGCGATATTTAACCTGATAAGTCCAGCGTCGTGTAAACAAAACTGTCTCGATACTGCTGGGTGTGTCTCCTTCGAGTATGACCTGATCATGTCAGTGTGCTTCCTTGCAAACATCACAAGAAATGGGTTCGATGAGAACTGGAAATCCATATTTTTGTACGATTATTTCGAAAGGAATTGTGAATAAGTTGGTCACGTGAGCTTATTACTATACTTAAAAAAAACATACTGTCGGGGATGCCTTCACTTCCGTTAAATATAACAGTGACTTAATTCAAGCCCTTTCTTTTGAATATCAAAATAACAAAACTATGTTGATAGGTTAAGGAAGTGCTGTGTTTCCAAGATTTAGAAAACGCCAATGTTGCACTCGAAGTTTAGACAAGTGCCTGCAATTGCCTTGTCTCTGTGTTATATTTCTCTGAATTATTTAACGTATTTATGAAAACGTATACTGATCAACTAGAAAGAACGGAACAGAATGAAAATCAGACTACATCGGCGCTGTAAAATTTCCCGTGGCCTATTTCACTTACGTTCTTAAGTGTACGAACTTCTTAGTGTAGAATATGAAGTTACAATAAAAATCAGGAATTTCATTTAGTGTTTCGCTCACATCATTTTACCAACGTTCGCAAGCCTTGTAAATACATGTAGTATTTTTTTTCTTCAAAATTTGCAAAACTTCTGCGCCAATGAAACGTTCATTTGTTCGTACGAAAATCTTAAGACTTATGTAGGTTAGAGAAACGAGCCCCAAGTTAAAGCACTAAACGGTATAGGTGTGCGCTAATGTAAGCAAATGTTTGCAGTAAACACATTGTCCAATTGACGTGAGTTATCAAGCGTCAGTTGGTACGTTGTAGAGACTCTGTTAATAGATGTAGCCAATAAATTAGCCCAACAAAGGCTGATATCTTTGTAGTTACAATATAATTATATGTCCCATAATTGAATTGTATCCATTTTTTTTGATAAATACAGAAGATTCTGAAAATTGGGTATGCCCCATTCTAGCGCACTTTCCTCAAAGGTCATGACTCCAGCGATTTCTGAGTTGGTTGGTTCAAGAACGTGTCCATGATATACGTATGTTTAGAGATATTATGATTATATAACCAAATGAAAAATGGCTTTGCTAGAGTGTACACAATGTCAAATAACGGACTGTTTTTGACCATTCAAGGGCGAAATATCAATTATCTGATTTGATCAGTTCAAGACCTTGTCTGAAATATGATTATATGAATACTGCGTAAGGTTTGCGAAGACCAAATGATAAAATGTGCGAATCGAAGTGTGCATGGGGTCAAATAAACCATGTTTTTTAAAATTCAAAATCATTAACTCAGACATCAACTATCGAAGTTGGCCAGTCCATAACGTTCCCGGGATAATATGGTTATACGACTAAGTAGTACTACGTAAGTTTGGTGAAGATCACTTGGTGGAGAACAGCCTTATCATAAAACAGTATTTAATATTTATATGTACGATCACAAAAAAGAGGCATGTCATCTCAATATCAGTAAATACATTTAGTATATACATGTATGTGCAAGTAAGAATATTAGGGTAGGATATACATAATGCATATGTCTATGGCTGACTAGTTCAATTGATAACGAGACTCCAGGAATAGTGAGTTCGTCATGGAGTGGTCATGAACTTTGTTCTACAGTCAAGAGTAGCCCATCCTTGAATATGTGGGGAATTTGTCAGCAACTTCCAGAGAAATAGTATGTCTAGTACTGTTCAACCGCCTAGTTGTCCCAAGAGTGACGAGTAGGTGTGCTGACCTTCGTTTTACTGGCTATTGAAACAAGGCACAAACATCCATACTCAACACCTCTCACACCACTGTTATATTTCCCATAGTGTCCCTTTGTAACATTATGTCCAAAACACAGCAAAAAAAGAGGTTGCCACTAACGTGGTCATATCCCCCGCCATCTCGTTAACCCTTAGAGAAGTGGATTTAAATTATGCAAAATGAAAAAGTCGCCGAGCACAGAAATCACATGTAAATGCCGCAAACAAAAATTATCTTTGACAAACAGACAGAAATCACATGTAAATGCCGCAATCAAAAACTATCTTTGACAAACAGACCAAACTCATTTGCTTTACACATCGTCTTTGGCTGATTAGCATTTGTTCCAATTTATTTAAAAATCCAAGCACAACTAAAGAAGATACAGTCCGAACAGCAGCGGACAGACGGAGCTGTGACCTTGACCTTTGAAGAACAGACCCAAGTCATTCGCATTTCACATCAACTTGTCCTAGTTAAAAATAAGTCTGGTCAGCAGCGGACGGACAGACAGAGCTGTGACCTTGACCACTGACGAACAGTCATAATGAACATTTGTGCCAAGTTATTTAAAAATGAATCACAACTAAAGAAGATACGGTCCGGATAGGACGAAACAGTGTAAACATCAAACACTTGACCTTGAGCTATGACCTTGACCTTTGATGAACAGACCCAAATCATTCGCATGACACATGATCTTGTCCTAGTGAACATTTGTGCCAAGTTATTTTGAATTCCAATTACAACTAAAGAAGATAAGGTCTGGACAGCAGCGGACGGACGGAGCTGTGACCTTGACCTTTGACGAACAGACCCAAGTCAGTCGCATGACACATCCATCGTCTTGTCCTAGTGAACATTTGTGCCAAGTTATTAAAAATGCAATCACAACTAAAGAAGATACAGTCCGGACAGGACGAAACACAGTGTTTACATTGGATTTTCAAACACTTGACCGTAAGCTATGACCTAGGCCTTTGACGAACAAACCTAAGTCATTCGCATGACACATCGTCTTGTCCTAGTGAACGTTTGTGCCAAGTTATTTAAAATTCCAATCACAAGTAAAGAAGAAAAGATCCGGACAAGAGGAAACACAGTGTACACATTGAGATTGCCAAATACTTGACCTTGAGCTTTGACCTTTGACGAACAGACCCCAAGTCATTCGCATGACACGTCGTCTTGTCCTAGTGAACATTTGTACAAAGTTATTCAAAATTCCAATCACAACTAAAGAAGATACAGTCCGGGCAAAAGGAAACACAGTGTATACAAATTATTTCCAAAACACGTGACATTGAGCTATGATCTAGACCTTTGACGAACAGACCCAATTCATTCACATGACACATCTTGTCCTAGTGAAAATTTGTGCCAAGTTATTAATAATTCCAATCACAACTGAAGGCGATATGTTGTGAACAGCAGGCGACGCACGGACGGACGCAGCCCATTTCTATATCTCCACTGCCCCGTTCTATGAGCGGTGGCGGGGGATAAAAATAAAATCCGAACCATGTGTCTGGGCTCAAATTCTTCACTGGTTCAAGATCCTCAGTTATAAAGGGAAAAACGTATACCATGACCAGATTTTTTTTAGTCTTGTTACAGAACAGTATATGTACCATCAGAAAAACAGATATATCTGTATAAAAAAAAACATCTTTAATATTTGCAAAATAGTAGATACATGTATGTGCAAGTAGGACTATTAGGACAGAATATACACAATGTATACGTGCATTTTTAACTATGGCTAGCTAGCCAGTACTTAAGCTGAAATGGGGCAGAGTATTTACATGTATGCAAAGTTCCATATAACTGCCAGCAATGCACACTTGCATCAAAACTAAAATGAAGGTGGGGACACGGACGCTGGGGCGAGAACAAAAATCTCTTCTTTTCTCTGAAAAGTCGAGTTAGCCTAATTTCTACTTTTATATAGCTGCAAGCAATATACACTTACAAACAACTTGTATCAATATTTGAACACAGGATTGATGCGGATGTCAATGCTAGTGCAAAGAATAGAAGAGTTTAAAATGCACAAAAATACAAGTTGATGGATGGACAATTAGTGATGAGACTAACTCACCAGAAGAATTTTGATATTTTGTAATTTGCTCATGACTAATTGTTTGTAAATTGACGGACAAACATTATTTCTGTTTACTAAAAAAGACTTGAGAACAGACAAAATGATCATCACATATCAGCAAGACGGGTTATTAGAATGTAACTGAATTTATTCCAATACAATATGTACAACATGCTTTCAACAATTCATTTTTATTTTAATATGTACATTGTGGTAAGTACATGTATCACATTAACTGTACTGCAATAATAAATATTTACACAAAACAAAAACAATTCAATAAACATCTTTACACATCTTATAAACTAGATTCCGCAACTATAACAAACTGAAGAAATAACTTAAAGTTGTATGCACAGAGCATGAAGGATTTGTTTTGACTTGGTCTTTAATTAAAGTGTGATTGTAATATAAAAAAAATCAACTATTTCTGAAAATTATATTCACATCATGTAACTATGAAATCAAAATATCTTAGTTTGTATTTCAATCCTTTTTTGAAGGGGCATAACTCTGACAATGGCTGAAAGGTGTATGTTTCACAAATTTGTGGACATCTGTGACAAATGGTTAAAATATATTTAATTTCATCAGTGTTTGAAGGTTTTTACTTGCTTTTTTAAAAACCAGAATTATGAAAATCTGTCAATATCCCCACAGTCAGTGTGTAATGATTGATTTAAAAAGGGAACAAGAGTAAGAATAATGTTTACATTGCCAGTGTCCCTAAACCACCAACTTGCTGAATCTCTATATAATACACTTGTTTTGAACAATTCCATAATCAGAAAAATTGTTAAGATGAATTTCAATAAAACTGAGAGCTAAACAATGAATACCATTGGTGAGTTCGGCTATATAAATTATTATGTCCAACTTTAATAATGAAGGCCAACATGTTTGTATTTTTTACATTATGAACTCACAAATTACAATCACCATCCTTAAAATAGTAACAGGAAAATAACTACTTTCAACAACAAGAATTCCACGGAATGATATGTCTCGCCGTGTCTGCTTTGACAGTTAATACACACATGGGAGATAAAAATTAAATATTGTATTCATGCAAGAGTTATCAACTTTGTTAATGTAGTAGGTCTAACGACTAAGAAATATTGTAGAAAGTATTGTGTGAAGTTTCAATCAAATACATTAAGTGATTTTTGAGATATGAACTTGATGGTAGTTGCACACAAAACTTTAACCAGTATTTCTAAGTAAAACATATTTAAAAAAAACAACTAAACTTTAACCAGTTTTTCTAAGTAAAACATACTTAAAAAAAAAAAAAAAAAGTATTATTATTATATTATATTATGTAATGCAGGGTGTTAGTTGTAACTATGATCCAAGTATGAGTGTCCTAGCACTAGCACTAGTGTAAAAATGAAAACTTAACATTGGAGGTAAATGCAAAATTCAGCATCAAACAATATCAATGGACTGTGAAATGTAGGTCACTCAGCATCTGCAGTATACAATGTGATGCAGGGTGTTAGTTGTAACTATGATCCAAGTATGAGTTTCATAGCACTTGTACTTGTTGAGAAATAGTGTAAAAATGAAAACTTAACGTTGGAGCTAAATATAAATGTTTGACGACGCCGTTGACAAAAAAGCAACACCTTAATCTCGTCTCTCCTTCGTTACAATTTTCATGCTTGGTTGAGTAAAAACAAGTTCTGAAACAGGCAATTGTGAGCATACCTTCATTTTATGAGTCATAGGAACCACAAATAAAAATCCTGTTGATAAATGGAAAACATTCCATCAAAAGCATTTATTCTAGTTTGATAAATTATACGACAGTCATCACATGTCAATAAATATTTGTTATATAAGGCAATAAATATCAAATAATAGACAAATTAAAATGATGTTTAAAATTGTAAAAAAAAAAAGAAATGAAGGAAATGCATTTATTTTGTATACTACAAGGAACAGGTAGCAAAATCAACCCACTTGCTAGGAATTACTAAGAAAACATTTTACAAAATAAAATTAAGAATATCTATTTAAAAACAAGAGTTGTCATTAGACAACAAAGCTCGCCCCTGGGTGTCTAAGTCCAAAAAGGTCCATAACTGTGCCAAAATGCAGTCCAGAGTTATGGTTCTTGTCTGTGTGTTCCATTGATGATGATGAGCACAAATGCGAAGTTTTATTCACATCCAATGAGTAGTTGCATAGATATCTTAAACTTAAATACAAAAGATTAACCTGGGTGTCTACAGTCAACGACAACGCCAGGGTCATGGCAATAGCTCTCCTTGGACTTCATCCCGGCGAGCAAAAAAATAAAGAAAATACTAAACCTTAAACCATGGTTACAAGTGGCATAGCCACAAATGAACATACCGATTTCAATGTTTACAACGTTATTTCACTGAAATCATCAATAGTTGAAAAACAGTGAAACTACCATTTGTAATTTAAAGTATTATTCATTGAAAATTTCTTAAATTCTTCAAAAAGCATTAAAAAATAAATGCAAATAATGGAAAAATATTTCAGTGAATAAATGTTAAGTAAACAAAGCAACTGTTTACTGTTACCTATCTCGGCCCAGGCAGAGCTTTTTTTCCAGGAAAATTGGGAAGAGGCCCCCAAGCCGTTGAAATTGGGAGGAAAAAGGGTGATCAAAGCGAATCTTTTTTTTTTTTTTTTAAAGCTTTAGCAAACTGGAAAATCAGTGTAAAACTGTTAATATTACTGATGACCATTAAATATCAAATATTACATTAATACTTTATATCCCGTGTTTATTCCCCTAAATGAAATGAGGCCCCCATCCCCATCCCACCAAAACATTTTTTTTTAATTTTAAGGTTAGAAATCGACCTCTGTTTAATAAGGTAAAAAAGTTGTACCAGACATCTATACATAAAAGGAGCTTATTCTTCTAACATAATGTGCTTCCTATCACCAAGTGCTGTTTATTAACATTGTAGAAGAATACATCTTTACCATCAAACAGTTTGTTTTTTTTGTGTCCGTTTGTTATATATTGTTCAATCTATTAATATTTCAAAACAACAGATTAGTGCAATTAATGTATTTTTTTATAGTATTTCTAATTGTTCTGAACTTCCAATTCTGTCGTTTCCATAACAATATGTTTACTGTCTGGTTCCTCCGTCGTGACAACAATATGTTGTTCTTGGTCAGACTTCACTACAATCTGTTGACCTGCATGCTCTGTACCAGCATTGACAATGATAGGCTGACTCTGATCAGAGTTTACATTATATGCGTAAATCATGTTGTCGCCATCTTGTACAACAGTGAGAACGTGTGCAGCTTCCAATTCCTTTTCAGTCAGGGTGGCCTGTAACATAGACAAAACACTCTCACAATCAGTTTGCATTTAATGATGCTGTAACAGTACAATGTAAATCATTTAAATATTTTTTGAAGTGGGTTAATGTCATTTTTAACACATGAGAGGTTATATATGGCATATAAATTTCTACTGATGGAAGAAGACCAGTAATTGTAAATATATTTATAACCTCAGTGCTATAGATAAACTTTTCTTCCGTTTATATTTATCGATTTTCATCATTACACTGTTTTTCCAGTGCATTTTTTAGGACAAAAATAAGTAAACATGTAATTTTTAAACCAATGGCCAGTATGTTTACTACATTAAACTAAAAATGGGTTTGAAGACACAGATGCCCCTGCTGTAAGCTTTGACAAAAGCTGAATAGCCACTGATATACATAAAGGGCCATTAACTGTGCAAAAAAGCTGACAGACTAAAAAACAACTATTATACTGTCAGATTACACTTCCTAGCTAATTTTGTCAATATCAGCAAGTTTAGCAACTCCATATACTCCCGCTCTCATAAATGAATGGGACATCAAGAGACATGAAGAGTCTTCGTCATCACAGTACTTACATGGACATCTTGTAGCTCAAGTTCCTGTTCTTCATGGAGTAACTGTGCCTCATCTGTTGAAGAGTTTGATGGCCCACCAATAACTATTGTTTTACCCAGATTTGTGGCAGAAAGAATCTTTGGAACATTACCTGCAAAACAGATATTTTTCAGATATCAACTAGACGCTGAGCTCGATCATATGACCTTAGCAGTAAGAGGTAATTAATCTTTTCACCATGTCTTCGACTTGTCATGAAGAACATTCTTGCATAATGAACAAGGATTTTCGCATACTTTAACCGGGTACAGATTTTTCATCCTACGCACCCTGTATGCACTTATCCTACCCTCCTTGCATTATGATGTAATGCCATTTATAAATTCCTCACGCTATGAAATATTAATTCACTAATACTATGGTACATGTATCCTTGCGCTTCTATGAAAATAAACCAGAATAAAAATCTAATAAAACCCATAGGGCTGCACACAAGAAAAAGTATCTTTTATTGAGTTTTCGGTGCAGGCTGAAAATGACATACCTCAGGATAACTGTTACCGCCAAAACAGTTATCCCTCTAAATGGAATTTTCCATCCTCAACTCAAACCCATTAAAAAAGACTTTACACCATTTTGCAATATCAACATTTCCACAGTTCATCAGACTGACAAACTAAGTTCAATTCAAAGAATTTGATTTACATAGTGGCATACTATGGGACTTCCCCTACAGACTTGACATATGCAGTCTGAGTAAAATAAAATGGAGAACATCAATTATAAATTTTAGGATGAGCACATATCTGATGTATCTCCAAATAGTGGCATATACATGCAGGCAGTATTAGAAATACATGAAAGTAATAAGAGAACAGCTGATTTTAAATTACAATTAAAGAAATCTATCAACAGGCGGACCTAAGTCACTCAGCTAATTGTATTTGTCGTTTCTGAACTAAACCTATGGAGATGAGAAAAAGAGAGTTTTCCACAAAGTGTTCCCATGTAAAAATCAAAGTCCTCTTACTGGGTCCAAATAGACCCTAGCCCCTTTATTTGATTAAACTCCAAGTCCTTACTTGTAAGAATCATTTAAACCACATACAAAGTAATTTGACTCATCAGCTCTCGAGAGAATTATTTTGAAAATTCTCAATTTTACCCCATTTACCTTTGGTCAGGTGAGCTAAAAATATTTACTGCCTTTGAGAAGTGCATATAGACATATTTTTGAACAACTGGAACCCACATTTGCATAAAAGCATATTTACCAGAGGTAATTTCATGGACAACTGCCTCTTCCAATGTTGTATCTATTGTATCCATGGCAGCCTCTTGTCTCTCTATTTCCTCCAGGGCAGCCTCTGTCAGGTCTTGTAATGTAGTGCCTACCAAAAATAAACATTACAGTTAGGTCCTACTATACATGTACACACATTTACATCTGGCAGTATCTTTAAATAGACGTGTTGTTCTCTCAGGATCTCTTAATTTTTCTCTTGTTATAGAAAACCTCTGCAGAAAAATCATAGTATGGTGTTAGCACAAAAAACTCTATAGTTTATGCAAAACTAAATATTTTGAAACAAGCATGAAACTATTATTTTCACTACCATTAACTCCATTTTCAGGTTATATACATATTCAGTTTTATTGGTGGAGGAAAACCTCAGAATGAATCTGAGTAGAACCAGCATCAATGATGAGAGGTCAGTATCTTGACACCTTGGACAACTCTGCCATGGAAGACACCTCACTTTTTGTTTGAGATTATTCAGGTGTTTTTTTTAGTCTTCCACAAATTTCATTCAGCAATACTCAGCATTCATATTTTGTTTATTTGAGATTGGGCAGTGTTAGTTATAGTCAGTTATTATTAATGTTTTGTTTTGTTAAAAGTGTATTGCTGTAAACTTCAAAGTTTAAATACAAAGAACCCAATAAAGTTATTTTCAAAAAGAATCTATCTACATTCCCTTCCCCCATGATATACTGGTCTTGTATCATCCCAACCTTCAGATATCTGCCGGTAATACTGATTTCAACTACAAATTTAAAGAATTGTTTATGACTCCATTACTTTATAATGTTACCTTTATGATGGTTCTTTATATGCTCCTTCAGGAGGACCTTTCTGGCAAAGTCTTTTCCACACAAGTCACAAACATGGGGTTTCTCTCCGGTATGCATCTTCATGTGATCCTTCAAATTTCCATTCTGAGCGAAACCTTTTCCGCAAACCTTCAAAAAAGTTGTTTTAAAAAGTAAAAGATCAAGATTTAAAGGTAGGGAATCAAAAGAGTTCTACACTTTAATATAACCATATTCCAATGATTATATACATGTACATAAATTCTAAAGATAATCCATGCATTCTACTTCGAAAACTTGTATTTCCCTTTAAAAAGAATGTTTGAAAAACTATAGTCCACTAACAATTTGAAATTACTTTAATTATATCTCGATTAATAATATACAATTTGTTTAAATCACATAAAAAATTAAAGATTATTAACAAGCATCAGTTTAGTTCAATTGTGTTATTAATTTATACCTGACACTTGTATGGTTTTTCCCCAGTGTGAGTCCTCAGATGTCGGTACATGTCACCGATCTTCTTCACCTTTCTACCACATACTGTACATATAAATGGCCGCTGACCAGAGTGTATCTGAAGGTGAACCTAAAACAAGATTGTCAATTTCAAAGTTTGTATGGTTACTTCTTATTTGCATTATGAAAACTGTTGTTCAAAGGTTCAACTTTGTGGACAATTAAATAACACTACCTCTAATAAAATGTTATTGCTTTATTTTGATTATTCACAAAATATAGTCATGATTTTTTTAAAAAATTCTCTATCTGGGCGACGTCAAGTGTACATGTATGCATGAAGCACATATGTCAGGGAACAGTCCCTCTGTTTCATTTAGGTGTTTTAAAATATATGCATCTTATGAGTAATACTAAACAATCTTGATTGTCTTCGTAGTTTGCTTTTAGAAAAGCCAGCATATTGTAAAAGACATAAAATGTATAAAACGGACAACAGACTGTTTTGCTATACATGTAATTATTACACATCCATTACATCAAACTACCTTGGTAGTTCATACACAAGGTCATTTGGAACTTGAATAGGTCAACTCTTTAAATCAATTACCTTTATATCATAACAAATAAAATTTAAGTATTCTAATCATACTTTATACAAGAAACAATGATTCTTTAAGAATTGATAATTTATGGCAGTTAATGTTATTATTATTATATTCATTTCAAAGTTGCTGTACAGCAGGTGTCTTTCTAAAAAATATTGTGCCGATAGCCAGCATGTTTAGGCGACTATTTACACACAAGACAAATTTGGTAATAAGAACAAATTTTACTACTCACAAAAAAGTTCTCAAACTGGTATTACAGATGTGTGAATAACCATTTATGCATGTTACCGAGATATGAGTTTGCTTTGATCGTCATTTGTCTTATAGGCCGATGGGAAAGTTATCAGTTACTGGCAGATATGGGGTGTGCTTGGGTACTGGTTTTACTTCCAGGATCCCAGGAAACAGTGGCTAGGTTAACTGATCGTCTGTTAGCCCTCGATGGCACAAAAATTATGCTAAATATTCAATCAATCAACCCGTCTATTGAGTCAATTTCACCGTTGGGTTGTTTAGCTGACAGCCCAAGCCCCAGAGTAGATTCTGATTGCAATAACTACTTTTAATTCTGAAAAAGTCTAACTTAATATTAAAACCTGTGTACATCTGTCAAAAGGTAATTACCTGTAGTTTGTCAGCATGGAAGAAACCTTTACAGCATATCCCACATCTGTAGGGCGACGCCTCCTGTGGTCGTACATGTATTTGAGTATGGCGGCGCCAGTTGCCTCTTTCGGTAAAGTTCTTACCACAAACAGCACAGCTAAATGGCTTCTCACCTGATAGATAGAGAGAAATTTATCATAATAGGACAACTTTAAAGACATTGCATTATAACAATATGGGTTTGAACATAGTTAATTTCCAAAAACAGATCACCCTTGAAGAAAGATTTTTGCTTATTACATTGTAAGTGTCTTAATACCTGATAGATTTTTACAAAACAAAGTGAAGGTATCTCTAGAAAACAAGGGATACCCATGGCATTAAAATATCCTTATATTGAATACATTTCCTATGTCAACCTACTGTTTTATCTTAATGTAGATCAATGTGATTGAATATATCTGGTTGACTATTAATGCTAAATTTGATGATTTTGACAGATGCTTCATTCCATGCAAAAACAAGAGGCCCAAGAGGGCCTGAGGACCCTCTACTGACTCATAGTGGTCATAGCACTTTTTGAAATTCTACTATGCAATAGAAACATCGGCCATCTTGTATTTTAGATAGAAAAAATAAATCTTTTGTATAGTCTCCTATGCAATAGAAACATCGATGTGCATTTTCAGTTTAATTGGCATAGTGGTTTCAAAATAAATGAAAAAAAAAGAGAATTTTCTGTTTTCCCACAGTATTCCTAAGTAAAATTCTAAGTCCCCTGACAGAGCCCCTATAAATTTTACCCCCTAAATTCTTATCTGCAATCAAACCCCTACACATAGGGATAATTTATGCAAAATATGAACAAATTTGACACATAGGTTCTTAATAATTGAATTAAGTAATTCCCAATTTGTATCCTTTTGGGGCCCCTCCTGACCCCTTAAGACAGTGGAACCCGGTCATTTTTTACAAATCTGAACCTCCTTCACCAAACAATGCTTCTGTGAAGATATAGGCAAAATCATTTCCATTTTAAAAAAAAATATATAAAAAAATATTATAATGACATGTGTCCCCATAATTGAACCCTTGGGGCGGGGTCATATTTAATCCTAGGGACACCATTTGAACAAATCTAACAAATCTATAGCTGGTCATCATTACTACATAAACATTTTGAAAATCTGTTGGGCCGTTCATGAGAAGAAGATTTTTTAAGTTTTGGACTATTTTTAGTAACAGCGGCCATCTTGAATTCAGATCGAAAAAAAAAATCTTTGGTATAGTCTCCTATGCAATTGAAACACCCATGTGAAGTTTCAGTTTAACTGGCATAGTGGTTTCAGAACAGATGAAAGAAAAAGAGAATTTTCTGTTTTCCCATAGTATCCCTATGTAAAATTCTAAGTCCCCTTACAGGGCCCCTATAAATTTTAGCCCCTAAATTCTTATCTGCAATCAAACCCCTACACATAGGGATAATTTATGCAAAATATGAACAAATCTGACATACCGTTTCTTAAGAAAACGAATTTAGTAATTCCTAATTTTTACCCTTTTGGGGCCCCTCCTGACCCCTTAAGACAGTGGAACCCAGTCATTTTTACAAATCTGAACCTCCTTCAAACAATGCTTCTGTGAAGATATAGGCGAAATCATTTCCATTTTTAAAAAAAAAAAAAAAAAAAAAAAATATTATTATGACATGTGTCCCCCAATTAACCCTCGGAGAGGGGTCATATTTAACCCTAGGGACACCATTTGAACAAATCTAACAAAACTATAGTTGGTCATCATTACTACATATACATTTTGAAAATCTGTTGGGCCGTTCATGAGAAGAAGATTTTTTAAGTTTTGGACTATTTTTAGTAACAGCGGCCATCTTGAATTTCAGATCGAAAAAAAAAAAAATCTTCTCTAACAAACTTAGCGTAAAGTGTGGTACATAAAATTGGCCTTTCTGTGGCCAAAGTGAACAAAGTGGAATGTAAACAAAATTTTGTTCTTTGTCTATAGTAAATCAGTGTTTTTTTTTCGGCCATTTTTATAGCCGTTATTGGGTCATATTCCCAATGGCAAATAGTATCTTTTTTCCCCAGTTGAATGGTAAAAATTCCCAATTGAAAGCTTCAAAAATATAAATTGAAACTTGCCATACTTCCTTGATAAAATAAAGTAAGTTTTCCCCATTCTGAATTTAGTATGACATTGATTATTTAATTAAATGGCCTGATAAGCAAGTGTACACTTTTTATAAATATATAAATATATTTAATGCAAAAAAATTTCCCAATGTTAATGAAAATGCTGCTAAAATTCCCAGTTCCAAGGGTATGGGTCATCTTCCCAAAATGGTGAAAAAAAACACTGTAAATAAAACAATAAATTGAGCAATAGCACACTTCTGTCTATGAAATGTATATTTTGCATTATTAGCGATGTTCTGAAAATCAGTAATGATCAGTTTGAGCTATAAAAAGTAACCATCGGTTGTGATTTCTACAATTGACGGGTTTTGCTATTACAGCTTTAAAATAGAAAATTGGAATCTTTTTTAATATTTCAAATATAAGAAAATCAAATCAATTGTAATATCAAAAGTCAGTTATATGAGCGTTTATGATTATTGGCATTAAATTTCCAACACTGTTTAACAGTATTCTGGGGTTGTATTCACCAACTATTCTCGAGAATATTCTAAGACTTAAGCCTGAAAATCCAAATTTCAACCATAGAATTTCTAGTTCAACACAACAAATAGAATAACTGTAAGAGTGTATAAACTATGTATTAGGTGTCCCTGCATGCATGCAAATTTTGATATAAAAATGGTCGCTTAGTTTTTCAAAATTAATTCTTGAGTTCATCTTTAATAACCCCTAGACGTGACAGTTTGTGTACATGAACATGCATGTATGATTGCCGCAACACCATATTTCCCAAGTTCAGAATTCATTTCTGTATATTTCCCAAGTACAGTATTTATTTCTGTATATTTCCCAAGTACAGTATTTATTTCAGTATATTTCCCAAGTTCAATATTTATTTCTGTGTATTTCCCAAGTACAGTATTTAAATCTGTATATTTCCCAAGTACAGTATTTATTTATGTATATTTCCCAAGTACAGTATTTAAATCTGTATATTTCCCAAGTATAGTATTTAATTCTGTATATTTCCCAAGCACAGAATTTAATTTTGTATATTTCCCAAGTACAGTATTTATTTCCTGTAACCAGTTGTCTCACCTGTGTGTATGCGGGCATGCATCTTCACCTCATACTTCTGAGAGAAGCGTTTACCACAAAACTCACATTCATACAACTTCTCCTCGTCTGTATGGATCCTCATGTGACGTTTACAGTTGCTTTTGTTTGTGTACTGAAACAATTAAATAACTTCTTTCAAAATCAATTCTCAATCTTATTAAAGGAGAATAACTTTTCCTGTCCATGTTATACTGGTATTTACCTTTTATGTACAAATTATAAAGTAGTATACCACATAAATGTAAATTCATTCATTCTTGAAAATTAAAATAAAATACACCCAAGAAATATCACTGGTATATCATATGAGTTCAGATCCTAGTCCTAATTACAGTCTCTGTGATGATTGATTCAATTAATTGTGTTCGTAATCCTACAAAACGCTCTGAAAGAAGACCAATCCAGTCTTAATTTGGCTTGTAGTATTTCAAAAAGTAAAACTATCTTCAGACTTTCAATTTTTAAAATAATTTCTAAATATTTAACACTAAGGCTGTCCTTAAACAAATGTGTTTGCAATTCAATGTGTTTGAAATGAAAATTAAAAAACTTGGAGAAAAAAACAAATTACCTACCTACACATTAAAAATACTGGATCAAAGCACAGCAATTATTTAATTTAGACTGGCCTACAATCTAAATATATCATATAAATGTAATAACAAGTACTCACCTGCTTTCCACAAACATTGCATGCATAAATATAGGCACTGAATTTTGCTTTGGGTGAACTGATTTTTCTGTCAAATGGCCGGTCTAGAGAGGGTCTACTTGGCAATGGAGATTTGTCCACAGGTTGATCGTCTGCATCTGTGTCAGGTTCTGCACCACCTAGATAAAATGTAATCAACTTAAAATTATGCTTGTTAGTTTGAATATTTAGCATCATATTTGTGCCATAGAGGGCTAATCACACATTCCTTGGATTCTGAAAGATTAACCAGTACTCTAGCACACCCCATCTTCCAAGTGATTAATATCTTTCCCACTTGAATCAACGATGAGAGACAGATGACAATTAGATGCAATGCCATGAATCAATCATTATGAAGACTGTGATTCCAACTTGTGACCAATAAATAGATAGTCAGACTAGTTACCGACTGAGCTAACCTGGTCTGGCTGTAAGTTTCAAACTTAATACTACACCAACTCTTAGAAGGGAAACTTTATATGCATGTAATATACTAGTAAATGAATAAGGGTCCTCTGCTGTCAAGTTGTCTAAGGTACTGTTGTCTAATACCCACTTACCTCTTCACTGACTGCCAACGTATTGAGTTCAAGCTCAGTCCAAAATCTTTATGGGATAAAGTTTGCTAGTTACTTGCAGAAAGAGAGCTATTCTTCTCAGATTCATTTTGAGGTCTTCCTCCACAAATAAAGCTGGATGTGCCATATACAATCCTATTATATGTTGAAAAAGGTCACTCAAATACAGAAAGTTATTAAATTTTTGTACCTGTAAGTTTGATCTGTTATTTGTGAAATTATTATTATATGTTATATAAACAATCATTTGTAACCTCTTGGAAACAACGTCCCGAACAACAAAACCCTAGATACGCTCAATGAAAGAATTATGTCATAAACGTACACTATTAATCAGTAATGTTATGAATGAACAATATTACTGCACGGTACTAACTAAATTCATTATAACAGACTAACAGTTATCATTACTATATCAAAGGAGCATAACATCGCCACTTTTAAAGACGGTTATATATATATATTTAAAAAAAAAAAATATATGGAAATTTAAAAAATGCACAAGTATTTTAAAATAACAAACAGCAGAAATGTTTGACTAGATAACTGTGTAGACAATTTTCATCCGTGAATTGGATTTAATACCATTTGTAACACATTACAGGTGATATACCAGTATTGCATTCTGTTTTATTGGTGAAGAAGGACTTTGAACAAAATAAATCTGAATATAATTTATGTTGCATTAATTGGCACTTTCTTTTATGAAATTTTGGCCCAAGCTGGGTTCCAACTTATGACCCTAGAGGTGAGATGTAAGTTATCTTGAGTTGACAGCTTAGATTGCTTGACCTAATTAATTTGATGTAGTTATATATACCTGTATGTATTCGAAGATGTTTCTCGCAGTCCTCCTTTACAGGATACTGCTCCCCGCAGATATTACAAGCATAAATAAAGTTAGACTCTGGCTCGGTGTCTCTTGGTTCAGGATTGTCAGGTTTGTCGGAGGTTGATTCTGTCAAGAAGTCTGGACTGTCATCATCAAAATCATCCTGATCATTGGAAACCTCCTCCGTGGCAGCAACGTATGACCCACTGTCATCAGTGTGGGATACATTACTGTCAAGCCCAAAATGTTTATTGAGTATTTTCTCATCATCTTTAGGTATGACATCCCCTGGCATATATACTCCTCCAACCTTCATCTCAGCCGACGAGAAGGCAGCATTACGTTGACGCTTTATTTTCTTTTCCTAACAAACAAAATTATATGCTGTGTACATGTAACGATTTATCATAATTATTGTATGTATTACACTTGACAGTTTAAACAAACATGTTGTCAATTTATTTGATTTAATTATTTATTTTAATATATTTCCTATATATAAATACATACATAAAAGCAGAATGGATCTGAAAACAAGTTTAAAAAGATTTATAAAGATTATTTCCATTGTAAATTTATTTACAACAATTATGATGTTAAAAGTACAAATCTATCTGATAAGACATATTTGCGTGTTTGATCTCTGTCCTAATAATTTCAAAGACTTTTTAAATGTTACTTGAAGCTTCCAACGTTTGGTGATTGGTATTACATGTAAGTTCAAGGTACTGGTCTCTCTGGTGTAACGCTATTGCAGCTTGTTACTTTAGTGAGGCAGCAATGTGTATATTTTATAATTTATCTTTTGAAGTTGAGTGTCTTCACATCATAATAAAATTGTTACTTAGAAATGTGTCTGTTGACAAGAATGCCTAGCTATTGATCAGAAACCTAAAATTAAGTTAAAAAGGGGACTACCTCCTGTAGAACTTAACCCATGTTGACAAATATCGATCTTGACTTGTATTTCATAATAATACAAGTACATACATTATTAATTAATAAATACATGTAAACATTTAAAACTATGCCTATTATCATAGGTCTATTAAATATTATGTTTAATAGGTTAGTCGAGAATTTTTGATTTTCTTTAGTAAAAGAATTTCATGCCATTCAGTATAAACACTTAACCTACATTACTTCTTCTGTAAAAGCCGGGCCCGATTAGCTCAGTCCGGTTATGCATCTATCAATCCGGGGGTCGTGAGATTCGAATCCCCGCCCAGCAACAGTCTCCATGATGATTGATATACGATATTGTGTCTCATTTTCATTCGCCTCTCACCACTGATTCAAGTGGGAAAGTTATCAGTTACTTGTAGAGATGGAGTGTGCTCGAGTACTGGTTAATCCCAGGAAACAGTGGTTAGGTTAAATGATCGTCTGTTAGCCCTCGATGGCATAAAATGACGCTAATATTCAATCAATCAATCAATCTTCTGTAAAGTAAAATCTCTTCTTAGTGGAACTGACACAATTTTCAAGACATTTCAGCTGATACACAGCATTCAGTTTTACTGATTGTGGAAGACCTCAGAATGGATCTTGAGAACAATCAATATCCACCTGAAAGTAACACAAACTTTCAGCTCATGAGATTTTAGGACTGAAGCAGACCTTTGATATCTGTTATGGCACCTTACACAACATTGGCCACATAGAACACAGTTGGACCATTAACCAATACCTCGTGTCAATAATATTTATGTATTATAGATCTTGTACCTCTCGTACGTGTACATCAAGGTGAGCCTTCAGTGTGATCCTGATGTTGAAGAGTTGTCCACACACACCACACATGTACACTTCGTTTCCATTGTGTGTAGCCAGGTGATTCTGCCAGCTGATCTTGTTTCTATACACCTGAAAATTAAATATGGTATTACATACACTATATCATTTTCTACACACCTGTTTATCAAATTTTGCATACAAGACACTACATCTTTTTCTAAACACCTGAATATCAAATATTGAATAAAAGGAAGTTATAAATTGCCATTTGTTGTTAAGGGATTCCCAGTCATACTTTTATAGATCAAAACAAGGAATTGCAGTGGAAATAATCAAAAGACTATAACTCATAGAAGCAAAACACAAAGACAATCTGGACATCTCCATTTGCTAGTTATACATCCCCATTAATTTCCAACAAAAGGTTTAAGAGAAATAGCCAGACAAGGATTTGGTAATGGAAGGAATCGAAGTGCCATACCTCTGTGAAAGAGCATCAAACAAAAACACAAAGACCATATCGCATCTCTACTTGGTAGTGAGGCATACGAGTAAGTTTCATAAAACTCCATCTACTAGTTAAAGTGACATAGTGAGGGAAAGGACTTTGTAATAGAGGAAATCAAAGGGCCAAAATTTTGTGAAAATCATCGAACCGAACACAAAGAACATATGTGCATCTCCACTTGGTAGAGGTAGTGATACATCTAAGCAAGTTGCATAAAATTCCAACTACAGGTAGTAGAGAAGAGAAATAGCATAGACTTTCTAACAATGAGTATTTAAGTGGTTTCTTTGTGCCCAGCGGATTACTTGTGTGGATAAATTTTAGCCGTTATAAAATATTTTTTTAAGTATCTAGAAACAGCCACATCATTTTTTTAAACTGTTTTTTTCAACCATTAAACAAAATACTAATCGAAAGCCCTAGACACTCATATACCCATTCATGTGTGCAGACAAACTTATATAGACAAAAACATGGATTTGGTGATGGGCATAATCAAAGTACCACAATTTTGGGGAAAATCATCAAACTGAAACACAAAGACAATATATACATATCTCCATTTGGTAGTCATGCATTCTAACACATTTCATAAATTTCCAACTGTAAGTTTAAGAGACATAGCATGAACAATGATTTGGTAATGGATAGAAGGCAAGGGTCATAACCCTGTAAAAAATCATCGAATCAAAACACAAAAACAATATGCACATCTCAACTTCATGGTAGCTATGATTTATAAAGAAGAATAGGAAACATCCTAACAAGTTTCATTAATTTAAATCAAATAGCCCAGACAAGAATTTGGGGACACACAAACGGAATGGCCAGGATGAAGCTGTGACTAATATGCTACCCCAAAATTTTTCAGGAAAAATAAAAAACAAACTAAAAGATTTTAAGATATGTGCCTCTTGCTAGTTCTAAGTCAGGACATAAAATTGTTATTTAAATTTCAAGAATTATTACCCGTGCACAAATAGTGCATGTGTAGATGCCATTCACTGGGCCGTGAATTATGTCTTGACGTTGTTGTTCCATCTCCAGTTTTTTTGTCTTAGCTATTGTTTTTCGCACCATTTCCTTGACAGTAGGAAGATCCTCGAGTCCAAACACAGTCTCTGTCTGGGTGGCCATGTCACATGCATGCTGCTCAACGGCTTGCAACTCTTGAGACTCTGTGACATTACTCACATAGACATGGTTTGCATCTGTAGTATTTTGACCATCTGGAAAAAGTATGGTTTCAGTTACAGTCAACATCGTCATCTTGATATTGCTTAAAGGGATTATATTTGCAAGTAACACAAACACACTGTTTATCCAGACTTTTCCTGTATGCAGTGTGCACAAAATAATGTTTATAGTACCGTATTGACGTATAACCTTTATTTACTTGAAAG
This sequence comes from Panopea generosa, assembly GCA_029582155.1. Taxonomy (NCBI): domain Eukaryota; kingdom Metazoa; phylum Mollusca; class Bivalvia; order Adapedonta; family Hiatellidae; genus Panopea; species Panopea generosa. Next base: position 54,957,353 of record CM055900.1, on the reverse strand, counting down.
TTATCAAATAAACAGTAATTGAATATTTGCCAAAACTTTAATACATCCCGCAATAAAATATTGCGCAATGTTCACATTGAACTCCTTAAGCCTTCCAAACAAAGCCTCGAAAGTGAGATCGGTAACGAGTCTTCACGATGTTATCCGATGATTAATCGGAAAACCAAAAGCGGTTCGTTGAAAATGGCAAATGTAAACAAAAAAACGTGGCTTCAGAAACCGGATGTTTGTAATAAAGAGGTTATGCAATTAGATACTTTAGACGCTTATATATATCTAAGTTATAAGTGTATCATTCATGCTTGGCGTGTGTATTTAGGACAATATGCCAATATAATTCCTTTAAGTCGACATTACAGAAGTGTCAATATTTTTTGCAATTCCCAACTTTTCTCCATCTTTGTGTATATGTAAATATATTCCTTTAGACTAGATTTTGTCTTGTTAATATGTTGGATATCTCAAACTCTGTTTTAGCTCCCTATTGAATGTTTGTTTCGATATTTTAATTTTTGACATAATAAATATTTTGTGAAAGTCTATGCATGCTATTTTTCACAATTTACTAAGACAAGACACTATCGGTAAATATCAGGTCTACGCTAATGGTGTCACAGAATGTTAGCAAACATTGTGTCATCAAATTGAGTGATTGCATGTAAACTTGTATTTATAAATATCATTTGAATCAATCAATTAACCTATATCTCACACTGTCGAGCAATTACAAACAAGAGCTGTCCAGAAGACAACAAAGCTCGCCTATGGGATAAAACTCACCACCCATGCAAAGATTGGAGGCAAACACCACAACTTAAACGCAACTAAACGCAAAGTTTTACTTTAATAGTTGTCTACAGACGATGCCAGGGTCATGGCAATAGCTCTCCTGGACATAGGCAAACACCAAAACTTAAACGCAAAAGTTTAACCTGGGTGTCTACAGAGGTCGCCGGGGTCATGACAATAGCTCTTGGACATTTGTCCCAGCAAGCTAAAAAGGACCTATAGATATAACATTTATCACTACAATGTAACTCTACTGCATAGACCATAATATAAAAGCTAAATAACAACTGACATACAACAGACAACATTATCAGGTGATGAAATAAATACTGATCTTGAGATAAAATCTATGTCGGTATTCTATCTTGTTTTTTTGGTCATTCCCTCTGATATCGTGATAATGAGTTTTAACATGTATCGCTTTCAATTATTTTCAGTTATATTACACTGGCACTACCTGGAACCCATCAGTACTACACTTGAGTATCATGCACAGAGACACATAGACAACCAAGTCACATCATACAGACACCTGACCAGCCAGTCCTAGAAACATATATCTATTGTTTAGAAAACTTTTAGTACCATTTGCAAGTATTTGGTACAACCAGACCAAAGATCGATCTAACAATCTCCAGCATGCAAGGTGGACACTTCACTATGGCTACAGGTGCAGGTATATGAAATACTTGAGCTATAACAAAGAATACTAGTTCCAGTTCATGAACCTAACCAAGACGTTAAATGTTTTGACAAAGTGTTTCATCTTATTTATTATTAATTTTTTTCCAGTAATGGACAGCAATCTAAAATTGAGTTTGACACAGAAATTTTACAGTAAGAAACTCACACCCTTATGGTATTAAAATTCCAGTCAATAGACTCATTACCAACATTTTTTGTTTCTGTTGAATATAATTTTATTTATCAATATTCAAATCTAATATATAAATTGATATAATATTAATTCTTAATTTTTAAAAGCATAAGATGATATCATACAGGATGTAAGTGTTTGAATATTATAACATAACATAAGGTCATCAAGATTAAACTAGTGTCAATGGCAGATTTGCTTCTTTAAAAAAAAAATGGTGTGCGCCCCCTCTAAACTCCCATATTTTATTAAAATCCAATATATTTCTAATTAAAAACATGTGTGCCTGTTCAGATTTTGTGTTGCACCCCCACCCACAATTTTAAAACCTAGATCCACCCCTGTGTATACCTGCGCCACTGAACGTGACCATGATAAGCTGTTGTTCATCTGATGGTGTCTGGACAGTGATCAGTTGTTGTCCCTCTGTAATCGCAGTATCACCATCCCCAACATGGGCAAGCCCTGTCAACTCTGTTTTCACGACAGTTTCTGCCATATTTCAACTCTGGCAGATACCACGTGGAAACACCTGAAATTATATAAATATACATGTATTAATCACGTGCATTAATTTGAAAACAAATAATCTTGAAAAATTTAAGCCAACACTTTGTTATTTTTCATTCTAGAATGTTTCCTCACTGAAGTATTGATGTCATCCTTAAAAAAGTGTGTTTGCTGTGCTCCGACCTGGTGTTTTTCATGTGGCTAGCAAATTTTGAATTTTGTATAGTCATTTTAATAAAAAATGGATAAAAACCATGATTAAAAAAAATTCATTGTTTTGAAAGTCAATAAGAAAGTCTGGGTAGCTGAAATTTTGAGCAAGTTAGGTAGGAGCATAGAAACCATTTTGTTTTTAAGAACGGCCCAATCTTCATTCTCTACTGGTAATCTGATTTCAAGTGTTACTAATCAGTGATGACGGACAGATCATGGCCTCATTATGATATTCTGCCTAACTCCAAAGTTGAAAGTTTTCCTTTTTTACATTTTTTTTACCAACTTTTCTAATGGGGTTATTTGTCATTCTCAACACATTACAGGTACATGGTTCCAGTTTTACTGGTGGAGAAATACTCGGAATAAATCTCAATACAATCAATATTTGGTTGTAAGTAACTGGTTAACTTCCTTCCATTAAGTTTTTGACTTAGCTGGGCACAACCCTGTGAATGTGATAAAATCTAGAAGAATGATGTCAATTTGATTTTTGACATTTATAGCTATTACAAGTGTTTTTACCTCTGTAAAGCCGTGTTGGGAGTTCACAGGAATAGGTTTGAGCTTGTGAAATGATTACAAATGATATTTGAGGAGACATAGAGATTTTACAGAGAATACAGGTAGGTGATATATTGAGTTAGCTGTTAAGTTTTCGCTCTTGAGTTATTCTTTAATGGAGATGAGGATTAACTTTCGAACCTGTGTCTGCACAAATATCTTTTATCAAGGGATGAGGACTGCGGGAAGCTACAGTACAAACCCAAGTCCTAAAAGGTGAAATTGGGGAGGAGTGTAGTGAATGTACATAGGTCACTTAGTCTTGCTGTTAAGCTAGTTTTTATAGCGACATGGTTGAAGTGTACTGACTGTATTAGAAGTTAAGAAGCGAAGTATGGGGCTAGTCTCTCTCTCTCTCTCTCTCATGGCAATTTTTGTTTTTCAGCAACAAACACTTTAGATTTGACAGCTGAGTGGAAAGAGAAGACTCATAACCTGGACATTCTGTCTGTCTGTGTCTCTCTTTCTTTCTCATCTGTCTGTCTGCCTGTCTCTCACGCTCTCACTTGGGTCTGTCTATCTGCCATTTAGTTAAACCCCTGCTGGTGACCTAGACTGACGCTGCATCACTAACAAGAAGATTAATATAAAAACAGTTGATAGGTTAAAAGGATGACTGTGCAGGGTTAGTTTTTAAAAGATTAAAAATAGAGCAGATTTCTAAGGAGAGACATGTTCAACTTGACTCTGGCAAAGGCTGTGCCACTACAGATGGTGCCAGGGCATTCCAGTGGACGATGGTTCTCGGGGAAAAAGGGTAGTTATAATAATCAATACTGGTCTGAATTTCGCGATAGAATAATGAATGTGATGATTTACTAGGTCTAGTGTAGAGAGTTATGTAATATTCTGGTGGTATCGCCAAAAGATAATGGGTTATGCTGTAAAACATGACTAGCCTCTGATCGATCCTTCTGAGCTCTCGTGGTCTCCAATATAGGGAATTCAGTATTTCTGAGACACTAGAAGTGCGTGCAAAGTCCTGTTAAAACCACCGAGCAGCTCATCTCTGTACAGCCTCTGATTGGTTAACTGAGTGTGTTGTATTTGGACACCAGACAGAGGAGCAGTATTCGAGTTGGGGCCTGACTAAAGTATCATATTCAGTAGCTTTTAGTGCTTTTGAATGGATTTTTACGTTCCTTCTCAAGGAATCCTAGTTTGATTTGCCTTTTTAGTGATATTGTCGACGTGTGAGTTCCATGATAGGTCTTGTGAGATTGTGATGCTGAGATATGTTGCAGAATGTGACTGATTCTAATTTAGTGTTATGGAGAATGTAGGTGTCAATATTTTTTTTTTACTTTTTGTTACATGAATGACCTGGCAAAAGCCTGCATTCGGATGGGTTGAAGAGCATGTCCCACTTTGTTTCCCACTCCTCAAGCTGCTCAAAATCATGCTGGAGAATGGCAGCTTGGGTATCAGGATTTGAGAGATAGGTAGATTGCAGTGTCATCTGCAAAGAGATGAGTTTAACAGGTGACATGCTCTGGAAGATCGTTTATATAAATGAGAAAGAGGAGAGGCTGAGGACAGACCCTTGTTGAAATCCAGAGGAAACAGGGATTCTGTTTGATACAGAGTCATTTATGACAACAGACTGTGATCAATTATCAAGAAAACTTCTGATCCAGGAGAGAGTTTGTCCCATTATGCCATAGAAATGTAGGTTACGTAAAAGCTTTTCATGGTTCACTTTATCAAAGGCCTTGTTGAAGTCTAACAGAATGAGGTCTGTTTGTTCCTTTTGGTTTACAGCTTTCATCAGATCATCCACCAGCAATAAGGAGTTGGGTTTGACATGATCGTTTCTCTCTGAAACAATGCTGGAGTTTATAGAAGAGGTTTGAGACTGTGAAGTGTTTAGTGATACTAGAAGAGACGATGTGCTCCAGTGTCTTGCACAGAATACATGTTAAAGAGATAGGACGATAGTTTGCTAGATTCGGGCCCTTTTTATAGATAGGTGCGACATTAGCCATTTTCCAGGGTTCTGGTACAGTACCAGTACTGAGGGACTTACTGAAGGTAATTTGTAAGATAGGCGATATTTCTTTACTAGTGTTCTTTGGAATGATGGGTTTTATCTCATCGGGGCCAGCTGCTTTGTGAGGGTTTAGATTTGATAGTAGTTTGTCTATGCCATTTATTGATATATGTATGTTTGGCATTTGTCTATGAGTGCTGTAAGTTGATATAGTGTCTTTGGCTGAGTCTGCTTTGTCTTGAAGTGTAATGTTACAGAGTGACTTAAGTGATAATGGAGATTTTGTGGTGAAAACTGATTGGAATTGCTCATTTAATACATTTGCCTTGTCTTTGTCTTCCTGATAGAGTTTGTTTTGTTTATTTAGTGAGTCTATGCCATATGAATCTTGTTTCGAGTGTTTTAAGAGAGTGTATTATTTTTCGTTATTTGATCTTGAGGATTGTTGGTCTGATTTTCTAATTGACGTTTACGATGTCCTCAAGATATTACTTGATATGCTATTTTTGCGGCATATGTGTTTCAGATCTAGGTAATGTTTTCTGTCATTACTGCTACCTGTGTGCATGTGCTTTTTATATGCTTTGTTGCAGTTTTCTGTATAGACGTTTTAGGTCAACTTTTATCCATGGAAGATTTATTTCTTTGTTGATGCCATTTTTGTATGTATGTAGGTTTCAACACCAGTGATTGTTTTCAGTGAAAAAGTTTCCAAATTTGGTCAACAGAACAGTGATCATATGAACTCTCTACTGGTCATATTTTCATGGAATTTGGTGAGTTGTGCTCTCAGACTGTCCTGTCTGCTCTTTTGTAAAGAGGTATTCTTTGTGGCTTTTGTGTTCTTGTTTGCCGAGATATTTGTATCAATAAGGATAACCTCTAATCACTGATGCCAGGAATTATGCTAGTCCTGTGAACGACAGTTGGATTTGTGGTAAGAAAAAGGACTAGGTTGCGTTTGGGATCTTGGACTACTTGGGTAAGGTTATTGTTAAGGAGACTATCAACAAACTCTTTATAATATGAGTGGAATTTGCAGTCATGACCTGGGGCAATATCTTGGATGGGTGATCGTTGTCATTCTACTATGTGGTAAGCATACTACTATCTAGACATTTTATTTCAGACAGAGGTTTGAAAAAGGGTGTTTGAAAGTAAAAACTAATTGAAATTAATTTTCTTTGTTTGCATCTTTCTGAACTTCTCTTTTTTCAGTGAAGCTTTTCCTGAACTTTAAGTCTTGTTTGAGTGTTTATTATTTTGTGCCATATTTATTTTTATGTGAGTTTGACAACAACTGCAAAAGTATGTCGACTTGTGTCGGCAACCATGCTTTCTTCTACCTTCAATCTCCATGTAAAGACATAACAAACAATAATTATTTATATTTATTATCATTTATTTCTCCACCCACTTTTAGGAACAAACATGAAATTAGAGTGCGCGCACCGTGTCCGGCATTCCAACCTTGAACGACTGTTAATGGCGTCCATTTTGTTTATAAGCGTGGCGTATGTGTTAGGACTGAAATCACAACTACGAAAGTGAATTCACCGCATTGGTAACAACGTAAGTATCTTGAATTACCTATTGTCATTCTTATAACCGAAAGTCGACATTAAAAATGCATTTCGTTGACATTGAAGAGCATCAAGCTTCGAAATCACAAGACCATTCACGATCCCTTCGGCGCATGGGTTGCTCTTCTGCGATTCTTTGAGGTTTTCGTTTGTATTTAACATATCAGTTACCGATAATTACAATAAGTGATTCTAAAGACATATACATACTTACAATTTATCTGTATTTCGAGGGAAATTTTGTAAATATTTAGATTTTTTGTTCACCAAACGACAAAATATTGCAAATGGCTGAAAGCGCCAAGCGTTGGGCGGAAGTTGTAATCAAAGGGAGGTAAATGTGTTGGCGCGAAATTTAAAACGCACTATGCCGACACGGCAATTAAATGGATAGTGAACATTACTCGGGCGCGTAACGTGGTATACTTAGTTACACTACTGAATAACGTTTGAAATCAAAGCTGTGGATAATTATTTTGCTTAAGTTTGAAATTTCACCAGAGTTTACCATTTTTACTTCCATTTTTTAAAATTTCCCTGGACCCCCAACCCGCAGAAGGGAAAATCCCCCTACCCGTCGAGTAACTTTCTAATTTGTTATGTTACGCCCCTGTTACTTGTTCCACGTGTTAAATATGCCCGTACTATTAAACACGTGGAACAAGTAACAGGGGCGTTATATAAAAAATAATTTATTAAACGAATTGAGATATAGGAAGCCTATCCTTTCTGCATGGTAAGTTCAAAGTGTCCAAAACAACTAGATATAGACAATGATTGAATTCTGTTTACAAGTCTTTTTGTCCATAGATACTAAATATTTTGGGTGGCGACGGGGGAGAAAGAGGTTGGACACACCCGTTAATCAAGTTTAAACTCACCAGTGGTATTTGTTGCTAATGACTGTTCCATTACGGAAGCATTAGATAGGCCCATTGTCCAGGCTATACCTGGCACTCCTTAATATTAGCCAATATGTTCGGGTCTTCTCCGTGCAGCTAGGCATATTCAAAGGAGCGACATGATGCCGATTTATATTGTATTGACCAGTACTGGCATGCGGTGACTTCTACATGTTACCAAATCTCTGTTATTGGCTTATCAACTGTGATATCGCTATTTACGTTCAGACACTGCAACTAATTTATGAACATAGGCCTACAAGGAATATTCGTGATTGTCAGGAAAATCCTCACGCACAATGAGAAATGTGTTGAATGTGCTTTATAAATATCATTTGATTCAATCAATCATCCTCAACTTAGCCTGCATCTTATATAGGTAGAGGCATAATCTTCTCTATCGGAACAGCAATCGGTACAAACAATTAATCACGATGCTTGCGAATCTTCGTGCAGCCAATCTTTCCAATCAAAAATGAGTGAATTCAGTCTCGCTCGGTTTTGAATTACAGTGTGGTTCCAAGTCAATAAGACTTCACCAGATAATGCAGTTTGTATGGCTTTTTAACCCCCTCCCTCACAAAAAAAAAAAAAAAAAAAAAAAAAAAATGCGAGGGGGTATTTTAAGTGGGCACTGCCTGTATGTCCGTACATTCCCACGATATTTTAAGAGGTTATTTGTCTGTAGGCCTACAGCATAATATTATGGGATGAGCACGGTGACATTAACCACACAGTACTCATTTCTGTACAGAATGCCCTTGTGGTTTATGTGTTTTAGCGTCTTTTCTTCTTTATGTTTATTTTTACCAATTTTCATTTCTTTTTTAATGTAATTATGGTTAGATCTCCAGGTTTGGAACATAAGAGTTAAATAGACATAAGTTTTATTTTATTATCATGAACACATATACTGAACGGAAGAGCTAACCCGCCACCTTACATGTTGTGTACCTGGCATTTTATGTATTATCTGTAAAAAGTATCAAAGCAATTTTCATGAAATATTGACTTGAATAAGAAAGAAAAATTAGATTATGCAAAACGACATAATTGTCTATTAATGTCATATACAACTGTAATAGCGCTACTCTATTTTTTGACAATGATATTTGAAATACAAAAATGGCGGGATAGCTGTTCCGTTCAGTATATGTTTTTAACTTAACTTCGTAACGTTCCTCTCGTATGTATGACTATGTTTTTCCTGAGCACATCTCCACAGTAACTTCCCGAAACTTAGCAAACATGTCAACCCTGTTGTAATGACTTTTGCTACTGGGCAGTTTTCTTTTTTTCAATATTTTTCTGATAACATGGGGAAATATATAAAGTATTCGCAGTTACTGGAGCACAACTCCAAAATCGTTCGAGTTACTTCACGAATGTGTGTACACACGTTTTTAATATTTTTCAAATCAATAAAATGAAGTGATAATCTCAATAGATTTTGATGAAACTTTTCAGAAAAGGTAGAAAGATGACATATTATCAAATAAATAAATTTAATTAAATCGATAAAGAACTTCATACTTATGTTTCAGTTTAGACACAATACTTACATTAAAGGTTAGGGCGGGAGCGATTGTTGAGAAGGCCCAATAAATATATATAAAATGAACGAATAAGTCTGAAACCTATACTTTAGGGTCGGACCCATTATTAGCATTTTACCCAATATAACTGACCCAATAAACATATGTAAAATGAACGCATCAGTCTGAAACCTATACTACAGGTTCAGACCCAATATTCGCATTTTTGACCCGAAACTTCTATTATGTATGCATATAAAATATTTATTCAAGAGAATAAACAACCCGCTGATTTATATATATCGATTTATATAGAATATTGCATATAGAACAAATCTGATATGGCGTAGCCTACTACCGAAATATACGGTCCATTTTAAAAGAGAATACACAGAAGAAGGTCAGAAGAAGTTTTAAAGGCATGTTAGCTCCAATGATTGGTCTATTTTCCCCTTTGCATTAACACAGTGATAATTGATGCATTAGCTACTGTATTATAAACTAACATATATTGATTTTCTAATGTCCATAAAGCATAACCCTTACAACTAACATAATCAAGTAAAATATATAGATGTCTGCTACCGTTAGTGGCTGGAACGTCCGACATTTTCGTTACTAGTAATATTTGGCTTCCCTCCATAAATTATGTTAAAATGTCTATTTTACTATAAAGTTAATCTAGGTATTTAATCGGTCAATGAACAATATTTTATGAGCACTTCCCATTACGTGATTCATGAATAGCTTCGTAACTACAATATTTAGCTGATTTGCTATTTTAAGTGTTGTTAAATACAACGTCCGTCTGATTATAGAAAAGTGCATATTTGTACATGTGTTTTTTCATAAACATGTTATATATTAGTTTAAACAATATTTATTCGTTTTCAACATATTACATATAAATATATTCATATATACAGCGATACATAACAATAGAATTGAGAAGAAAGCTATTTCTAGCTTATACAAAGTCTCTCTTCTATATAATTAGGTCACTTATTTAGCATACTATTACTTCTGACGTCGATATGTTTAATGCTGATATAAAACTGTTACCCGTCATAGATTATAACTTTATGTCGGGTATATTGCAGATAGTGCGTCCCCTCTCTTACACACTGGGTTAAATTCAGGTACGTATACTTTGATACGATACGGATGTTATGAAAGGGAAACTCTTGGTAAACGCCACAACAGTTTGGGCCACATTGAAGACTAGGAGCTGTTCAACGATGGCAAGACAAATTTCGGAATTTTCAATCGGTAGAGGTATGTACAATTATTTTTATATACATAATTTTTATTTCATTATATTTATATGCAATAGATCATAACGAGGTCATAAAGGGAAAGCACTCGTGTAATAATATTTCATACCCAAGGCATCATCGATTGTCCTTCTTATTTACATAATGTGATATGAAAATTCGGACAATGTCTAAATGGCAGGATTAACAACCAGGATTAACAAACAGGTAGACGTTTTGCTGTCAGTTTAATCATGACTGCTGTTTTCTGTATTGTTTAATTGAATACCAGGATTGAATTGTCCGTTAGCTTAAAACTCTGTCAGGGGATATTTTTATGTTCGTTCTCGCCGGACCCGATTAGCTCAGTCAGTTACGCGTCTGACTATCAATCCAGGGGTCGTGAGTTCGAGTCCCCGCTCGCCAACAGTCTCCGTTATGATTGATATACGACATTGTGTCTCATTATCATTCGTCTCCCACCTCTGATTCAAGTGGGAAAGTTATCAGTTACTTGCGGAGATGGGGTGTGCTCGAGTACTGGTTAATCCCAGGAAACAGTGGTTAGGTTAACTGATCGTCTGTTATCCCTCGATGGCATAAAAAATGTCGCTAAATATTCAATCAATCAATCAATCAATCAGTTAATCAATCAATCAATCAATCAACCAATCAATCAATCAATTTTTATGTTCGATACCTTTGAAATTCAATGTTTTCATGTCGGGTGCATGTACAATGGCTAGCAGCGCTTTGAACAACTGGGCATGGATCTGTTGTATACTCTTGTTTCATACCTAGTCACCACAATTAAAGTTGAATAATTCACAAAATGAATACTAATATATTAGAACATGTTCCCCAATCGTCCTAAAATAAATAGGGGTTATTTAGTTCTGAAATGAAATGGCACAGAACGATTGTTTTGATAATCCATTTGCTACGAATAATATGTATGGTGCACAGATAGGGTCAAAACCTTCGTTAACGTTAGAACCAGCAGATCGCACCAAACGGATGTAACATGAAAGACAAATATGTACATTCGTCACGTGACTTCTTCAATAAACCTGGATATAATTTATTTTGGCGTTCACTTCGCCGGTGAACTCAGTTCCATTTAGCTTTAACAAAGAATTCAAATATATTATAAGGCGTACTTTGGTAGATTTTAATTAAATATAACAAAAACATGCTGTTGCACTTTCACTTTTCAGCCAAAACGTTTCTATGTAATAGGAAAATACACGATCGGTAGTTTCGTACTTGCTTTCGGCGGTGTTAATCTTGCAAAGCAAATGTTGAGGTTTAGGGGCTAAGGGTTAAGGAATGCCTCTTAAACTTTTAAGGGAATTAAATACATTTTATGAGTTTTAAAAATGGTACCACTATTGTTTCAATATCCAACATATTAGAGCTGCCGAGGTTATTTTATTTGAAATTTTGGCAACATCGATAATTATTATTATAACAGTATAATAGTAACCCTAAGCTACTGAAACTCGAATCTTAAAACGTGTATTAACTTTTCTTGCCTGCAGGACAACCATGCCCGCCTCTGAAGCCGGGAACGTTACGTTTATACAGCATGCGGTTTTGTCCATACGCACAAAGAACCCGCCTTGTTATTGCTTACAAAGGCATTCAAGTAAGTTTACGGTATCCTTTATTTTTGTAACATGTCATTAGAAATGCAGGTAGATAACTTGTAACTCAGCATACACAAAATACACCAGCTTGCCGAAGTATTACGTTTATATTAACGCATCTTCTTTATGTACTGGTATACATGTATGCAGAATTAAAAAGTATACAATAATCATTGCTTTGAGCCCTTGACATACAGTCCCTGCATATATTAAAATGAGAGGTCACAAACTAGTTTATTAGAAATGAAATAAAAGTGGTCGTTTATTATAGTGTCGCCCTATCGAAATGGCCAGCCACAATGGGCTTATGAGACACCTTTATGTTGCACACACTTACTTCCCGAAAGCTATTCTTGTCAGGAATCAAGCTATTAGACATTCGATACCCCTCAGTTTAACTACCTGCTGAGTGAGCAACCGGCCGTATCAGAAAAAACTCACGTGTTTCCACACCAGGATTCGAACCTTCGACCTTCCGCTTCCTAGGCGGTACCCTTAAACGCTTAGGTCGCGGAATGCGGTACATGTAACGTATGTTTTATGAAAGACTTATGGTAGTGCATGGATCACTGAACAATGCGAATATGCTATTTCCCAAAAGTGTTCTTAGTAAGTAGACAAATTCAAATCTTTCTTTTAAAATATAGGTGCGAAACAGTAAACGTGAATCTGAAACGGAAACCAGACTGGCTGTTTGAGATGAATCCTATCGGGCTGGTTCCTATTTTACAGTGGAATGACAAAGTTGTGTACGAATCTGGACCCTGCAACGATTACCTTGACGAAGCGTATCCACAAAATAAACTCAACCCAGCGGACCCATACTTACGTGCACGTGATAGACAGCTGTGGGAAGTCTAATGGGCAAGGTGACGTAGTTCTGTTTGAACAAAAGTATATCAAACTCTCTCTCGATAGCTACATCACATTTTGCAGCTCAATTAATCTTAACTTTATAATAACGTTGTTTTGATACTTCCAATTCACTTACGAAACTACGGTGGTAAAAAGTTAAAACAACGATGGTGAAACAATTGTATTTAAAAAAATATCGTGGTTTTGTTGTTTTGACCTTTCAGCATCAGTACTATAATGTTTTTTTCGTGTTTATCATATTGCAGTCAGATATATGCATGTATCCCGCGATGGCGGTTACAGCAACAGTCGAACACTACTTATATTATTGTACAAACATTGAACTATCCTCTTTATTTGGCTGACATAGACACATTCGATGACCAGACGCTTGATTTATCGATTTATTGTATCTAACATCTAACAATTTTCTATCAGATGATCGGCTCGTTTTATGATGTGGCCGGGACTAGGGGAGAAGATGAAAAGGTACTGGCTAGACTGTTCAGAGCCTTTACCAGGTATGAAAAGGAATTGGTATCCAGAGGAAATGGTCCCTATTTCGGAGGTAAATTGAAAAAAAAGTTAACTATTAAGACATTATAACTATATATGTCAAAAATATAACAAGGTAATCTACTTAAATATTATGGATGGAACATTAAAAGACGAAACAAAACAAAACAACAACAAACAGAGCAAAGCTTAGCGCTGTGGTTCTAGCACTAAAACGAATGCATTATATGCCATTACAATTATATTTCTAACCATATGTAAATGTCTTTAAGTGGACCAACAATATATTATAAATATTTGCCTTTGTTAAAATATTTTAATTTTGTTTTCATTTGCTCATGAAAGGGAGTGATTAAATAGACTTTATATATAAATTTCACATATCTGGTCTGGATGAAATTAACCAATACATGTAAAACTTAATTACAGGAGAAAGCGTCTGCATGGCGGATTTCATGTTATGGCCTTGGTTTGAGAGACTATCCAGTTGTTAACGCCGTTGTTCCAAAAACAACTATTACGTCATCTAATTACCCGCGACTTGCCTCCTGGATACAGACCATGAACAAACTTCCGGCAGTGCAAGAGACTATGTTTGATAACGTTTCACATGCACACTTTCTGAAAACATTGCAAGTTGACAAAAATCCAGACTACGATTATGGCCTCGTGCAGTCTGCACGGTTATGAGTGAAATGGTGAAGGATGATAAAGAATGCATTATGTTTAAGTTGTAGACAACGTCATTCGTTACCAGACATTTAAAGGGAAATTTTAGGAACATATGTTCTTAGAACAATTCATGGCGTAAAACAAATATTTATTTAACAGAGCTATGAACCTTGTACATGTGAATGGAAACTACGTCCAATTATGAATATTGGAAAGTATGGACGCTCGTAGATTTAGCATGTTGTTATCAATTAGTGTCGCTATGAACACGCTCGGTCGGCAGGTAGTGGTTACTCCCTCTGGGATCAAATTAGTATTATTGGTCATTTATATAAAAACTATTAAGACACTTTACCATGTTTAATATGACGTTGTTTAAGCCACTTTTGTTTCCATTTGCATACCATCAACCAATTCAGTCGTCTTTCCGTATCGAATTTATGAAGTATTCCCATTGTATTGATTGTGGTGCGTTGGTTAACTCTGATTATTTTCTTCCTTCCTATAGTATATTCATATACGTTCTCTGCAATGGAATTTCATAGATTCCTCACATATTTTGATAGACATATTTATTAAAATTATATTGAAATTAAAAAAATACAAACAAAGAAATAAAGAAATAAAAAGTGAGTCTTTCTTAGTTCACAGCTGCATGACTGGAATACTGGTGGTTTATTTAGTCGTATGTGTTCAATTAAATGGCTTTAAATTTGATTAAAAAACTGTTTTAATGACATTAAACGTCATTTTCAACACATTGCAGAAGTATATAGCATACAATTGGAGAAACACCTCAGAATAAATCTGACCTTGGTACAACCTCCATCCTTCAGTAAGTGATGGAAAACTTTCTCCGTATTTTCTGTCCCGACCGAGCCAGGTTCAAATCCACGACCACAGCGGTGGGAGGTTAGTGGTCAAACGACGGCAGCGCCTTTGACCACTCGGCCACAACGGACCCAGAAACGTTCAAAGTTTATATCATTAAATTTTCACTACACGGAGTTTGCAATACAATCCATATAGAAAAATGTTGACGTTGCTATAGTGGTTTCTTTCTAGTATAGAAGAGGACTACATTTACACAATTTCTTTGAACCGTTCTGAAAATATAACAAACCAAATAGCTCACATGAGCAAAGCTCAAACTACTTTGGTAGCTCTGTAGCCGCCGGGCCGGGCCCGACTAGCTCAGTCGGTTACGCGTCTGATTATCAATCCAGGGGTCGTGAGTTCGAATCCCTCGCCCGTCAACAGTCTCCGTGATGATTGATATATTGTGTCTCATTATCATTCGTCTCTCACCACCGATTCAAGTGGGAAAGTTATCAGTTACTTGCGGAAATGGGGTGTGCTCGAGTAGTGGTTAATCCCAGGAAACAGTGGTTAAATGATCGTCTGTTAGCCCTCGATGGCATAAAAATGACGCTAAATATTCAATCAATCAATCAATTCAATGTATCCGCCAGCTAGCATTCTAGCGTATTTTGCAAATGATCTTCACCAAATTTACTCCGTGAGTAGCTATATAAAAATATTGTCTAGGAAAAAGAGCAGACCAGCTCGGATAATTTATGTGTAAATTATACCCTTGACTAGTATTTTAAAGTTACAATGCATATGAATTTTGGTATATTAATTCAGCTGATCTTTGCCAAATTTACACCGTGAGTAGTTATATAAACATGCCAACTAGGAAAAGGAGCAGACCAAATCGGATAATTTATGTCTAAGTTATGACCCTTAACTAGTCCATACTTCCGTTAGTTAACCTTATGTGCATTCTAGGCATTCTAGATTATACAGCTTGGTGTGGTCACCCCAACGGTTTTCGGGATATAGCATATATAAGATATGGCTATTCATAATAACCCCCCCCCCCCCCTCCTTCCGGTCATCAAACTTATATGCACTTTCAGATATGGTTAGCACATGGTTAACATGTCTATATTTATTTTCACATTAGTCATTTTAGACATTGTCTTGAGTTACATACTGATGAAAAGAAATTTTATTATAATTATGTTACTGTCTACTTGTTCATAAAAGTTCTTGAATATCAGTAAATCTTCTTTATAGAAAAATGTATAAACATGTATGTATTGTATGACACGTTGAAACATTATAAACTCCAAAAGGCATTTTTTTCTAATGTTAATTGCATAACTCTTGTATTTTGTTTGCATCAGTTGGACGAACAAGGACAATCATGGCCATCTTGTTGTGTTATAAATATGAGGATTATATATAATTATATATAATTATATATATATATATATATATATATATATAGTCTGCAAACGTTATATAATATGTTCATATGAAATCATTTCCGTGGCAGTGGAACCGACACCTGTCAGCGTTCTTTTTTCTATTAATAACTTTAATTAGTCGTTAAGCGGATCACTGAAGTTTAATTAGCGCCGATTTATCTGATTTTAGTTTTCTTTATTATTTGTTGTCACGGTGTTGAAGAATAACGCCATACCAGCTTCATCACAGATGAAAGTTAAAGGGACACACTGTAATGCTGAGATCGATCACAGCACCAGCCAGAGCCTTACGCGTTGTGCAGCAATCGTTCATAAACGTCGATTGCCGATTGCGTCAATTACCGCAAATTCGGTTTCATTGATTCTGTCCATTAGGGGTTATGATCTTATGCAACTGTTGACGTCACTCAGCACCGACTTAATATGTATATTAGTCCCAGAGCTAGTGGGTGTGTATGTACTATTTATGTTTAAAAGGTTTGAGACTTGTCTCTAGAGGTACCTCGTTATACTGGTCATATCGATACCATGACTCGGTGTTGTTATTATTTCTGAGACGACTCATCTGGTGTTTTTCGAATCAAATCAATATATGGAATTTTCAGACTCGGCAAACACTTTACCTCTAGAAACAAGTCTCAAACTTTTTAAACATAAAACAGTTAATACATACGCACTCGCTCTAGGACTAATATACTTAGTAAGTCTGTGCTGAGTAACGTCAAAAGTTGCATAGTTCATAATCCCTTATGGACAGAATCAATGAAACCGAGTTTGCTATTTTCTTCTTTTGGTCACGTCACGTTGTTCCCAGAAATCCGTTTATAAGATATTATCTTAACAAGAGTTTGTGTGTTTTGTGTGACGGCCATAAACGTCGTACTGCAAGTTGGCTGTGTTGTTATTATTTCTGATTCCTTTGGGTGATAGTTTCTCAAAAAAAAAATACCGCTGAGCACCGTGCTAGGAGGCGTTTCGTTACCTCGCCTTCTTCTTTCATTACTCGTATACTTTGAAACGTGCTACAAGGTGATTACCTCTTATGTATGGACTCAATAAAAACGAGTCAGATATTATCATTTATTGACTACGTTCAAAGGGATTTTTGTATTGGATGCATGTATTATTTACCCAATTGCACGCATAAAACCCATATTATACACACAAATAAAGGCATAACCACATGATGATAATAATCCCCAAATATGACTTGCCTCGCATGCGGAAGATTCGGGGATTCGATCCCCGACCGACATCAAGAGGATAGTTCTATGTTTGGCATGCCCGGTGTCAGTATAATGTAACTGGGTAGGGCATTATACCGTATGTCTGCGGCATGATACTCCAGAGTGGCAGCGCTTAGAATACTGCTTCAAGTTAACGCCGTCGCGATATAACTGAAAATATATTGAAAGCGACGCTAAATACCGTACAACAGCAAATTTGACTATTTTAGTTAATAGTTTTTTCGAAAAACTACAGTGTAGTACTGTTCCTTTAACTTTTTTAAAAAAAGGTGTAAAATTCTTTAAAATACAAATCGATATTTTCCTGGATTTATTAAAATCGTTGACATGTAAAGAAAAACATACTCTCTTGTCACATAGTATCATAAATGATTCCTTTTAATGAGCAACCAGATTTGTGTCCCTTTACACTAAAAATGAAATCAGGGGTCTGCATGCATAATGCATTTCCATCAAATAGATACACACTTCCAGAAGATAGAATAGAAAAATTTTTAATGAAAAGTTATATACTCCCTGTGTGACAGTAATACTTTAATATCTATTCCTGTAATTAAATCGAACAGTATTTCATTTTGTAATTGCTTTAAGAGTTATCGATCGTGTTTGTATGACGTGCTTATGAACAACCCGCGTGAAACTGGGTGTTGCTTCAGGGAATAAGAGTATTAATATTGATTCCTCCTTCCGTCACGTAAGGAATCATTACGTTGATTAATTAAAGATAATTAAGAAGACGCCCTGCTTACTTCTACTTAGGCTTGGTGTCAGACCGACTGCGTGTTGTTGGTTTGGTTTACGAAGGAGGTGAAACAGGGGTTGTCTTTACCGACAATTCTTGACAATATTATAAGAATTGAGCGTGAAAATCCAAATTTCATCCTTAGATATCTAGTATACTATGACATATAGAATAATTGTGAGAGTTTATTTGACTATGTATTGGGTGTCCCTATAAATACATGCTTGCATATTGTGGTTTCAAGTAAGTGTTTCTAAATGTGTTTTACAGTAAATTAATTCTTGAGTTCAAGTCTAAGAATATTCTTAAGAATGGTTGCTGGAAACCACAGGCAGTGGCGTTCCTAGATGTGTCTTTAGTTTACGCCGGTGTGGTGGTGGGGTGGGGGAGGAGGGTCCACGAGATCTTTTTCTTTACTGGAGCTGCAAATGAGTAGGTTCAACGACTTTGATACGGACTGTCAAGTCACTAAATTGCCCATAATTCACTGGTTTTCTATGTTTTATGCTTTTTTTCGCATTTTCCACATTCAAATTTGAGTTATATGCGCGGGCGTATAGGAGTACGCATCGGAACGCCCCGTGACAAGGTGTTCTTTTACGTCTTATTTAAGTATTGATGGATATATATTTTATGATTTATTTCTCGGAATTTTATATAATTGTCAAACAATTAACCTGCTATTACACCGTTTTCATTATTTTATAATCTTGTATCATTTAATGTTAAAATGTGCAGTTTTTTATATCTCTATCAACCCTGGTATGTTTTTCCATTTCCCCAAACAGCTTTTCCACCACCTCATTAATTACCGTCTGCTTCTATTTATACTTTTTATTATTTTGTCGTCTGCATTTTATTATATATTTGGATACTTCCAAAGGCGCCAGTTTACGTGAAAGGTGCTGTTATTACAAGCGTTTTGTTATATTTTCGTGTATTCTAAGTGTGTTGCGACACCAGTTCGGCTAGCTCCCGTGTGCGGGACATTGGTACGTACTCTGTATAATTTGTTACATTCTTTATAATGAACACAATCTCAGGTTTAATAATTATATTAAAAGTTTGAAAATAAGAGAAAGATTTTTTAAATAAACTTAATATACTAGTTTTGTTATGATTATTACAACAATAGTATATGATTAATTCTTTTGCAAAATACACGCATATACGAAATGCAGTATTGAAAGTTGGGTGATTTTTAATTTATTTAACACCAATACCAATTCCAAGTTATGGCAGACTTTACTTTGGTGGTTAGAACAAGCTATGGTTGCATTGTCGGAATTGTAATGATATTTACATTGCAAACATGCGGTATGAATCCGGAGACAAAAACATAATGATTTGTAAGAAGGCAATTCTGATATAGAGATGTAATGTAAGAAATTAAATCAAATTTCTCGCACATTATTAAAACTATATTTTGCCATATTGTTTTAGATATTTACACCATAACAATACATATGTTTTTTTATTGTCAATTTAAATATTCACATTAATGTCACATTTAATAGATACCTAAACCCAGAATATCTGTGCTGTTCAAGTTGTAAATTGGCGAAGTAAAATATTTTGTTTCGTTTATCATCGTGAATCAAGTGAAACAGGCCCATGGCGAATTACGTGTTCTTGATGCAATTTCACAATGAGTCAGGCGGTACGTATATTTTATTTTTATTTGTTTTTGATTTTTTGAGAATCTTCTGCGATTTCTTTTGTGTGTGAACTATTTTTTTCTAACTCAGTCGTATTTATTTCTGTATGACGATAGTACACCATGTACTCGTAGAGTATATTGAAAAGAAAGCATTCCTCCGCGACCAACATGTGCAAGGCGACGTCTCAATATCTCACCGATGAGGGCTTGAATACGAGAATAGCTCGGTCCAACAACTTTATGTGAGAAAGTTTGCCAGTTACTTGCGAAACATGCTATATAAATATGTATTTTATAGTACCAAAATTACAAAAAGTAATTATTCATATTAAAATAATAACCAGTTATCTTTGAAAGTTCGTTAATACATCTATCTATTTTTGTATAATTATCATGTAAATAATTCCTATATCTCCATTTGTATACATGGAAAATTATTTAACAAATGTAAAAAGTTTCCAATAAAATTACAATAAGATACCTGCTTATATAACCTTTCTTAACAATATTTGATTTCTCTTATAAATACATGTATTGTAATGTACCAATCATAATAAATAAAAAAAAATGGTCTAGAAGACAAATATTTGATAAAGGAAAACACCCATGCAGAGAGATGGACATAGGAATAGAGAAAATAACATCCGTATTTAACAATGAACCAATAGTGTTTGTATACTATAACAATAATTTTAAATATACATCATAATTATATGTACAATATATATATATATATATATTGTGTAAGGTGCTTTGAGGGATGACCCGCTGTGACCTTCTTGCGCATATTAAAGGGTGAATAAATGGACCACCAGAATTAGGAAATTTACTTTGACTTCATTTTCACGGGCACTCTGTGGCCGAGTGGTCTAAGGCGCCGTCTCAAGACCACTTACCTCTCATCGCAAGTTTGTAGTTTTGAGTCCCGCTCGCTCCAAAAACTTTGTGTGAGAAAGTTTGCCAGTTACTTGCGGAAGGACATTGATTCTGCTCAGATTTGGTTCTGCTCTGATTCATTCTTAGGTCTTCCTCCACCAGCCAAACTGGATATGTCATATAAACCTGAAATATGTTGAAAGTGGTGTTAAACCCCATTAAAATTGATTTCATTTGCGTTTCATACATGCCTTTAAGAACACTCGTGTTTGAATATAAATGTTGATAATAATATTCGAGGTAAATATTCTTTCTATATTCAGGGGTAAGTGGTAATCTTACCTCCATTCACTAAAGATGACAAAAAAAATAGTCCAAAATCACATTATCAGAGGAAACTGGATTTAAATAATGTTCGTTTCAACTTATTTATTGGAAACTAAACTTTTCATGTACATGTATTAAATGCACGTCATCTAACGTACTACTGATTTTAACTAATGACAGTTTTATTTTGTTGTGTTTTTTTTGTGTTTTGTTTTGCAATATAGTCTTATTTTACTATAATTACAGTTGCCGATAAGTGATGCTGTGCGACTTGTAATGATATCTGAGATTGGAAGCGGGGTGTCCATGGTGGGATGTGTCCTTACTCTAAGTCTGCTGTGTTTCCTTCCGTAAGTTCTACTGTCATACATTGTATGAAATACAGATAATACGAATATATATGCCCAACAGAAAACAGAGCATTCAAAGCCGGACTCCCTTAGTTCAGTCGGTAGCACGTCTGACTGTCAATTCAGGGGTCGCAAGTTCGAATTCCCCGCTCTTCCATATTCTCCGTGAGGATAAATATACGACAGTGCGGTTCATTGTCTTTCCTCTATCACCGTTGATTCAAGTGGGAAAGTTAATCAACTACTTGGGGAGATGGGCGTTCTTGAGTACTGGTTAACCTTCCAGGATCCTAGGAAAGAGTGATTATGTTAATGGATCGTCTGTTAGCCCGGGCCTCGGTGGCATAAAAATGGCACCGAATATTCAGACATCAAAGACACATCATAGTTTGATAAGCTTAAAGTAAAAAGTTTGATACGCGTCAGAGTACTAAGTTTGATACGCGTTAGAGTACTAAGTTTGATACACGTTAGAGTACTAAGTTTGATACGCGTTAGAGTGCTAAGTTTGATACACGTTAGAGTACTAAGTTTGATACGCGTTAGAGTGCTAAGTTTGATACGCATGTAAATACTAAGTTTGAAACGCGTTAGAGTACTAAGTTTGATACGCGTTAGAGTACTAAGTTTGATACGCGTTAGAGTACTAAGTTTGATACGCGTTAGAGTACTAAGTTTGATACGCGTTAGAGTACTAAGTTTGATACGCGTTAGAGTACTGAGTTTGATACGCGTTAGAGTACTAAGTTTGATACACGTTAGAGTGCTAAGTTTGATACGCGTGTAAATACTAAGTTTGAAACGCGTTAGAGTACTAAGTTTGATACGCGTTAGAGTACTAAGTTTGATACACATTAGAGTACTAAGTTTGATACGCGTTAGAATACAAAGTTTGATACGCATTAGAGTACTTTGTATTATGGGAAAGAATGGAATTCCCTGTTTTTGTTATCATTTGGGTACAGACCTAAATCTGGAGATTACAGGAAGCTTGGATAGACTGCTTTGTGATAAAACACTGTGATACTGCTGAATTTTCTTTAATGTATTATTTGCTTGGTTTACTGCAATTCGATTTAACTATAGACAGCATTTAATCAAGATATGCGTTATGGAATCGGTCCCACCATGCTTCATTGACACAACGTTTATTTTATTTTATTACATAATACATACTTGTTTGTGTTTTGTATACCTATTTTTTGGATATACTAGTATCACTTCAGATTTAATTAAACGAACCTAAGAAAGTGTATTTTTACTAGTCATTTTAATAACTAAATTAAAGTAAGTATTTTAAATTGACATTGTAGTCTAGCTTTCCCCACTGGGGACCGTTACATAGCAGTAGCGTGACATGTTGTGAGAACGCGTGGCGCAATCATGTTGCTGTAAATAAATTGGCAACATAATATTATAAAACTAAGTGACATACGAGATCGATGATTGGTTAGTTGCTCTAACGAATGTTGAATTACGTTCCTGTTTGGTGAAAACGCATTTGTGTTCTATAAATTTAGGATAAACAGTGAATTCCATTGTTTTTATATTCGGTTCTGACAGACTTGAATCGGGAGAAATAATATGTACTGAGATGGCCTAATCGACAATGGTGATGGATATGATTTGATTATCAATCTTATACTTAGTTTTAATAGAACAAGTAAATGCATACCATTCTGGACGAATGCCACGACAACAGCACATACGCAAACTGCTCATTGTATAATCACTATAGAACGATATTGTAATAGTTCCCTTTTTCAGATTTAAATATTTTGGGTTGTTTCATGTTTTTGTTGCAGAATCAAGGGTGACGGGTTGTTTATAATCGGCAATATGAGCATAGTTATGATGGCTGCACAGTTGTCATTCATAGGAGCTGAAAATACGTCATATCCGCACCCGGTAGGTATTGTATAGGAACAAAGAGGGGTCTAAGTGAGGCAACTTAACGTCATCCATGGATACGTTCTAACTTACACCACGTGTAAGAGCTTATATCAACATGTTTGGCAGCCGCGACATGCTTGGCAAATTTCCACATCCGTTTACTGGTATGACTCGGATCGGGGAACGGAGGAACGGAGTAAGATCATATACCAGTCCCTTGTGGTATATTTGAGAAAGATACTTGATCTTCATACTAAGGGTCAGGTTATACCGTGGCCAAGGACGAATCCGAACGTGACTAGTCTTAGCTTGTAATGAACTTGTTTCACAATCAGATATAAAATCAATAGATGTTTACCTGATTCAGGCATGCTTCGTATCTGCGGACTTTCGCCTGGGTAGTCTGACAGAGCACCTAATGGTATCATGGAAGGGCGTATATTTTTGCAAGAGAGATAACCACTTTTGATTCCTTCTCGTAAATGCCCGTAAAACTGTTTTACATCTGTATTTGCCATAGTAAACATGTTACAGGACATTACAGATTTTTCTATAGTATTTAGATAGGGATCTGTATTTTGTTGTTTTCAGGTTATGTGTAAAATCGCCGCCTGTCTCCTACATTATTTCTTCCTATGTGTTCATTTTGCATCTTTGTCGTATGGCATTCACCTGTGGTCCAAGGTAAGTTCAATTAAATGAAAGTACTATGTTGAATAGCGTAATATACTATACAGAATACACATGTGCATAGTATATAATTAGCATATCACAAAGCAGACTTTACCAAATTGGCATAGTTTTGTGTAAATTTTTGCAGTAAAATCGACTAATGCGTTTTCATGAACTGGACACGGCTCAGTTGGTAACAGCGTTTGGCTGTCGGTCCAGGGGCCGTAAGTTCGAGTTCCAGCTCTGCTACAGTCCATGTCATGATTGATTTGTTCTTTGGCCATAATATCCGATATATTGGGGAATAAGTATATGCCTACGTACGCTTAGCGCCGTTATATAACTAAAATACTGTTGAAAATATGCGCAAAATCCCTTACAATTAAACAAACGTTTTCATGAAAGCTTCACACAAACTTATGTTAACGGTCAGCTTCTTTCTTTCATTTGTTTAATACAGACTCTTAATTCAATCCAGTTTGTGGATGAATAAACAATTTTTAATTTTGATATTATATATACATTTTTTTTATAAAGATGACACACCAGCACCGGTTCGCAGTATATGGGGGGATAATTGTAGGATTTCGGTAAATTACAGCTCTACGGTTCAGTGATTGTATCCCCATGTATTATGTCTATACTTTTTAAAGGTATTGTTTTAATTGTAAATGTGAAACTTTGTAGAGGGTCCTCCATGACCGAGTGGTCTAAGGCTGCCGTCTCAATACCACTTTCAAAACTGAAGCACCGACACTGTCCACAGTAGTAGGTGGCCATTGTATTGTAGGAATTCGGTAAATTACAGCTCTACCTCTTGTCGCTAAGGTACGTAGGGTCGAATCCCGCTCGCTTCATAAACTCTATGTGAGAAAGTTTGCCAGTTACTCTGGCGGTGATTCTTCTTAAATTTATTCTGATGTCTTCATTCACCAGTAAAAATGGATATGACATGTATAACCCGAAATGCGTTGAAAATGACATCAAACCCCACTTAAAAAAAGAGAGGAAATATGTATAGGCCATATATAAACGACATTCAGACATTTGCTTATGTCTTTATTAATAATTTAGTACATGTATATTGTCTTGTTGGTGCAACGTGAACATTTCTGGTCATTATTACAGTTCGGACCCCAGTCGCTGACGACATGTGGAAGAAAAGGCACATATTTAGTGATGATATGGGTAGCCCCGCTACTGGTCGTCTTGACAACAGTTTTTACTAGGGGTCAAGACTATGCTATGGGTGACATGTAAGTAGCCAAAAATACAATGTTGTTTTTAGACTCCATTTACTATAATGTACACTCGTCATTTTTAAACTTTTTCGACATAAATATTTTTATTAATTAATTGATTTTAGTGATTTATACTTTATTATACATATACAACTAATGTAATACATCAGTGCTTGAAATGTAAATGTAAATTTTACGTGAGATAGCTTTGTAAATAGCTCATATAACTGTGAGAAATGTGTTATTATCAACATTGTTTTTTTAAAAACCTTTAACCATTTTGATATGTATTTGTCTGAACACCTTGTGTGGCAACCATCATGGTATGTTTTTGAGTGTGGCGTATGGTGATCCAGTGGTTGAGCATCGGCTCCAGAACCCGGAGGGGGTCAGGGCTCGTAGGTTAGATCCTCCACCACTGCTATGTGTAGTGTACGTTAGCGTAATTCTATATCCGCGTATGTTTAGTACTTGTCTTAACCAGGAAGATTTTTCGAGCGTGGCTGGTCTAAGTTATAAGAACGTGTTTCACAATTCGATGTAAAATAAATAGACTTAAAACATTTTTCAGATGCTGGCTTCCCCCTGTCCACCAAACAAGACTGGCATTTCTCCTGCCGATTGGTGTCACGTTATCGGTAGTTATAACAATATTGTCCAGGGCGCTTGTTTCAGTCAATTGATGCAGGAAAATCATCACTTATGTATCAATTGACCAGTCGTTTTAGTGGTCAATTATTATTTTTTTCACATTCGCTTCATATGTCGAAAGGTTTCAATCGTCAAATTTCAATGCAAAATGTTGTTTTTTTCTTCAGAAATTTATGATTTGACTTGATTTAATGTGTGTTTAAATGCCTATATCAAGAAAAACTAAATGTTTCATTACAATAATTTACACATATCAGAAGTTATTCCAAAATATCTAATAGTGAACTGCTTCGGCAACACTAAACTTGCCTTGATTTTCAGCACGAACCTGTTTTAATCAGGTTTTCAGAAGTAAACCACTTTTAATTACCACTCAAAAGATTGATTTTCTGATATCATATTTATATATATGCTTATAAATAAGCCAAATGACCTTGACATGCGCCCAAAACAAATAATTTTGCATTATGTTTACCTGATTACAGAAGTCATAAAATGAATACATGTTTACTGTATTTCCAATAACTGAATATACAAGCAATGTTTACGAAATTGTTATTTTTGTAAGTAATTATTAAACTGGTTTCTGCATTTAGTTTAAACAAATAATTTGTTTTCAATATCTATATTTTTTCCGAACAGAATAATGGACGGACGGAAAGACAGTAGATGAAACCTGTAGTTTCCTGCTGGTAACACCGGCGAGGGACTGAAAACTCACAAAAGTTCCATAACACATTCAAGCTCCGTTCTAAATGCCATTTGCATATACATAAACAATTAAAATTTATTTGTGAATGCCATCTGCTTTAATAAAAAAATAATAAAAATTAAAAACAAACAAAAAACAATAATAAAACGATTTGTCTAACCATCATCAACTTTATTGATTATACAAAAAAGACGAAAGAGAAAATTAAAATATTCATATTTTATTATACGTTATAACTATTTGTTGATATGATTTCTCAACTTTAAGTCTCCATATCATTTCTTAAAGTTGAGAATTCATATCATCAACAAATAAGTATAACGTAATACAAAATATAAAAATTTTGATTTTAATTTTCTGTATATTTTTTTTATAATCAATAAAGTTGATAGTAAGACAACACGCTTCATTATTTTTATTATTTCTATATAAACAGATGCCATTCACAAATTCTCGATGAAATAAAAAAATGATATTTCACCGAAATATAAATTATTATTAATTGTTTAAGTGAAATATAATTTTTTATTTCATCGAATATGATGAAATCAGTGATGTTAACATAACTCACTGAGAAATATCTCCAGTGCACAAAACACACACATATAAAATAAACAGTGTTAGACATAGACATATTTTATTAACTTAAACTTTACAGTTTCTTATCTTTATACATATAATTGACAATATTCTTGTACATGAGAAAAAAATAAACAAAGATAATCAACATGTATATGTTGTATTGCAGATTAACCTGGGACTTTATTTCTTGATAATTATTACAAGGGTTCGACTTGACCTCAAAAGGTCACAGAAAATGTCAACAATATGCAGGTAATTATTGCAATAGTTTTGGCTAATGTCAGAACTGACTTTGAGCAAAACTGTTCAATGCATGCGGATTCGTTAGCCTGCTATTAACCAAGGTGAATAGTGTTTTAAAACGAACGCGCAACCGACTGAGCTAATCGGGCCCGGCTACAGACGCTTTAGGTATCACAACAAGCTGGAATTGCTCTATGATCTATATCATATAAGGTTTAGTTTCCAAGGTAAAAATAAAAATAATAATTCACGTAGAGAGTTTGCAAACTATAATATTTTTCCACAGCAGGAATGTATATGCTCCTAAAAATGCACAGTGGTTGGAGGATTTACCATCTTGATTGTTTTAACAGACAGTGCACTGACAACGATAAGTCTTTTTGTATTTCCAATTAAAACAAACTATAAATGAAACTGAGTATTCAAAGAAATACTAATACTCAAAAACTAAAAGCAAAAACAAAAAGTAACTCGTTTAACAACGCTATGGCGCTCAATGCTTTAAACAGTCTCCATTCATCCTATAACGGCGACATCGATATTAAATAATAATCCAGTCAATTGATTAGTTCTGTTCTGGTCAAAAATATATTTCTGAATTTCTAAATTTTAAATGCTTGTTACTTCAGATTCTACAAAACAAAGGTCTAAACTACTGTCGAGCATCTTTGACATTTTTAGATTGGATAGCTAGGTAGTATTCTTTATATGTTACAACGCTATTTCTTTTTTGTTTGTTTCGACAATAACACAAACTTCTTCGTTCCAGGCACGTGTTCTGGGCATCAATGTCATTATTTCCGGTTCTGAGTTTACACTGGATTGTGGGATTTTCTGTGACCATCGACCGCTTCCTTGCCCTTCAGTATACATACGTACTCATGTGCTCTGGTCAGGTTAGTCTCATTTATGTTAATTTTTTTCTGATGATTTACAATTAAAAAAAAATAGTGACGCGCGGCTCCTGCTACACCAATACTTAAAATTAAAAACTGGGCTGGTGATTTATTCGTACGTCTGACATATCCGTTAGTTTTTTGCTTCCCTCCATAAATTATTTTAAAAATTGTTTTCTTTTAAATAGTTCATTTGATTTGTGAACTCTTCACATTATGTTATGGTTAAATACTTATTTAATTACAACTTTTTTTAATTTTAAAAAATCGTTTACATTACAGGGAATTCTGTTACTAGTTTTTCACGTGCTGACAACTGGCCAGATCCGTAAAGCGCTTTGCAGTAAACTTTCAGAAAGAGGCAGCGACGATAGCGCAGACTCTGGGAGCGGTCCCACCACATTGTTTTCAAATGTCGAAGACGTTCAGAAACATAGAAATAAACCGAGGGCAGGTGGACAAAAAACATTCTGAATTTCGAAGTGACACAGCGGCATTGAAAAAGAACTTCAAACAATAGTAATCAGGCCATCGGCACATTCCGCAAAACGCATGTATAATATATAGGGTATATTTTTAAGGCGAGGCCAAAAATCCAACGGGGATAAAACAAAATTACAGTCAGACCAGTTTTTGGGAGTCAATTAATAAATAATCCTGTATTGAGTAGCCACCTGTCTTAAGGGGTAATATTTTGCTATTTTTCTTGAGTGACTGCTTAAGACAGGTTTGTCTGTAAATATAAGTAAATATTAGTCACCTTCCTGACAAGATTAACCAGTTACGAACAGTTTTAATCATATGACAAATTAATGACAGCCCAAGTGTACTTCAGACAAACAAGTCGGTAATCCAATCCGCGATCGATATTGTGTGCAGGACCGTCATTTCCCTTAGACAATCGAACGGTCTCTAAGTAAACATTGCATTACATTGTATTTACTTGACCGAACAACGCTACGTGGACGGCAGGCGGAGCGATAGTCGCCGCCCTCGCTTCATGGACAGTTATGGTGTACTGATCAGTGTCCCTCTGTTGTTATAGTTTGATATAATGTTGTTTTGTTATTATATATGCTTCATGACGTCAACAATTTGTATATATTTGTACATATAATTAGTGTTAGTCAATCGGGTATTCTCTACTGCAAATGATTATCATTACCTAAATAAAGCAAATATTAGAAACAATATTTATGTGTTAGTTATTTGCAAAATATTTATTACTGAACACATATAAGCTGGCCAACTTACACCTGCTTATGAGGCACTTAGACTAACACATATATATATGTGTCACTGCTACTTCATTATTCATTGCTTGTATGAACAGGAATGAATCAAGGATATTTGATTGATATAAAATGAACCAATTATAGCTAACTGTTGTTGATTTTAGAAGAACAAAGTCGCTAAAATTGTAAATCATCTTTTCTCTTTTATCAGTATTTAAATGGTATTACATGTATATGATTCGACCAATCCAAGCACTTGTGCGGGATCGTATAAATTAAGTTGTACACGTACAGTTAATATCCAGTTAAAATGAAGGTGCCGGAATGCAAACAACCTAAAACTGAACGGACGGAACCACAACGATTAGAACATCTCACATTTAATCCCTAATCCTGGGGTAAATTTCGTCAACTTTCGTAGGTCTCAAGATGTTCGTACTAAAATTAAGACGCATACAGAAATGCCATGAACGCAAAATTATGGCCAATATTAGAAAGGAGCACAAGGTCTACGAATGTTTTTGTGTTAATGCTAGTCATTCGTCTCTCACTGCTGATTCAAGTGGGAAAGTTATTAGTTTAGTTTTACTTTTTGTTTGCGCAGAAACACCAAAGCTTATAAATTCTAAACCGCTCACGAGTTCGCTTTCTGGGTAGAACCAGCACTGGGTGTTTTTTCAGTGGCGTCAGGTCGAGCTGGGGATCGGATATCTCTGGCGTGAGCGGCCAACACTTTATATACTACACTAACAGCGGAGATAGGTGTGCTTGCGTACTGGTTAACCGTCAAGGATCCCAGGGAAAATGGTTTCCATAAAAATTCACAGGACCACAAAAATTTGTGAACGAATATAAGAATCGGGTTCGGTTTATGTAGAGTTTAAATGCCACCGAATAGATTTAAAACAATGAAAACCAGGGATGTTGACCTGTAAACTGTTTTAAGCATACAAACATTTGCATCGTTTTTAGTTTTCCCCATTTTCATCATTACAATGTTTTGAAGGACCTGTCCTCCTATTCCCCCGCCCACATAAAAACAAAACAAACAAAACCCCCCCACAAAAACAAACAAAAAACATAAAACACTCCGCAATAATCACTGTATTGCCCGTAGAACAAAAAGTTTTATGGAGTAATACCAGAACATTTTAATCTTTCCTGGCCTATGGCCATTGGAGTTAACTCTTTCCTGGCCAATGACAGGTAGAGTTAATTTTTTCCTGACCTATGACCATTTGAGTTGTCTTCCTGGCCTATGGCCATTTGAGTTAAGTCTTTCCTAGCCAATTACCAGTACAGTTCAATCTTCCCTAGTCAATGGCCGCTTGAGTTAAATCTTTCCTGGCCTATGATCATTTGAGTTAAGTTTTTCCCTGGCCTTTGACCAGTAGAATTAAATATGTCCTGGCCAAAGAAGAGTTTAATCTTTCCTGGCATATGAACAGTCGAGTTAAATATTTCCTGGCCAATAACCAGTAGAGTTAAATCTTTCCTGGCCTATGACCATTTGAGTATTTCCTGGTCAATAACCAGTACAGTTCAATCTTCCCTGGCCTATGGCCATTTGAGTTAAGTCTTTCCTGGCCAATAACCAGTAGAATTAAATGACCATTTGAGTTAAGTCTTTCCTGGCCAATAACCAGCAGAGCTACATCTGTCCTGGCCTATGAAAGTAGAAATAAAACTTTCCTGGCATGTGAACAGTAGAGTTAAATATTTCCTGGCCAATGAACAGTTGAACAGTCGATTTAAATCTTTCCTGGTCTATGAACAGTATAGTTACATCTTTCCAGGCCCATGGCAAGTAGTTAATCTTACCTGACATATGGACAGTAAAATTAAATATTTCCTGGCCCATTATAGAAGAGTTAAATCTTTTCTTGCCCGTGACCAGTGGAGTTAATTTTTCTAGCCTATGAACAGTCGATTTAAATCTTTCCTGGCCAATGACCAGTAGAGTTAAATTTTTCGTGACCTATGACCATTCGAGTTGTCTTTCCTGGCCTATGACCATTTAAGTTAAGTCTCTCCTGGCCAATAACCAGTACAGTTCAATCTTTCCTGGCCAATGGCCGCTTGAGTTAAATCTTTCCTTGCCTATGATCATATGAGTTAAGCTTTACCTCGCCTTTGACCAGTAGAATTAAATATTTCCTGGTCTATGGCCAGTAGAGCTAAATATGTCCTTGCCTATGAAAGAAGAGTTTAATCTTTCCTGGCATATGAACAGTCGAGTTAAATATGTCCTGACCAATAACCAGTAGAGTTAAATCTTTCCTGGCCTATGCCCATTTGATAGAAGTCTTTCCTGGCCGATAACCAGTAGAATTAAATCTGTCCTGGCCTATGAAAGTAGAAATAAAACTTTCCTGGCATGTTAACAGTAGAGTTAAATAATTCCTGACCAATGAACAGTTGAACAGTCGATTTAAATCGTTCCTGGCCTATAAACAGTAGAGTTAAATCTTTCAAGGCTCATGGCCAGTAGTTAAATCTTTCCTGGCATATTGACAGTAGAATTAAATATTTCCTGGCCCATGATAGAAGAGTTTTTCCTTGCCCGTGACCAGTGGAGTTATTTTTTCTAGCCTATGAACAGTCAATTTAAATCTTTCCTAGTATGTGACCAGTAGAGTAAAGTCTTTCATGCCTAATGAAGACAACCAGATTTCTTTCTTGGCCTATGACCAGTAGAATTAAATATTTTCTGACCCATGACCAGTAGAATTAAATATTTTCTGACCCATGACCAGTAGAATTAAATATTTCCTGGCCTATGATTGGCAGAGTTAAATATTTCCTGGCCTATGTACAGTAGAGTTAAATCCGCGCTCCTGGCTTATAAACAGTACAATTAAATCTTTCCTAGCACATGAACAGTAGAGTGTAATCTTTTCTGGCAAATGACAAGTAGAGTTAAATCTTTCCTGGTCTAAGGCCAGTACAGTTAAATATTTTCTGGCATATGACGAGTAGAGTTAAATCTTTCCTGGTCTACGACCAGTACAGTTAAATATTTTCTCGCATATGACGAGTAGAGTTAAATCTTTCCTGGTCTACGACCAGTACAGTTAAATATTTCCTGGCCTATGACGAGTAGAGTTAAATCTTTCCTGGCCAATGACGAGTGGAGTTAAATCTTTCCTGGCCTACGACCAGTAAAGTTATAATATTTCCTTGCCTTTGAAGCTAAATATTTACTTGCCTTTAACGAGTTGAGTTAAATCTTTTCTGGTCTACGACCAGTAAAGTTATAATATTTCCTTGCCTTTGACGAGTAAAGTTAAATCTTTCCTGGTCTACGACGAGTAAAGTTAAATATTTCCTTGCCTTTGAAGCTAAATATTTCCTCGCCTTTGACGAGTAAAGTTAAATCTTTCCTGGTCTACGACCAGTAAAGTTAAATATTTCCTCGCCTTTGACGAGTAGAGTTAAATCTTTTCTGGTCTACGACCAGTAAAGTTAAATATTTCCTTGCCTTTGACGAGTAGAGTTAAATATGTCCTGGCCTATGACGAGTCGAGTTAAATTTTTCCTAGCCTGCGACCAATAAAGTTACATATTTCTTGGCCTATAATCAGCAGAGCTAGAACTATTCCCTGCTATGATGATGATTTAAAGCCTGACACATTTCTGGTTATGGCTAATAATCGAAATTATATAGAGTTTAAGACCTTGAAATCTATGACCAGTAGCTTTAAAACCTTCTAGCTGAGGACTGTTTTTACTAGTTCAAGATCATGTCTGAGATCTCATAGTTATATAACTACTGAGTAAGTTTTAGGAAACTCAAATGATAAATGCTGGTGCTGGAATGCACACAGTGCAACAGCTTTGTTAATCCAAAGGCCATTAATCTGACACTAACTATTTGATTAGGCCAGTTCAAGAACTTGAGCTTTTATGGTATATTTATACCGACATTTGGTAAATTATGGGTGCTAAAGTGCTTCAAGGTCAACAGTGCACTTGAATTTTAACAATTCAAGGTTCATCACCAGACATAAATGTTAAAAAACTCATGGAGATTTTATGGTTTTGTTTACTGTGCGACATTGTATCACCAAATCCAATGAAAAATATGTATCTTCTGGAGTGAACAAAACAGAGGACAATGGACACTGAGTGATCAAAATAGCTGACCTTTAGATCTTTCTCAGGTGAGCTATTGAATTATATATACATGTAACTATAATGAACTTTAATCTATGTTAGGTAAACAAAAAATCCTATATATTAAAAGTCAATATACTGTCATAAGGATAAGAAAGATAAGCAGTGTCTGAGACTTCAAACCTTTCACTAACAGGGTGAACTCTCTACCAAGTTGGCTAGCAACTGTAATATTTCTCCTTGCAGTATATATATAGGCAGGCCCAGTTAACTTGGTAATGCAGTGTCGGGAGTTTGAATCCCCGACCAGTCGTGATGATTAATATATGACATTGAGTCTCACTGATTGTCCTTAATCTCTTACTACCAATTAAAGTGAGAAAGTCATCAATTACTTGCAGAGATGGGTGTACTTAAGCACTCGTGAACCTTCTAGGATCCCATGAAAAAGTGGTTAGGTTGACTGATCATCTGTTACTCCTCAAAGGCATAAAAGTGATGGTAAACATAGTATTTTTCTAGACCAGGAAAAGGGGCTGGGAGCAAGAAAAATGGGCAGGGAGAAAAGTTTGCGCGGGAGCAAGAAAATGGGCAGGGAGTAAAGTGTGTGCGCACGATTGGCATATTCATTGTCTAACTTTTTCTTTGGTCTCTTTTAATGTAGGGTTATCTTTCCTTTACATTATACATGTGTTAACCACAAGTATTAGAGTTTGAATTCATATAAGAGAAAGTGAATATTTCTCTAGTGGTATTACCAACTTATTATGTTGTATTTAGTTTTTTTTCTTTATCGAATAACTATCATTTCTGATCTATCCAGACTCTGTGGCAGTGTGGAAGCATGAGTTAGTTTAAAACATTATTTAACAAACAACCTCATACTATATACATGTTCACACTCACACTGTGATGATAATATAATAATCTATAAAGAAAATATATATCATTATAATAAACATACCACTATTTTTGCATAGAGTGGTTTTAAATAACGCCATTTCAACACATAGCAGGTTATATAATGTTGTATTGGTGGAAGATCTTGAGAATGAATCCAAGTTAGAGTAGAACCATCTTCAAGAACTGGAAAACTTTTTCACATTAAGATTTTGTACAGAGCATGAATCAAACCTTCATCATCAGCAGTGAGAGAGTAATTAAACTGTGAAACAATCAGATCAAATCTGCCACAGAGGATTCCACACAAGTTGATGAATTAAACAAAATGTGAAGAACATTAGACCTTGTACACTTGTATTTTATTACAATTGCCAAACTGACTGAACGGTTGAAATCGAACTTTAATACACAAACAACATTATCATAATCAAATTAATCACTGAAATATCTGAAAGTGTTTTTTTCTCGTCAATTTTGAGCATTAAGTATGTAAGTTCTATTAACTTAACACACCATGGCATATACAGTCCTAGATTTGGCTTAAGGGTAGGTGTAAAGTTGGTGGTTACAGTTTGAATTGGCATAATCCATAGTTCAATATAATTTTACTCTCTAATATAATAGGTGGTGAGTCTGCAG